>JARUPZ010000015.1:6697144-6913630 GCA_031213475.1 Nereocystis luetkeana
ACTACTTCAATCCACCAAACTCACAGATGGGGATATGTCAATATATTTTTAAAGAACACAGCATATGAAAAGTACAAGAAAAAGAAAATATAAAACCACATAGCGAAAGGCTGAAAAAAAAACATACACAAAGAAGCAGACGCGTCTGTTACCACCCCCTCCACTGCCCCTCCACCCCCCTCCTCCTCTAAATGCCTTAAAGTCCCATCAAACCCAGCCCTCTCACCCTACCAATCTCCTCGTGGAACCCTCGTCCACCCCCATCACCTCACCCACTGCCCTCCCCCCCTCTCCCTCTACACACCTTTATGATTGCACTGCCCTTCCCACACCCCTCCTCTGCACGCCTTAAATTTCCATCAAACCCAGCCCTCTCACCCTACAATCTCCTCATCGGTACCCTCGTCACCGCCATCGTCTCACCCCCCCCCCCCCCCCCCCACTCTCCCTCTACACGCCTTAAACTTGCACTGCCCTCGCCCCCCCCCCCCCCCCCCCCCCCTCCACCGTCCCAGCATTCATTGTAAGGATGCGAGCGAGGTCTATGGTCATACGACTACGGCCATGCATGAGATCGAGTACATATCGCCTATCGAGTACACCCGCCCCCCCTCCATCTGAACGCCTCAAACTTCCATCAAACCCGACTCCCTCACCCTAACAATCTCCTCGTATGTATCCTCGTCGACCTCCACCGTTGTTACCGTCTCCTCCACATCCCCCAGCACCATATTCAAGTGCTGGTCGTAGGACTGCAAGGCAAAACAAAAAGTAGCGGGTGCACGTGAAGTGAGGGCGTACGGGCGTGGGCGAGGTGGAAGGAAGGGATTGTATCAATAGGGTCACGTCCAACTTCGAGCGCTGGTACAAGGGGAAGATGGGGGACAGGGGGGGCGTTGGAGAGTTATTGCCAGGTTCGAGCGTGGGTGTTTGGCGCGGGGAGGAGGGCAGAACGCGCGCTCGCGCGCGGGGGGGGGGGGGTGGGGGGGGGGGGGTACTACAGTAGTGTAATGTCATGTCATAGTTGCCTCCCCCCCCCCCCCCCCACCCTTTCGGGAAATGGTGGGAAATACCGAAAGAGTTGTATTTTTTCTTGGAAACAAGCTAAAGGTATCTGGTCGAGCGACTTTTACGAAAAAACGTATTGTGACGAGTTCTTTTTTTTTTCGCTGTCAAATATCGAGAAAACGGCAGACTGAAAAAACGATCGCTGCATCCCTGTGCAGACTCAACGCCATTTTACGGGACTGGACTATTGTTTTTCACTGGTGTACAATAAGGCGGGGTAGTACAGTTTTGGGCGATTCGGTCAGATGACCGATTCCCGCTTCAGATATCTAGACCGATCGGGGCATCTGCATTCCTGATTCGTGTGTCGTAGCTGTACCAGTTGTTAGCAGACGGGAGGTGCTGCCCTTCTACCAGATGTGCACAAGGTACTGATACTGTTGATACTGTACCTGGTACCATCACCATGGGTATACCAGGTACTCTTCGTGAAAAAAGGAAATAAGTTGGATGGCGTCCCGGTAAAGAACGATCGGTCGACAGACAGATAGATCCTTGAGGACAGCGCTTCAACGGTCAGAGATACCGTGCAGTGAGGAAGGAGAGAGAAAGAGAGAGAGAGAGAGAGGAGAGAGAGAGAGAGAGAGAGAGAGAGAGAGAGAGAGAGAGAGAGAGAGAGAGAGAGAGAGAGAGAGAGAGAGAGAGAGAGAGGCAGGCGGAAGACAAAAAATGTACCTGGTAAGTAATAGTTGCTTGTGACATGGCACGCAGAGTCAGCCAGCCCCCCCCCCCCCCCCCCTCCCCCTTGTCTTCTCGGTGTATTCGTGTCCAAGCGCGGGGTGTCGCACATATGTCATACCCGATACTGGTACATATTACGGGGGGCTGTAGCAAAGACGACTCACGGTACACCACAAACCTATATATTTCACTCCAGATACTAACAATATTTGGTCCTACTTACTATGGTCCCCCGTACTAGCATCGGAGACCGATGTTCGGCCCCTTGACTGGCGCCCGCCCCCCCCCCCCCCCCCCCCCCCGCTCTCACATTATACATAGGCTGGGTTGGCGTCGATTGGCAACGACACTGTAACACATGCCGCTCACTGCCTGAGCTAGACAACCAGGGTACCGTTTGTTTGTTTGGTTGGTTGGTTGATTGGTTGCGGCGGTCGGCCACAGCTGGCGATCGAGTTGGATCATTTGGGCGAGGTTGAGAAGCTTTACTGCGCACAAGGGGAATGATCGCACCACGTGGTGTTTACGGTAAGGCACCCACGAGGCAGTTTACGTAGTACCCCCCCGGTTGGTGTCTCTGGAAAATCGCCACACGGAGAATAAAGTCAACACGATGAAGCTGTCATCCATGCCCAAGTCCGCCTCACAAGCAGATCTCAGTAGGATACAGCTCACCCTTCATACCCTTCGACTCCACGAACAACTCACGTTTCGCTCCGCGCTCGGTGCAAGCAATGTCTGCCTGGTCGGTGAAAAAAAAGCTCGACCTGCTCCGTCTCGGCGTTGTAGGCATGCGAGGGTCTACGCCCATACGGACTACGGCCATGCATGATCTCGAGTGCTCACCCCCCCCCCCCCCCACCTTCACTCGAAACAAATATATCAAGACACCAACGTAGACCTTGGCGCCTTTCCCGCCCCCCCCCCCCCCCCCCAAAAAAAGCCATTCAATAACCCGTTGGGGACCCCGAGGTATACAGCGAAAAAAGAACATAAACTTTGGTATTGTCAGTCGTCTCAATACGAGCCTCGTGAGCGCCCCATCAGTCCCGTCCGTGCCGCACGACTGCTCGCTCGCGTTGTCAATCGGGACACGAACAAGCTTTTCCCCCCGAAGCGCGCAGTGGCTGTCGCTCTAAATATTCGCCATTTTTTATGTTTGTCGATTTTTGCCCCCCTCCGAGTTCCCAAGAAGGTTCATATACTATATACTATACTATACCAGGTACTGGTTTATGCGTACTTGGGCATGTGTATATTATATATATATACTTGAAGTACCTGGTATTATATGCCGATACGAGTACATTATACCAGGTACCTGTGGTGTACCTAACTTGAGAGCATTGAGTCCGCACAGGGGTGAAATCGTTTTTCACCGCTCCTTCTCTCGGCAACGGTAAGGCCGTTTCTTGTGCGGTTCGATTTCGAGAATCAGATTTTGTATTTTTTCGACCCTCAGAAACAAAAGCATATGCTTATGCAGTCCGACTACGATGCAAAGTCCCACCGGATTTGTTTCCGGTTTCGTTAAAATCCCACGTGGTCCGAGTCGTCATATTTTGGCCCAAAATCCGACGACTCGGGCTGTTTACTATGCGGTTCGATTTGGAGTTTCAGATTCGTATTGTTCGATCCCATAAATGAAGGCATCTGCTTATGCAGTCCGACTATGCGAAGTTCGACCGAATGTTTTCCGATTTGAGAAAATCTGACGACTTGGGCCATCAGCTTGTCAAACAAAATTTGACATGGCCTCAAAGGCAGCAAGCAGCAGCAGGACGATGGATGAGTTGGATGGTGACACAGCCGCACATCGACGTTGCTTCGCGCCCGACGCGCAGTCGGCGGGCGGCGCGCGTGTGTCCGTGGCAAGACTACAGTAGGGCGCGGGTTCGGGCCTAGGAACAAAGAGAAGCGCACTTGGCGCGCACCTCTCCGTGGGTGCATACTCGTAGGCTACAGCAGCAAGCCAGCCACATTGTGTCAAAATACAAAACACCAAGACAGGTTGACTCTATTACTAGCGCACTCGGCACGTCTCTTCGCCGTCAAACCAGAGTGGGCTCGGACGCTTTGGCCTACGGAACATGCAGCGCAGTGCAAGGCAGTGCACAGCGCAGTGCAGCGCAGTGCAGGGCACTCGGCGCGTCTCTTCGCAGCGCCCGACCACAACAACGGCAGCTGGCCTCGGTCGTTCGTTCGCACGGTAAACCCGTCTTTCCTTATTCGCATGGTAAGACTGCCTCGATTTGCGTGAAAATGCGATCGGGTGAGTTCAACAAGTTGTTCCCTACGATGCGGCCGAGAGTGCACCAGTAGTAGAAAAACTTGCGTGCCGTACGGAAAAGCGGACTGTTCGGGCTAACAAAACCTTCGGTTCCGCTCATTGTGCGTTATTGCAGTCTGTCTGGGGCATGTATACGAATACACCTGGCACAACTTATATATATATATATATTATTATCACGGAGGCCCACAGTAAATGCCCCCAAAATAAGCCCACAAGCACTCATTTTCGTGCGTGCAGGTTTACGTATACATAAAAAAAACTACTGCGTGGATCGAAAATGTTGTCTGCGTAAAGATTACGCTTGACCATACACAGCCTTCCCATCGATACCACACATGTATCCTTCATAAATACATCGGGAAGCCTACTGTATCTCCACCCTTTTCGGGGCTTTACGTTAGGGGCCGCCGTAATAGTGTACTTATCGTATCCAACTTATGAGCAGCTTTTTTTGTAAAACCATTCTGCTTATCTGCATCCGAATCGTCGAACAAACCGTGAGGCTCCATAGGGGCCACACCGCTCGACGACATGGTACACCTTTTTGTTTCCTACGCCTGCGCGGATCCCCGCCGTACTCTACAGCGCGGTGCGGTGCGGTGCGGTGCGGTGCGGATTTTTATTCCTCGATTATCCTAAGATGCGGTGTGGCGTGGAATTTTCGTGTAACGGTGCGGGGCGGTGCCGGTTCGTAGTTTTGACTACCCCACGGTGCAGTGCGGTGTGGTTTTGTCACACGCAGGTTCGTGCGGTGCTGCGCGGTTCGGTAAAACCGCACCGAACTGCACCGCACCGTGGGACAAAACCGCACCGTGATAAGCCTTGACTGTTCACACATACACGCAAACTTGTTAAACATGGATACATGGACACCGAGCACGGCAGTACCAAGTACTTATCACAAGCCCCGCCGTACCATACGTACGAGTACCAGGTACTGTATACACGTACGTAGTCGCGGGGAGTCACCGGTTGCAGGTCACAGGTCACAGGTTCGCTGCTGCTGCTGCTGCTGCTGTTTGCTGCGGTATTATGACGAGCTCACCAGCGCTAGCGAGCTAGCGAGTTGCGAATTTTCTGATTTCCACACCGCCTACAAAAATGCTGCCTCATCGAGGCGGGCAAAGTCCCTTTTTTCTTTGATCAAACTATTGCTTTATTCGGCGGCGCAACCTCTCAAAACGCAACTTTCCAAACGCAACCTCCCAAAAAAACAATTCTGGGTCGTGCTGTGGAACATTCTTGGGGCGGCAAATTCTTGTGGCGTGCCGAGTACTGCGAGTATAAGGATCGGCATAACAGAAGAGGTGAGCGACACCGGCGCGGTGTCATGGCGGGGGTCAGCCACACGGCAGTACAGGCAGCAGCACAGAAGCCGCTCATGCGGAGCGCACCCATTGTCTTGGGCACGAATGGTGCTGGGGTCTCTTGCTGTGTACTGCTGGGTTCGATGTACGCACTCAGGGTCCAGGCAGCAACCTTGACCTATGAACTTTACGCAGCAGCAGCATTGCCGCAGTGCAAGCGAGGGTTTCTTACCACTTACTCGAGAAAATAGTTGACAAGCGCTGTGTACGATACGAATTGAAACTACCCCTAACCGTAACCCTAGCCCCAACCCTAAGCCAATCAGAGCAACCCTAACCGTAACCCTGAGCCAATCAGAGAAACCCCAACCCTGACCCTAAGCCAATCAGACCAAGTGTCGAAAAAGTGGTAGGCTCTGCTGGTGCAAGCGGGCGGAATACAACCGATTCTCGGACGGGATCGATTGCCTCGTTGCTTTTTGTCAGCCACCACACCGAGCTGCCCACACCCGGCTACATTGCGAAAGGCCACGGCCACTCTGAACTTAGAGGCTCGTTGCTCGGCGCGCTCGAGGTCACGGGCACGAGGGATGCGTGAACGCGCCGTTCGTCACCCGATGCTGCCCGAAGCCCGCGCCACACCTGTTTGTCGTCTCGGTGTTGATTTTCGTCTCATTTTGTTTTTGCGATTGTTTTTTTTTCCTGTTTTCCTCTTCCCGATTTTTTTTCTCCCCCGCTCGAGTTCGACTCCAGACTCTAAAATGGTATCGTATCACAACAGCATGCTGCAGAAATAAGGGCCTGTCTTAACGAACCTTTGATTTACTTTATTTCGAAAATGTGATTTTCGTTTTATTTGGTTTGCGTCTGATTTGGTCGAAAAGTGAATCACCAAGCAGGCGTTTTGAATTGAGATCCCCCCCCCCCCCCCATTCAGAAAAAGGGTTCGACGAGAGGTCTTCTGGAACTTCTTTTGCTCTTTGTGTGAATCCAATTTGTGGAGTTTGTCCAACTCGACGTGGCATGTTCCTGAAACCGAAGCAAGCTACGCAAGCGGGAGACGTGTCGTCCACTGCTCCACAGGCGATATCCACCATTCCCGAGAGACAGAGCTACCGGAGCAGCCGTACCGCGAGGTCCGACGGCCCCTAGCACAGACCATCCGCGGCGCCTCAAAAGTTTACAAGGCCGTCGCAAACCCAGTTTTTCACCCTTCTTTGCACCCGTAAACCACAAGAGCACCGACCAGGTCACGACTTCGCTCAAAAGTTCGATCGCTGTATCCCCGCCGCCGCTGCCTGCGTGGGGCTTCGGGGTGGGTGCCAGCCACTAAAGTTATCGCAAGAGCGATAGCCCCTTCGGCGGTGCCGGCAGAAACAATCGGCCGCTGGCCGCGGCGCCCGGGGGAGGACGCGGGCCGTCGCTCGCCTCGTTGGTTGCCCTCGGGTATTCGTTGACCCTTGCGCATTATTCGATTGTTCTCCGCAAAATAGAGTACGCTTTTCCTCGATAGGACCCAAAGTCATAGTCAGTAGGAGGTTTTACCCTCAGCGGTCTTTTTCTGGACAAGCCGTGGTCACAGGTATCATCCCTTCTTCCCCCCGGTACTCGCCTTTACTTTTTGTCGCGCATGGGGTTCAGCACTCCCACCGCTCGTCGATTTTCATCGAATGTCGCTACTAATAACCCACCCTCTCGCGCTTTCCGCTATCAATTGTATGCAAAAAAACGTCCCTACGAGTATGCATGCACTCGGTGATCAAACCCACGAAATTGATCTTGATAGGCACGCGGACTACCTACCTACCAAGCCAGTACAAGCCATTGGTGAGATTCTCAGCCCAATAAACGACATGGCGAATAAACAATACCAGGTACCTGGTACGAGGTATGGCGGATATCACACGAGTACTGTACGGGCATGGCGATAAAGCGTCGATCATGTTCCTGGGGGAGGAGCCAGCATCCGTCCCTCCCCTTCACCACTGCCACCGCCGACACCACCACCACCACCACCACCACCACCACCACCACCACCACCACCACCACCACCACCACCACCACCACCACCACCACCACCACCACCACCACCACCACCACCACCACCACCAAAACCGCCACCACCACCACCACCACCGCATTCGTGCCACGCCAGCGTCTCCACGAACCTATTCAAGATAGCCGCATCAACTTTTTCTGTACCGATACGTATACCCGTCTACCACGCAGGCCGAGGTATGCGCGATACCTGGTACCTACATAGCATACTCGTAATACATAGCCGTGCGTAGCCGTAGAGGGCCAGCCCTATCGTGGGCGGTGCCGTGTTTTTAATCGCGGGTGGGCAACGGTCTGGTTGGGTATATGGGTGGATGGATGGATGGATGACACACCGCTGCGGCTGCACAGCCCCGTCAACACAGCAACAACAGTTGCAGCAGAAGCAGCAGCATGATGGAATGCACCTGGTGGTGCCATCGCATATGCCAGGCACGACGGGGCCTTCTGCGAGGTCGAGACACCAAAAGCAATGACGCAGAAGATAGTGCTGCCCTCGTGCTTTTGCGTGCTCGGCCGGCCGCCTGGAGCAACCGACAGTTTTGGCAGTACGCTGGTACGGCAGCATCAATGCCCGACATGGGGGTCAATTTATATGGGCTACTGCAACTTCCGGAGAGCACGGTTGCAAAGCTACAGTTAGTTTTGCTGCTGCTGCTGCTTCTACAAGTACTGCTGCTACTGCTGCTGCTGCTGCTACGGCTGCAGCGGCTGCTTCTACTGCTGCTGCTGCTGCTGATGCTGCTGCTGCTGCTGCCGCTGCTTTTTATAGGAGAAATACGTAGTTTGATACTCACGTGAAGCTTGCCCCGTAGCTCTCGCTCTCCTCGACACTTGACATAGATCCTCTCGTCTAGGGACAATCGGATGAGATCGAGCGGCTCTTCCACCGACGAAGACATCCCTCCAGTTCCACTACCTCGCTTCCTCTAGCCCTTGTAGCTGAAAGTATTGTTGGTCCACCTATTTGAGCTTGATGAAAATGTCCGGCGGATGGCGGATGCACAATCTCTCTGGCAATTCTCTATAGAGGGAGTTCATGTGATTAAGTGGCTTGTACGAAACGGGGAAATTTCTGAACAAACTCGCCGCACTCGCGCGTCAGGCACCCACTCTCGACACACTTTGCGATGGCGCTGGTGCTGTCACGTACGATTCGATGGCCCTTACCGACTACAAACTCATGCGCACCCGCGTCCCTCTTCCAGCCTTCTCCGTGGGTAGGGCACCACCACCAAGATAGCCCTCCTTTGCAATGGCAAGCCCGAAGACGTCATCGCTTCAGCAGCAGTGCTACGAGTAGACGTATCTTCTCAGTGCGGCTTAACTCCAGCAACGCCGAGGGCGAATGTCCCGACAGCAGTGTCGATCACAAGGACGCAGCGTTCGGGACGGCAGGGATCGACGACCACGACCGACCAAGCGCAAGGACCCCCGGCAGCGTCCTGTCTGCTTCGTGGCAGGGGGGTAGTAGGGGGGTAGGGTTGGAGGGGGCTGCGACAACGGGGCCTTCGGGGAGGGTAGGCTTCTCGACCGAACATGTTCAACCCCAAGATAATACGCAAAACGCGCCATCAGAGAAGCCAAGGACGACGACGACAGCAGCAGCAGTAGTTGCAGCAGGGGTCAACGGGAAGGGCAGGCTTTGCAACCCAGAGATAGACAGCTCAAACGGTTTCTCCTTCCAGCCTGCGCAGCCCGGGCAGCAGCAAGGAAATGGCTATGAGGTGCTATCGGAGTTGCTGGAAGTCGGCGACGAACAGACGGGAGAAGCGGGGGAACCGACGACGCAACCGGCGAGCAAGGAGGGCGAGTCCACCGACTTGGACGCTGGCGCCTTCGCGGAGTCATACGAGCGCGGAAAGTGGCTTCTAGGGCTCCTGGTGCTCCAGTCAACGAGCTCATCCGTGCTCGATAAATACCAGGTACGTACGGGTACCTCGAAACAACTGAGTGAGTTTTGCTTGCAAAAACGGGAGCAGGGGTGGGGGAGGGGGGCGGGGGGGGGGGGGGGCTGGCGCGGTGGCGTGTGCGCTGTGCGAAAATCTTGGGTCGATTGCCGAAACCCCATGGATTGGATATTGGATCCCGAGACCATTACTACTCGTAACGCTCGTGCGCCTGATGCCATTGTCAACGTGCTAAGCTCGATACGCCACTCTCAAGACTATGATACGCGCTGGACTTCCGATATACCTGGTCTATTAGTCGGTAGTGTTTCTCGACAGAATGGTTGATAGTCCACACTAACTCCTCCTTACGCCTTAACATTCCGAGAAACTTCCCAGGCGGTCGGGCTTAGGAGTATCGATTCGCTCTTTTTGGCCCGCAGTCCCGTTTCGGGAAGAAAAATAGTCGAAATCAGAGTTGGAGATTTGTTTCTGTACAGCAGTAGTGGTGCTGTTCTAGAATGGGTAGTTTGAAGTCAAGTATATTTTATACTTCAGGTCGTAGCTGGTAGCTGGGCCAACAAAAGACGTGTACAGCCCTCATATTAAAAACAGTTACCCTGTAGGAGTCCGTGCAGCACGATTTTAGCCTTTTTATTATGCGCGTTCGCCTGTTGGCGAAATAGCCTGTCCAATGACCGTCCAAAGCCACGCTTTCTTGGTTAAGGACGGAGTTTGTCGAGGTTATCCCCCCCCCCCGGCCCTTGTGGGACTCCTAGGGAAGGGCTTGCACTCTGAGCTGCCTCTACCTATTTACCTACCACGTGACAACAGCAGGATATTGCAAGCCCCGATCGTCGCGGGGTCTACTTGCGCCGTTTTATCGCTCGCGCCTTTTCTCCCTCCTCCCCGTCCTTGTGATACTCCGACTCCCTGCCGCCCGCCCCAGCCCCACCTCCTATCCTCCCGTCATCGCATCGAGGTGAATAGCACGAAGACCACACAGCAGCGCAATAGTATATCTCACGTTGTCTCTCTCCACCCCCGCTGTAGTGTATCTCTCCTTATCCCTCCCGAGATATACTGGGGTGAAGCATTTGTCTTTTCGACTGCACAACAACACAGTTTTAGTTATCTCTCATACACTCTCCCCCTCCCCACAATGGAGTACATCTCTCTACCCCTCTCATCATGCTTGAATTACAGCAGTACATACCAGGGACGTCGAACACGTCGATTGAGACTTGAAAAAAATACTCGTGAATGCGCGAAATCAGCTTTTGGGTGCTACGTACGGCAGACACGGCAAAAATAGGGTCGGATTAAAAACGAATCCAGGGATGACCCACGTACTTTGCCAGGTTTCTCCGCGAAGAAAAAGTCGGATACATCGGGCGCAAAAATACAATTAATGAACTGTATACTGCTGCTGCTGCTGCTCCTGTGGGCTACTGCTGTGAGCTGCTGTAACCTGTTATGTGCTGCTGGCTACTCTGTGCAAACAATATGAGGTTTCTGCCGAAGCTCGGAGGCGTTTTTATACCCGGGGTAGGGGAAGGAAAAATATACATCGAACAAACTGTGATACTCACGGCAGACTTGTGATACTCGCGAAAACGCGTATTGCCGTATGCCTGGTATATATACGCGACATGTGTTGGTAGCAAGAATTTGGAGGTTGAGAATTTCAAGGTGGCCCTTGATTTTGTAGCATTAATAGTCTTCAAGAACTTCCGGCTAAGTATGTGCGCTCAGCAATTATAGCTGTTCTAAATCCTAGACAATACCGTAGTTTTGAAGAGTCTATGCTCATCGTTGACATCACGAACCGCCGCGAGCCTTAGCCAACGTACCAAGAGGAGGTTTCTTAATGCTGTCGCCTACTATATGCATTCAGGTTGCCCCTCTGTCTCGAAAATACCCTACGGTGATCTCTCTCTCCCCCCCCCCCTGCAGGACCTCCTCCGCGACCACGTCGTGGTCACCCTGTTTCTGACGATGCTGGTAGGGGCGGGGGGTAACGCCGGTAACCAGAGCGCCATCAAGGTTTGTCCCCACCCTGGAAGAACGCGGCCGGAGTAGCTAGGTCGCTTGAACGCAAGACTCTTGTGATTTAAGAATCGGTGCACTTTTTTTTGTTTTCATTTTTCATGATGTTTTGTAATGTTGTGTAGCTGCGAGCACCGTGTACGTAACGTCTGGTGTTCATACTCGTAGCATTTCCGTGCTTGCAGCGCATCTCAAAGGGGGGGGGGGGGGGGGGGGTACTCGATAGGAGAGATGCACTCGATCTCATGCATGGCCGTAGTCGTATGACCATAGACCCTCGCATCCCTACAATGCCGGGACGGAACATGTCGGGTTTTCACCGACCAGGCAGGCATTGCTTGAACCAAGCGCGAAGCGCCGTGAGGTGCCCGGCAAGTCGCATGAAGGGTGAGCTGCATCCTACTAAGAACCGCTTGTGCGGCGGACTTGCATGTGGATGACAGCTTCAATGAGTTAATTTATTTTCCGGTGTAGGCACTTCCAGAGACAGCAATGGGAGCGCTATGTAACTGCCTCTTGGGTGCCTTACCTTGAACAATACTGATACGATCAATTCCCTTGTGCGGAGTGAAGGTTCTTTACCTCGCATAAATGGTCTAACTCGACAACCAGCGGTGGGCGACCGCCAAAAAATAAAATAAAATAAACGGTACCCTTGTTGTCTCGCTCACGTATTAATAGTGAGCGGCATGTTTTACAGTGCCGTTGCCAATCGACGCCAACCCAACCTATATAAAATAGGGGAGATGGGGGGGGGGGGTGGCGTTATTGTAGCAATGCGGGTGAAAGGCTGCCTCCGTTCGTGAGTGTAGTTCGGACCTTCGACCCCTCAACGATGGTAGGCGCTGGCTATTACGGGGGACCATAGTTAATAGGACCAAATACTGTTAGCAAAAATAGCGAAATATATAGGTTTTTGTGTGTACCGTAGGTCCTATTAACTATGGTCCCCCGTAATACGGGGGACCATAGTTAATAGGACCTATGGTACACATAAAAACCTACCAGGTATATATTTAACCATTTTTACTCACAATATTTGGTCCTATTAACTATGGTCCCCCGTAATAGTGGGCTGGGGACCCGTCTGTTGTGAGCTGCGTTGCGGGTTTTGGTGCCTTCGCACTGCTGCCTGATGCTGGCTGTTGGTCGGTTCGGAGAGGCTTGGAAAATCCTCAAATTCCCCGTGTCCCCGAGGGCTTGGAAGGGTACACTCAGACATAACGAGAGAGAGCGAAACAGGGAGAGGCCGAGCTGCGTGCACAGAGAGGGCGGTAAATACACGCATGATAGAGAGAAAAACAGAGAGAAAGATGGGGAAGGGAAAGCGAACAAAGGTGGAGAAGGAAGAAGGGGCAAAGAGAGACAGAACGCCAGAGAGAGGCGTCGACAAAAAGAGGGGGACAGCAAGAGGGAGACCCGTCACGCCTCGGTCCATCTTCGGTGTGTGTCCGAGAAAGTCACGAAGTATACCGTCTGTTCTATCTAGAGGTGGTTTTTCCCAGACAGCGACAAAGGAAAAATGATACCTCCGTAACCACGTACCAGGTACAAAACATGGTTGAAATACTAAAGCTGTGACGAGGCACGACCCAAGTTATCATATACTGTAGTTTATCAGTCGGGCTATTTTATCCGTCGCTTCCCGAAGGTGCCGACTCTCCAACTAATTGGTCTTTCATACTTTTTGGAAGGATCGTCGAATGCGGGGATTTCAGCGAGTCGGCTGGCCATCAGCCGACTTGCCGAGTATTGCAAGTCAGTTGGCTGACACCACCGGCCGATTAGTTGTTAAGTCGTGAAAATCCTGCCGACCCACTAAATCTAGCATTTTCGTATTTTTTCAAGTCACCTTTTTGCCCTCGACGGCAATAAATATGAATGAAGGCGATTAACGGGGGGAGAGCGGAGACGATACATGCGACCACTGGGGCTGTGAGGTAGATGAGTAAAAGTCGCCAGTTAGTTCTTGATTGGCCTACGTATCATAGTTTGTTTACGGCGGAGCCAACTATCCGACTGCTTGGGTTTTCTTGGTCGTGTAAGGCTTCTTTGCTATGGGGTGAGCATTTCCCATCGTGAGACCACTCGCCCAGAGAGGGGAGGGAGATCTGAGAGGAGGTCTACTGCAAAGTCTTGGCGCATTGAAACCGACCGCCAACGACGGTACCGGTGCCGACGGCAGTAGCGCGGAAAGCCTTTGGTGCTATTTTATGGTATACCAGGCAGTTTTTCGTATGGAAAATCAAGCCAAATAGCACCAGCCGACTGTGGAAACTACAGTCGGCTGCTCGTAGTTGGTTGGCTTCTCCAGCCAACTAATAGCTAGCCGGGAAGTCCAGCGAACCCAACAGCCCTGCTGTCCACGGCTATGAATGTTCCAGAAGCTGCTTATGTCGACACCTACTTCGCGATTTTGCTGGGAAGCAAAAGTGCCAATTTACAAAGGAGACAAAACAAAAGTCCCAAAACAGTTATGGTAACACTCGTAGTGGGTCGAGACCCTTCCTAACACAAACAACCACAGGCGTCCCCGATGATCCGCTGCGCAGCGAAGAGTAGCATCGGGGGTTGAAGCATCATAGCCATGCCGAGCAACATAGTACACCGGGTTCATAGCAACGTACTGTACTCGAAAACGCCATTCCTACGGGAAAACCACGAACGCCCCATCGCCTGCTCCGTTTTCCCACTACGTATTAAGCACGAATACGTTGTGAATATTTGTTTTTTCGCCTGTCATGCTTTTTCTTTTTCACGCTCGGAACGTCCAAAAAAGGTCATCAGAGGGCTGGCCACCGGGCGTTTCACGACGGATACGGCGTGTGCCATGAGGGTGATCGGGGGCCAGGCGGTCGTGGGACTTCTGCTGGGGACGGCCTTGGCGATCGGGGGGTTTGCTCGCGTCTGGGTCACGGAAGGAACGACAATAAGGTATTTTTAGTTTTAGCACCAAGAGATGAACGCAAACACAAAAAAAACGGAGGTACAAGATCGCCACCATGTCGGAATTTAAGACAAGCTATATACGAACGTACATAGCGAGTTGGGGATTTCCCCCTCCCCAAAAATTGGCTGATATGGGACTTTTTTTCAGTTTGTTTCACGTTTTTAGTATGCCCCTCCTATCTGGTGTCGGGACCTTTTTTTTTTGTTTTCCATGGGTCAATCCTGGGCAATATTTATTTTCGCTTTTTTTTTTTACTATAGCGATTTGAATAATAAAACTGGACACTGACAAATGTGTCTTCGTGATCGCGAAAAACAAGACCAATCGATGCTGAGAATTTGAACGAAATCAAAATTATACACTAACAACAAGTAATCATGCAGCGATGCAAAGAAAAGTATATTATTACGGGGGGCCGTAGTTAACAGGACCTATGGTATACACAAACACCTATATATTTAACCATTTTTACTAACAATATTTGGTCCTGTTAACTATGGCCCCCCGTAATAGGAGCTATCTAAGAACCGCAGTCAGAATATTCGGGTGGGAAGCACAGCACCCGAGAACTTCTGGAACGGGATGTACAGGTTTCCGGTAGACAAGGGGCGAAGTAATGAGTAGACAAAAACCAAAAGGCGTACATGTGTGCGTGGCTGCGGCCGCGGATGGGCGTATTAACGAAGTTGACGATATTTTCCAACAGACCACCCCACTGCCACCCTCAGCTAAGAGTTCCTAAATAGGTGCTCGGGGGATTTTCGGAAGTTCTGACGTGCGTTGACTGTACGCGTAACATAAAAGAGCGACGGGAAAAAAAAAACGTCGTCGGCAGGACTCGAACCTGCGCGTGAAATCACAATGGGTTTCTAATCCATCCCCTTAACCACTCGGGCACGACGACCGCTGGAAGACTGAAATTTCGGGTGTCGACAGGCCTACTGAACCCTACGTGACCAATTCACACTGGTGTTGATCATGCATACCATCGTTTTTGTTTTTGTCCGTGCGCTTCGTGTCTTAACCCTTTCAGTGGTGCAGTTATTTTTACGGGGACAATCCACTCAAAGTCTAAGTAGTTTGTCTTCTTCATGGGACTGCGGTCTTGAGAGGGTCGATCCTTTTGGGGTCTGATCAAGGTATAGACTATACCACCCTGGCCCTAAATGTAAGGAACGTTTGGATTGTACAGCAGTAGTATGTTCATACAGAGCTGATTGCGCAAAAACATCCCGGAAAATTCTGTCTTTAATGAGTAGCTACGGAGTCGTGGTCCGCCCTTCGGAATCGCGGTTCGATGTTTATACTTCTTCTCGCTCGGCGCATAAAAAAAAAAGAAGGTATCAGCCGTACGTGCAAGTAGCGTTTCTGGGCAGTTTTGGCCCTTTTTGCTTCTTGGGATCAGATGTTAAAAAAATAGGATAAAAGGTATAAAATGCGGCCAAAACGATACGTACGTGAACGAGGAATGTGTTTCCCAACCGCCTCTTGCGGAGAGGAGGCACATAAATCATGACCATAAAACCTTACTTCTATTCATAGGCGGAAATCCAATAACCGTTCAGGCATTAAGACCCGTATCACACTATCACACTGGGTGATAATATAACACACACCCTGGGACGAATTTTCAGACCCGCTTTCCTCCAAAACATGCCCTTAAGGGGCACACACAACGAAAATGGTGGCTTTGGAAAGGTTTCGTCGATCGAGAAGGCTGCATCTTTAGACGCATGCATCGCTCGTCGTATTCAGTACGTCCTCCCCGTTGCCGAGAACACCCACCTTTCAAAATCGTCCGAGAGGGGGTGTGTTGTCTTATCACCGTAGTGTGATAATATCGTACGGCATGGAGCCCAAGCGGTCTATACGTTTACTCCCTACATACGCGTTCGCCCTGATATCGGCTAGCCCCTATTCGGTTCTGAGTACTACCTCTCTTGTCTCTTTAAATATAGGGATTATTTGTTCCTTAAATATTCAATCCAAAAGGTTTTATGTATACTCGATTCAGAGTGGTATATGTATTTTCTCGTTGATACTGCAAGCGTCCAGTGTTGCGGGTAGTCTATAAAACCACGCGCGGTTGGTTCAGGTCCGCCTTACATCGCCGTTCGGACGCACTCCTCACCTCTGATGCGTGGTCGATGGTCGAATGACTTAAGGCAAGCAACCAATGAGTGCGTAGCCCCCCCCCCCCCCCGCGCGCTGGAAATGCCTACACCGGAAATGAAATCAACTCATTGAAGTTGTCATCCATATGCAAGTCCGCCTCAAAAGCGGTTCTTAGTAGGATGCAGCTCGGCCTTCCTGAGACTCGCCAGACACCTCACGGCGCTTCCCGCTTGGTGCAAGCAATGTCTGCCTGGTTGATGAAAACCCGACATGCTCCGTCCCGACATTGTAGGGGTGCGAGGGTCTATGGTCATATGACTACGGCCATGCATGAGATCGAGTACCTCTCTCCTATCGAGTACACCCCCCCCCCCCCCCCCCGCCTCTCATTTGACGCTGCCATCTATGCGCAAGGAGTCCCGCCTCACAAGCGGCTCTTGGTAGAGGGTGCAGCTCACCCTTCATGCGACCCGCCCAATCCCTCACGGCGCTTAGCGCCTCGCTCTTTTGTGCAACAATCAATGTCCATTCCTGGTCGTTGAAAAACCGGCGTTCTCCGTCCCGGCGTTATAGCGTTGTGGCAGTCTATGGTCATTAGACTACGGCCATGCTTGACATAAGTACCGGTACAGCCCCCCCCCCCCCCCCCCCCCCCCCCCCCCGCCCCCTACGGTGCTGTAGAGGCATGGAGGCATGGCTCCATCCGATTCGGTGGCATGACGCCAGTGTTGTCAACCGACAAGAGGAAGGGTCTCGGTCGGTTTTCGGCCGAACCGAACATTTCTCGGCCGGTTTTTCGGTCGATTTTTCGGCGAAACCAGTGAAATGGTCAAAATTTTCGGAGAGGTTCGGTGTCATTGTGTGTTGGCGTAGTGTGACGACAAGACTGTACGGCGTCAAGCGACCTGCTGTACCTCCCGGTAGTACCTGCGTCCGCTGGTTCAGGCGGTACACGCACTTGCAATCTGCAGCAAAGAACAGGTACGGGTGCATAGAGCAGATGCTACAATCAAGGGAACTTGGCTGGGTTGTCCTAACGTGCAGGTATAGTCTAGGTACTAGGTATGACAGATGCAACTTGCAGCGCACATTTAACACCACCAATAACTCTACAGCGGTGGGTTGCACAAGGGGGGCTGCGGACACGGATACAACATGCAGACAGAGGGCGACAGTTGGGCCGACGAAGAAGTGGGTCTTGTACGGTATGCAGCTGGACTGTTTTTGCAGGTCACGGAGCCTGGTGCCGCCTGTGCCAGTGCAACTCGACCACCGAGGGGCTTGCTCACACCCTTCACGGCATCGTCGCTGGAGCTCTCAACTTCCACCCCCCTCTACCCTGCACCCGCCTCTGCCTCTGACTCATGGCCGGAACTGCCGTCTGAACTGGACATGATTATCCCTCTCCCCTCGCTGTAACGCTGGTGCTGCTACTGGTGCTGCTGCTGTGGGCCGTGCTACTCTGCTGCTGCGGGCTGTGGGCTGTGTTGCGTGCCCATGTGTCCGTATACGACAGGGTTTTCATACAGGTACCTATGTAGGCGTTATTGCCGTAGGGGACAGGAAAAAACGGCTTAAACTGAAAAACCGACTTTTTTTCCTGGAAACCGAAAAACCGAATAAAAAAAGTCGGTTTTCGGTTCGAAAAACCGACCAAAATGACCTAAAAAGAAACAAAAACTTTCGGATATCGGTTTACAACACATGACCTAAAAAGAAACAAAAACTTTCGGATATCGGTTTACAACACATGACCTAAAAAGAAACAAAAGCTTTCGGATATCGGTTTACAACACTGCATGATGCTCTCCCCTACCGCGCTGCTGTAGTGGCGTGACATGAGTGCCCCCACCAGCCCGGGCTCGCTGCTTTCGTGTAGCCGACGCTGTATATACGTAATCGTCCTCTGTTTCCGATGATTTCTCCCTCTGACCGCCATCCGTACGTATGTATCGTGAATGGTGCATAGTGTCGGATATCGTGTCGAAAGTTCCGAGAGAGTACAAGAAGTATCGAACTTTCGATACATTGTAATAATATACATTCGAACGTGTTTTGCCTCCGCATATTTCGTTTTTTTCATGACGAACGAAAAGCTTCGGATGTATCAAATGTCGAGGTCGTAAATCGATTGGTTTGTGGTCCTCCGGTGTCGTATTGATTCGTGTTTTTAGTCGTGTTTTTTTGTATCGCATCCATATACGATACCTGTTCTATATATTTTGTTGTAGTGGTATCGATATCGTATCGAGTTCGACTATCATAATCGTGCACACGTATTGTTTGCATAATAATACCCAAGAATGACGCCGTCGAGGCCGAAATTGTCAGCATGTTTATCCGGTAAGATAGTAATAGTGCTATAAATATACCATACCAGACATCACTGTCTGCCATTTAGGGACTCGGGCAGCAGGGTAATGACTACACGTACGCGTAACTGCAGTCGTCAACGTAAACTTGCGTGCCTCGGCGGATTCCTGGCGGTCCGACGGTTAAGCCATCTCGAGAGCGGCCCCTGTGTTTGGCGAGGTGTAGTTTGCGAAAACTTCCATTCGCTGGAATTCCTATAAAACTATGATAAGCGTCGGGGCTCTCCGTCGGTTTCGAGACCAGACGGCACGGCTACGTACTTGTACGAGTGTCGGCCTACCCTACACGAAATATAGGATTATAGTTTGTTGTTGTTGTTGTCGTTGTTGTTGTTGTTTTTTTTGCACTGCTGCAAATGGTATGTCATGTTTCGTCCAGTCTGTCTTTGCCTTGCCTGGATGAAGTCGCAGATTGACCACAGGTATATGCATATCTGCCGGCGTTTTTTGTTCGTTTGTATTATTTGACCGTGTCGTTCGAGAAATGTATATTTCGAAACACGTTCGTATGATAGTATGTACTACCTGTGTACGTACGCTTCATGTCATTCGTATACATCTTAGTTAATAAAAGTCCCGCACTTACGGGGGACCATATTAAGTAGGACCTACGGTAAATACACACGCCTATATACTTCGCTAATTTTGCTAACAGTGTTTGATCCTATTAACTATGGTCCCCCGTAATACGATCACTGTACTGAACGTACTCGTATAACTGGTAGCATTTTTACTAAAAAAACATTTCGTCGTCGGCAGGACTCGAACCTGCGCGTGAAATCACAATGGGTTTCTAATCCATCCCCTTAACCACTCGGGCACGACGACGTAATGGTGGTGGTGCAGTGTTCCGTCCCGACGCCAGTCAACCGTTACCGTTGTCTCGAAAAACCAGTACCAGGTAGTTCGCAACACGTACGTACGCACGTACCTATCATACGTACGAGTATGTACATTCAGGGTGCAAATTAGTAAATTAGGTGATGACATGCTGCACTGGCTCATATTTTTCCCCCCGAAATCCCGTTTTTTTTTTTCGCCACTAGCCGTGTATTTAGGTGTTACAAGGTCGGAAACTTACACCAGAAAATCGAACGGCCAAAAAGGAGCGAGCACAACGCGTATATACCAGCAAAATGGCGAAAAGTCCCGAGCTGAAGACGCCACCTGTTACGTTCAAGGTCGGGGCACTGTGTATCCCTTGCTAGGTTTGCCTATCGAGCAGGTACTCGTTGGTACTGACTTATTATGTTGAATGCTCGGAGATGGAAGAATGGCCGCTGAATTCCTTTCGAGCACGATGAGAGACAGAGAGAAAGGCTCGTGCCTCGCAGGGAAAACCCCTGGATTTCTATCCCAGATACGCCCCCCAAGTACTACAAATACGATCCCAACACCTGAACCCAGGTGTTTACCGGGCTTTCGCCATATCACAGACGTGGTGCGCCTTGCCGCATCACGAGTTTTGTGTGCGGGCACTTTTTTCCGCGGTCGGCTACAGAGAATGTGAGGCTTATTTTGTTTTATTTTTTGGGGGTCGGTTTCGCAGCAGGCGAAATCGTGTTTCGGCGTGTTTTTTTTGCCAAAATATGTCTGCTTGTTGTCTTTCTGCACGTTTTTTTTTCGTCATTTCGTGTACTATTTTTCTTGCAAATTTTGCGTGACATTCTAAAGTCTAAAGCCAGCCGGCATCACGTCTACAAGCGGACAACACGAGCGCAATTTTTGAGCATTTATACGTACGTATCTTATCGTACATAAAGTTTTTGAAGAAATAAGTCCCGTGCTTTGATTAAAAAACGTTTCATTGTCGGCAGGACTCGAACCTGCGCGTGAAATCGCGATGGATTTCTATGAGTAATTAATAATTCGTCCCCTTAAGCGCTCGGTTCTATTCTTCACCCTGGAGAGATACTCATTCCGTGGTCACAGGCTGAGACGGACGAGGACCAAAACCAAGTTCATGGGACAAAACAAGTGAATATCCAGCGTACCGGGTGAGAGAGCACAACAACACAAGCAAGACCAGAAAATAAGAGCCGAAGCACAATACCAAACATCTGGGACGAGAGAGCAGAGAAAGACTGCCGTTAATAGGAGGAAAACATACGTACTCTAGAAGGACACAGATAGCTTCCGCACGGACGGAGCAGCACGAAGGAGAGGAACACACCGGCATGAGGACGGCGGGGACGGGAAAGGAAACAAGGGGTACAAATACGGCAGAAATAGAGAAGAAAGAGTGGAAGAGAAGAGAAAATCGTTCTCGAGGGCGGTGGTGGTAACTCAGGTGTCCGTCTCCTTGCTGGAAAACCGATTCGGGAACCCTATAGCCACGCCCTTTGCCGTCTCCTTCCTGCTCTGGTCAATAGCGGTGTCAATACGGTCGCTGCCCCGCCCCCCCTCCATTCAACAACTCAACAAGAGAAACAAACTTGAACCGCTTGGAATTTCGGTATTGCACACGACAAACATGTTTTAGAACCCTTGTCCCACCTTTTCGGTATCTGTGCTGCGTGATGCAGTGTGCCGTATTTTCGCACGCTCCTGTCCATCATACCCTTCGCTCGTTTTCGCTCTTTTTTTTTTTTTTTTTTCATTTCTTAGTCAATCTGCAACCAAATTACGTGTAAAATGGTCCAAGAACGACGTTTTTTTAGCTCCTCCAGTGAAGCCAAAACGCGTAAAAGCGGAGTACTATCGAGGTACGAGAAAATACGTGTTTTGTATGTACGGGAGAAGTTGACCAATGAGATCAACACGGGTTGTTGTACCCGTATAGTCCAAAAGTGCACCTGGGACCAGTTCTGCTGTAGCAGTTAAATCGCGATCGAGAGGCCGCAGCGAAGCAGGGTCGTCAAGACAGGTTCAAGGTGCGGTGAGCCGGGGGGCGAGGGTCGCCGCGACCACCAGTGCACTGGTCGGGTCCAGTTTTCTGGCATGTGCCGCAGCCAGTACATACTGTGCTGGCTAGAGCTACCAGGGCCCAGCCCTGGTAATTCTTAGTTGTATTTTTTTGTTCTTATTTGCTTTCATTAATTTATTTCCAGGTGTGTTTTTGAACATCTATTTTTTATAATTTTTAATTATTTATATCGAGGTCGTGGTGCCAATATAATAATTTGATACCGCCGTGGTATCGTATAACTTCGCTTGTTGTCATATATGTTGTGAACCGAAAGTGAAAAGTGGCTCGGTCGGTTTTTCGGTTTTTCCCCAAAACGTCGGTCGGTTTCGGTCAGTTTAAACCGAACAAAACCGAAACCGAAACCGAAGATTTCTCGGTCGGTTTCTCGGTCAGTTTCTCGTCAAACTCAATTGCATGGTCAGTGTTTCGAAGGGTTCGATGTGCATGTGTTGGCATAATGTGACATATGATCGTATGGTGTCAAATGGCCCTCCTGCAGTACCTGCGTCTGCTGCGCCAGACGGTACAGGCCGACATAATAAGCTATCATACTGGTATGTCAGACGGGGCCCGTCAGACATGCTCTTATTTTGCAGCGAACGATAATTACAGATACAGCAGTTAGTTGCCGCAATAAAAACCTTTTTGTAGGATTGTGAAGACACAACTTGCAGCATACATAACGCCATGAGCCATGAGGAAACCTACGTTGCTCAAGGGGGGGTTGTGAAGACGAAGAATCATTATTGTAGGCAAGAGGGCGACTGTCGCAGTGCGACAGCAGCGCAGCAAACGAAGAAGCCAGCACTGCCGTCTGCATCCGACATGATTTATCCCTCGCAGTCTCGCCGCGCACAGTGCCCTGTGCCCTGTGCGACAGCTGCTGCCTGCTGCCACTGCTGTGCTTCTGTGTGCCGTGCTGCTATACGTACTGCTGTGCCGTTGCGAGATGTGGGCTGCGTGCTGGTTATGGGCTGTGTGCTGGATGTTATCGCGTGTGGCGCATGTATCCAAAAACTATACAGGGGTTTGCATACAGATATCAAGGCTTTTGGGGGGTAGGGAACAGGGGGAAAAAAACCGACCGAGCAACCCGAGTCGATTTTCCGGTTTTTGTTTATTTTTCCAACCGAAAAACCGACAAATAAAAGTCGGTTTTCGGTTGGAAAAACCGACAAAAAAACGACCGATAAAAACGAGTTCCGGTTTTCGGTTGACAGCACTGGTCATATTACAACATTACAAAATAACTAAATGTTTTCCAGACCTCGAACTGCTAGGCGTACAGCGTATGATTACAGAAATACGAGCATTGCATACATCTTTCCGTTCCCCTCGCTGCCTCGGCAAGGAATGCTGCGAGGCATGCCCTATCAGGCTAATAGCGAGTGGGGTAGGTCTTTCTGGCGGGTGTAAGGCCGGACTCACCCTCAAGGAGTGATACCTTCTTGCTGCTGCCTGTGGCCGCGAGGCTCAGGCGGCAGTAGATTTTGGTTGTACGTCGTGCGTCAGGCACGGAGACCTACGATTCGCGCGTCTTTTTTAGGCAGCTACGGCAGAGCAGCAATGCTCAATCGGGGTGTCCGTGCGCGGAGGCAGGCGCCACCACAGGCCACACTACGGCACAGTCTATTGCGCCGGTAGGAGGCTGGATTCGACGACGAGGGAGGAGGGAGACTGAGCGTCGACGTGCGGGGTAGAGACGGATTGACCTCCCCCTGCGCGATAATTTTTATTTTCCAGATCAGAACCGCAAGTGCAAGGAGCATTTTGTTTTTCAGGAAGACGGAGAAAGGGAATCGACTGGAAGGGAATGGCAACGAGTGCACGGGCAAAGGAGCGGGTGGATTGGGCCAAGGCGATGAGGCCGCCATGAAGAGCGGCAGGAAGACGGTGCACGGAGACCCATGATCTGCGCGCACACTATCATCACGAGAGAAGCAGTCATAGTTTGTTTTTTCCTGGTATTGTTTTTCACGAGGCAGAATAGTATCTACCGGTACTTGTTATAAACGTCGTCACTGGTCTTCGTAGTTTAACGAGTTGTATACCCTTCATGGGGAATAACCTACGCAATTTTCAGGGACGTGGTATCATAACTGCACCTTTTTGTGTCAGACAGTCCAGGAAGAGATGGCGATCGTTGATATTCGTGTGGTAGTAAGGTTCGATTGCTCCTTTTTTCACTGCACATCCGCGAGTCTTCACTCTGACAGCACTCCAGATAGCAGGCAGGTGTGTTCCTCTTTCGTTTTCACGACTACCGTGCGTTTCGTACGGTGCAGGCAGCACTTCAGACAGCATCTGCTGTAGTCAGCAGCCACGAGTTGGTTAGTGGTGGGAACGGGGGTACTCTTCTATGTTATAGTTGAGAGGATATACCCGCGGCCATGTTAGTTCAGTTTTGCACATTGGTTTTATCTTGTGTGCGCTTTTTTCGTCTCGTGTATTTTGAGGCAGCCGAATTTTCGAATTTTTTGTCGTTTTTCGGATCTTCCTAGGGCTCCAGCACCTTTGTGTGACCACGGACTCCTTCGTCAGAGAGTTAATGTGAGAACAACAGCAACAACAACAAACATCACAACATATACTCGTACATACCTGGTAATACACCACCAGGTACAGATACAGATACAGATATACAGGGAAATATTGGTATGCACGAGTACTCGCAGCGTCGTTCGGTATACGTGCTGATCCTGTTCGGCAATCCGGTGTACGCTGGAGACGCGGGAATAATTCCCGCGGGATTTTTATTTTCAGCACTTTGTCTTCCCACGTTATCTGGGAAATCGAGATTTCAACGGGATTTTACGGCACGGGAACGGGAAATCACGGGGAAATCAGACGAGTCCCCGGGAGCTGTTTGGATAGGAACGGGATGTTAAGTTTCTTCGGGAACTGTTAGGAGGGGATCGCGGGAACGGTACTTGCACGGGAACGAGGCACAAAAAAACATTCCTATGAAATCCTGCGGGAATTTTCCCGAGGAAGGCCCTCATATACGGTATGTGCTGGATAACATTACCTGCACTATTACGGCAACCGGCACCACTCCGCACACTAACATATTCTCAGGTGAGTTCGATCTGTGTCACGCGACTCCATACTCGTAGGCACTATACCGGACAGCCGGGACTATAGAGGGACCAACACTGCTGTATACCTGATATGACAGGGTAGCTAATGCTGAATGTACTCAGTGCGCAGTTCGAAATTGTCAGCAGCGATTCATACGTACGAGGGGTTTCGTTTTTTTGGTAAAAGTAAAAGTCTCGTCGTCGGCAGGACTCGAACCTGCGCGTGAAATCACAATGGGTTTCTAATCCATCCCCTTAACCACTCGGGCACGACGACATGAACGTCTGTAGGATCCGGACGCCGACCACGCCAGTGAACCAACCCTCTACATGGCTGGCCATGCGTTTTGGGTCCCCGTACATAACCGTACCACTGCCTGCTACGTACGTACGTCTTTGTATACGTACAAGTACAAGTAGAAGTGTGTACACAATTATGATGGTATGTTGTTAGCCTTTACCACACCTCAAAATCAACATCCTTGTACGTTTAGTGCCGATATGATATGCGCCAGCCAACAATAACGGCGCCATATTATTACGGGGGACCATAGTTGATACCAGCTAGGACCTATGGTATACATAAAAACCTATATATTTAACCATTTTTACCAACAATATTTGGTCCTATTAACTATGGTCCCCCGGCACTACTCCGCGGACTACCACGCTGTCTGGGGAATCCCCTCTGTGCCAAGCGATCCCATAGCCCCTATATATGGCGGGCAGCCGACACTATTAATACGAGCATAGAGGACCAACTGCTGCCTATTGACTACCTGGTACTCCTGTTATATGATACTGGTATGTGCTGGGTGCCCAGTTCGATTGTGATCAACAGCGGTACGGAGGGGATTTTTTTTTCAAATATGAAGAGTAGTTCGTCTTCGGCAGGACTCGAACCTGCGCGTGAAACCACAATAATGGGTTTCTAACCCATCGGGCACGACGACATCAATCACTTCAGGCGATGCGCCCCACCCCCGACTCCGATGCTTCCGGCCCCTCCGTCCCCTCCGTCCCCTCCGCCATTTCCGCCACCACGGCCACCTCCGGCCCCTCCTACCACTCCGGCGCCGAAGCTCGACCGTCGGCCGTCGGAAGTCGACGGCGTTCTCTCGCACTCGCGTCCCCCAGCCGTCGCCTTCGACTTCCCCACGTCCGCGCGCGATGGTACCACGCCGCCCGCCAGCCTCTATCTAGCAAACAACGCGCCGAGAGGTGGATGTGATCCCAAGTTACCAATAATAGTGTTGATATATCGCTTCCAGCTGGAAACGTACAGCAGCAGTGCAAAACTCGCCCTTTTCAATCTGCCAAGCCTGAACCTCCATGGGTCATCCTCTACGTACATACAGGCGCATCTCCTACGTACGTACGTAGCCGCTATTTTACGCACACCACAAATAAGTATCTAGGATTAAGTAGAGCACTTCGCAGGTACCGGGTAGATGTATACCATTCTAGCCGTAAATGTAAGCACCGCTTGGTCTTCATATCAATATATAAACGGTCGTTATATTTACGTCCTGAGTGGGATGAATTTCCGAGCCGTGTTTCTCCAGAACGGGGTGGGGGGGGGGGGGGGGGGGGGGGGGAACCCGTGGCGAAAATGGTGGCTTTAGAAACGCCCTTGGTCGAGATTTTTCCTTCCATGGACGCATCGCTCGGCGTCTGGATTCTTGCCGTTGGGGAGGACACCGGATATTTTACCATGAACTGGTATGTTTTTTTTTTCCGAGGGGTCATGTGTTACATCGTATGTTATCTGTATTTTACACCTGGTACACTGCACAGCAACAGTACGCAGCAGTAGTGTTATTAGCATCGTTCTCGCAGAGTGCGTCGTTAGTCGCTGCTGCTGCTGCTGCTGCTGTTGTGATGCGATTCGAAGATTCCTTCAGCGCCAAAAAAAAAAAAAAAGGACGTGGACCAAAAGGAAACTTCGTCGTCGGCAGGACTCGAACCTGCGCGTGAAATCACAATGGGTTTCTAATCCATCCCCTTAACCACTCGGGCACGACGACCGCGTAGTCATGTTTTGCGGTCTGCATCGAGGCTATATCTCAACCCCGTACACTAAATAGTTGAACGTGTGCACCCCAAGATTCGATACCCAGTATTCGCTTTCACCTGTATCTACTCGTACTCGTACGTGTATAAGTGTATACCAGGTACCTCGAAGTATGTATTTACATGCGTACCTACAGTAGGAGGACGTGTTGTACGTGTTTTTGGGCTTGTTCTGTCTTCGTACTCTGGTTCGTGATCGAAGGATACTTCGGGAGGGAGGATGCCTGGAACATTTAATATCCGGTACGTACTGGTATAAAATATGCGACGAATTGGGGTTCTCATTGGAGTACGTCCTTCTCGTCGGAGGATCTATCCGCCAGTTGTCGTGTGGAGGAACCAAGACAACAATTCACGCATCGTTTTTTTGCCAACGATGCCCCGAGTAAAATATGAAAATTCGCGTTCTCGTTTTTTTTTTTTTCTTCCCCCCCGTTTTTTTTCATGTTATATCTACTAAATAGCTTTTTCGATAAACATCCAAAATGGTCACTTTCGAAAAAAAAGGGCATTATCAGAAAACCACCCTCTAGACACGATATTGAAAAGGCAGTCAAGGTCAAATGTCGCGGTATCCTGTAAGAGTTGGCGAGGAAAAAATGCGAAAACGGAAAATCGATCTTCGCCATCAAAATGGAATTCGTTGGAGAAAAAAAAACTGGATGATGCTCTTACAGGCTATCACTACAGGTGGAAAAAATGCAAAAACAGAAAATCGATGTTCATCATCAAAAATGAAAAAATCATACAAAAACAAAAACTTGGATACTGATCTCACAGGCTACTACTACGATTGTCCTTGAATATACTATCAATATCGAGTCTAGAACGCAGGATGTTTTTTTCCATGCGTTGGAGATTTCCATTTTTTTTTATTCACCGAACATGGTATTCTAAGGATATACCGTTTTCAGGCGTGTTAGTACGGTGTTATCATGCATCAATTGCTTCGTACCACGCATAGGTCACGATGTAGATGGTCTAGATCCTAAGCTGCCGCTATAATACGTCCTCGAAGATCAGCAGATATATTATCTAGACCCTAAGCTGCCGTCATGGTACGTCCTGGAAGATCTGCACAGCAGTCCAGATCCAACGCAGGCAACTTGTCATGGTTCATGCAGATTGTGCAGGTTCCACCGGGCAACATGAGGTAGACCCTAGATGTCAGGGGACATGTCAAGCGAGGCAAAACGTGCGCTGTCAAGGGTGCAGGGCCGAACGTTCCGCGCTAAAACCTAGTAGTTCGGTGTCAGTCAAGGCATGTCAAGGGCAAACCTGCTGTCTGGCAAGGGGTGAAAATGCCGTGTTGTGTCCTGACACATTCGGCCTACCGGACGGCAAAATACGTGTCTGCCATGAAATATGTAGAACCCTGGAGTGGGAAAATCGATGACCTGTAGATGATGCGGCCGACTTTTTACTTTGCGATGCATATTTCAGATGGCCAGTGTGCGTACGTAAATGTACACATCGTACCTAGTACGTGGCGGTGATGAACGAGATGCCAGTCAGGATTTTTTGGTAAAAGTAAAAGTCTCGTCGTCGGCAGGACTCGAACCTGCGCGTGAAATCACAATGGGTTTCTAATCCATCCCCTTAACCACTCGGGCACGACGACGTATCGCATTGATGTGGTGTGGTAGACGCAAGGCAGCCCTTTTAATGGAACCACTGTTTGGCTGAAGCCGTCGTGGACATGCGAATACAGCAGTGTAGGTCCGGGTCGAACAGCTGCTGGTATCGGTGCAAGGAGGCGCTCTACGACAGAGGTATCACATTCGGGGGGGAAAAAAACAAACTTTTTGACCCACCAAGGCATCCGTCTTTTGCCGGGCGTGTGAGTTGAGGGATGAGTATGTAACGTGTGCTCTACATTGCTGGGCACAATGCGTGTACGGTGCATAGCATCAGCCGTATTCGCTATGTTTGCACCCCCTTTGAGTTCCGCACCATGCCTTGGGGGGACTTAACGGCGGTAGGAGCCTCAGAAACATCAGGGTGAACCTCTATATATCGCAGAACGCCTCTAAGGTAAGCTGAGTGCGGGTTCAACCCCTTCGGGATCCGAGATGAGAGACGGAAAACAAAAAAAAAATGGATTCGGGTGTCACCAATCATCTACGAGCAGTGAGAGCGCCAACCATCGCAGGTGCATGAGGACCATGTTGCGCCCGTTCGCCCCACGAACCCTTGCAACTGCAACCCAGACACCAACCATGGCGCCATCCGTCAATCACGCAGTTGCCCTCGGTTGCTTGTATATATATACTCGTCATTTTTTTTTTTTTTGTATAGTCAATATTTTCCTTCTGCGGTCCCCAAGCGGGCTGTGGCTGTAAGAGGCTTCAAGCGGCTTGGAACGGGCATGCTATATAAAAGCTACCCGGGAATATACCTGGTACAAGGGAGCTCAGACCGGTTGGCACTCGTTTCTGTTTTTTGCGCCCCCCCCCCCCCCCCCCCCCCCCGCTTTGCGCTGTTTTATTTTCGTTGTTTTTTTTTTTTACGAGATAGCCAAGCAGTTTCCGGAACGGCAGCACACTCATACAAGATTGGCGCGGAAGAACCCCTAACCAGAATCCGAATAGTACAAAGAGGGGGTTCACCTTCAAGCTCATTATGTGAGAAGGAAGAAATCCCACCCAGGATGTACGTGCGTAGAAATCAGCCAAGCGACCCTATGCGAGAAAAGGAGTCGGAGGCGTTTTGTCACCATATATACGCTGAAAAAAATACCCACAAATACCGTGGTACAAGGAAGAAAATGGAGAAGGACAGACATACTGCGCTCCTTAAACCCCTTGAGAGCCGCAGTCCCGTTTTGGGGGCAAACCAGTCAAATTGTAAGTACTTTGTCCCCAGAACGAGACTGCAGTCGTAAAAGGGTTAAACGCTCAAAGAGAAGGCGGGTTTTTGTTGTTGTTGTTGTTGTTGCGGAAATCCCGACGAACGCCTCGACCGGCGCGGAACGAAAAAAAGTTGCGACTTGAGTGTGGAAGGGTAGTGGTATTACGGGGGGCCATGGTTAACAGGACCAAATATCGTTAGTAAAAATGGTTAAACATATAGGTTTTTATGTATACCATAGGTCCTGTTAACTATGGTCCCCCGTAACAGCAGCCGCACATACAAAGTCATGGTCTCGGCGGGGCGCGCGCTGTAACACCGAGGCTTACAGCCCCGAAAAAAACAAAAGTAGGTGTTGTAGGAGGGGTAGTCCCCAAGAAAAAAAAAGGCGTGCTTTTGCCTGCCGCTCCCCCGCGAAAATGCGAGGGGGAGGGGGGAGGGGGGGGGCGAGGGGGCGAGGGGGGTAGAAAACTATAGGATGAAAAATTCGTGATTTTTTTTACGGACCAAGAGTGTAAAGTCGCATCGTGGTACCTTATCCTGAGGGAAAGGAAGGCAGTGTATGAAACTAACCGAAACAAAGGCGAGAACGCAGATGAAGTACCGAGGAAAAAAGTGCAGCAACCGGAGCAAAAAGACTGGAGCGAGCGTTGGAGAGGGATGCACACATCCCGCAAGAATGACGCGCCAGGTTTCCAAGCGGACAGCCGGCGAGGGCTAGAATAAACCTTCGATACTGGGGACCGGAACCACGAGAAGAAACATCCCGCCAGTAGTAGTCTCAGTAGTAGTAGTAGCACCAGCAGTAGCAGCAGCAGTAGCAGCTGGCGTAGTATTAGCAGCAGCAGTAGCGGTGAAATTGGTAGCAGCAGCAGCGTCAGCAGCAGCAGCAGCAGAGCTTGTCGACCTCGCACCAACCTGAGTCTTACCTCTCACCTCTTACCGCTACCGTCTCCGTGCCACTCCTACCACCGCCACCGCCTGCGCTGCCACCGCCGCGACAGAGACGCAAGCGCGATTTCCGCGAGCCTGTTCATGATCGTGATGGTGTCAGTGCTGCTAGGATCGGCGCTACCCTTCGGTTTTGCGAGGGCGGGCGTTGACCCCGCTCACGCCGGAACCTCCATACAGGCAAGTCGTGCGGGTTGATCGTTCATGGCAAAGTGTACTTCCGTTATTTTTGTTTTCACCCATCGGGCAGATCATCGATCCCCGCTCGCTTTTACTTATCTAGATCTCTGGAAGTCATAGAGATTCTTGATCTGCACCAGGTATGATCTAGCTCACGTTACCGGGTGGCGGGACTCGAGAAATCTTCAGGATCTCGATAGGACGTCTATTGTGGGTTGGATCTGCACATGCAACTCTGCAGGTCCTGCGCAACATATGATGACGGCAGGCCAGGCCAGGGTGTATCTGACCTACGTTGCAGTCTGTCCGACGTGTTGACTGTTTCGCTCGTACATTTGCTCGCTCGATTATATCCGTTTCGGGCTTGAAATAATAATATTAATAGTGCCTTTCCAAACTGCAATACCCCTATCGAGGTGCCTTTCCGAATTCGTCCCCGCTCTCCCCCTCGTCATCCTTCTCCTCCTCCTCCCCCTCCTCCTCCTCCTCCTCCTCTTTCCCCTCTTCCTCCTCCTCCCCCCCATTCTCCTCCTCCCTCCTCCTCCTCCCTCCTCCTCCTCCTCCCCCCTCCTCCTTTATTTTTATTGTCTCCTCTTGATATCCTTTTCATCGTCATCTTCCCACGTTCTCCTTTTCACGATAGTTCCTCCACTGCACTACAGTAGACTAAACTACTCTGGACTGGACTAGATAACACTGGACTATTGCGGGGGACCACAGTAAACAAGACCAACGACAAACACACACAAAACCCCATATATTTAACTATTTTTACTATCAATATTTGGTCCTATTTACTATGGTCCTCCTTTATAGACTAGTCCAAGACCAGACCACCCTCTTTGTTATTTTCCTCTTCATCCGTGTTGTTTTCTTTTTGCCTCTTGACGTTTTCCTCCAGTTGCTGTGACTTATTCCCTACTTGCGTATCCTCTTTTATTTATTTTTTTGTTTTTTTTTACTCTTCGTCTTGTTTTGCGTTTTCTCGTCTCCTTCTTTCCCACGGCGAGTCACTCTTACCCCCCCGCCCCACGCTCCGTCCCGGCATTGTAGGGATGCGAGGGTCTATGGTCATTCGACTACGGCCATGCATGACATCGAGTACATCTCTCCTATCGAGTACACCCCCCCCCCCCCCCCCCCCCACCCCCCCCCTCTCCCCCGGCACCCGGTTTTTCCCTGTGTTGTTTTCTTTGTTTTCCAATCTTTCGATTGTTTTGTTTTTCTTGTTTTCGTCTTTCCCTTCTCGTTTTCACCCCCTATCTGCCCCTCTTTGGCCCCCCCCCCTTATTATGTTCTCCCTTTCTGCCGTCCTCTTTCAGGTGGCCATGGACATTGTGGGTGTGTCTGTCACCTGCGTCACCTGCTCTTTCGTCTTGACCGAGATGAGCGAAGCGCTCTCCATTGATGGGGCAAGCATCCCTTTAGTCTAGCGTGCCTGTTGCCGTATACGACCATCACACCGGTGGTAAGATAACGCACCCCCCTCGGGACGGTTTTCGAGGCTGAACTTCTCCGCAGCGGGGAGAGGGATTTGCTTTTTTCGAGAGCCGCTTATCTTCGTCATTTGGGGCCCGACTTGTTCTGGAGAAAATCTGCTCGGAACTTCACCTCAGGGAGTGTGTTATATTTATCGCCCGTGTGATATATATATTATATATATTCCGGTGGGCGTGCACCCCCTTTTCGTCTAGCTTCCCTTCAGCCTCTAGATAGTTGCTCCTCAAGCGTTGAGGTATTTGACGGGCATCTAACGACGTTAACAACGCAGATAGCGCTGGATAAACAAGACCACGCTACAGGAGGCTTGGCTCCCAAGAAGCGCGAGATAATGAGGGGAGAGGGAGGGGGTGAGAGGGGGCGAAACAAGACTGGAGGGGTGGAGGAGCGGAGGGAGGGAGGTGGGGGGGGGGGGTGTACTCGATAGGCGAGATGTACTCGATCTCATGCATGGCCGTAGTCGTATGACCATAGACCCTCGCATCCCTACAATGCCGGGACGGAGCATGTCGGGGTTTCACCGACCAGGCTGACATTGCTTGCACCAAGCGCGAAGCGCCGTGAGGTGTCTGGCGAGTCGCATGAAGGGTGAGCTGCATCCTACTAAGAACTACTTTTGAAGCGGACTTGCATATGGACGACAGCTTCAATGAGTTGGTTTAATTTCCGGTGTAGGCATTTCCAGAGGCAGCAATGGGAGTACGATGTAACTGCCTCTTGGGTGCCTTACCTTGGACACTACGTGATACGATCGTTCACAATTGTGCGAAGTAAAGGTTCTTTACCTCACACAAATGATCTAACTCGACAACCGGCTGTGGGCGACCGCCAAAAAAAACAAAAAACGGTACCCTGATTGTCTAGCTCACGTAGTGAGCGGCATGTTTTACAGTGTCGTTGCCAATCGACGCCAACCCATCCTATATAAAACAGGGGGCAACACGGGGGGGGGGGGGGGGTGTACTCATGCCATGGTGGCCGTAGTTGCGTGGGCGACATACCCTCGCGTCCCTACATTGTTGGACCGGAGCAGGTCGTATTTTTACTGACCAGGCATGAACCTTGCTTGCCGCACCAAACGCGAAGCACCGTGAAGTGGTGTCGGCGTCACAAAAAGAGTGAACTATATTCTTGAGAGAGTGGAGGCGGTAAAGGGAAGGGGGGGGGGGGGGGGGGGGTTCTGATGGAACGCTCCTCGAACCACAATAGTAGCATCACTTATTCCAAGACGGGTAAGCCGCTACTGTACGGGCTAGACTTGGCCGTGGAATTTTGAGGGAGCGCCGGGGTAGATAGATGGGCCCAGCCTTTCCGTGGATGTGCTGTGTATTACAGTGGAAATCCATGGAAGTGTGGGAGGCAAGGGGTCGTAACGAGGAGGGAGGGGGGGGAGGGGGGGGGGGGGGGGGGTAGTGCTGAGTGGTCACACACGCGCGTGAATTGATGCGAACAGACGCTGTTATTGTTATTGTAGAACAGGACGATTGGTGGCGACCTCCACCGTAATCGCACGGGTTGATTCGAGGTCTAGTTTCCTGGTGACCTCGTGTGTTGCTGGTGTTGGTGCTGGCGGCGCTAGTTGTAGGAGTGGTGATGGTGCTGCTGCTGCTGCTGGTGTGCTGGTGCTGCTGCTGGTGTGCTGCTGCTGCTGGTGGTGTGCTGGTGCTAGTGTGGTGGTGGGGGGTGTGGCGATGGCGTGGCGATGATGGTGGGGCCGGTGCCGAGGTCTCTCCAATCCCGCAGACAGCGGTGCGCGTTTTAGTGCCCTGGGGCGGTACGACCCATAAGTGTACCGTGAGCATCACGCCCCGGGATAGATGTTGTCGCGGTGGCAACATCAACATTCCCCACGACATAGCACGTCGAATATTGGAGATCGTGAAGAATGTTCCTCGTTCCTCGGACTTGACGCTAACGTTGTCCGCACGGGCAAAGGCGAGATCGCACGGTTTTGTATCGCTAGGGAAGGGTTGGGCCCATACATGCAGGCACGAACCCTGTGTCACAGCGTCGCAGTGGCGAGATAACCGTTGGTTATATGATAATTATTTACCTGGTATATATTCGTTGGTACCGGTAGATGATATGTCCGTTGGCGTTATGTCCGTTGCTGAGACGCCTGTTGATGAAATACGCGTTGGTAAGATTTCCGTTGGTGAGATCGCCGTTGCTGGGATCCCCGTCGTTGATTTTGTCGTTTGTGAGGTGCCCGTCTTAAGGATGTGTGTTCTGTGTGATACCTCATTGGAAAAGGTGCCTTGACGAAACACTGGCTGGTAAGACAACCGTGTTGTTAGGCCCCCTGAAAAAAAATAATTGGAGAACATTACTCGTTGTATTCCACGGCAGTATGCTAATGTTCGACACACGTCTCATTCTGTGCCATCGATAAAACGCAGCGCGCGGCCGGAGATACCGCCATACACATCCCGATTTGTGGGTTATCGTGCTGGCCGCCCCGGTGTGATCTCAGGAGTCTTCTCGAACCGCTAAAGTTGGAGCCGTGGTTTCAGACATCTGTTTCGACTTTTTGCGTCTCAAATGACAGCAGCTGTCGAGGACGTCTGTTACAGCGTGGGTAGGCAAGCTTAGACGCAAGTCGACCAGGGGAAAAAAGACGCTGTACCCCTCCCGTGATAAAAATGCCTGCCAAGGCACGTAACGTATTGAATGCGGAAAAATAACTTACCCCCCACACTTCCCCATATACAATACGTGCGCGCTGTACCCTTCTCGTGATAAAAATGCCTGCCAAGGCACGTAACGTTAAGGATGCGGAAATAAACTTACCCCCCACACTTCCCCATATACAATACGTGCACCTGTTGTGCGTCAATCTAACACGACATAAACCTAGCAGCGCGGTTAGCTGTTGCTACCTCGGGCGCGCGGGAGTATGTCGACCCGACCCGACCGGATATCCTCGAGAGCAATATTTTTGTTTGTCGCACTGCAATGCGAGGAATTGTGTTGTTTGTATACATGCGGCACACAGCGTATGTAGCACGCAACGTATACATGTACCCGGTACGCAATATGACCCTGCACGCGCACAACACATGGTTCTACCAAACTTCTTAGCTATATATACTCGTACGTACAAGTGTCGGCCCCTCTTTTAGTGCCGGTACGCGCCGGCCAACAATAAATACCGGCACTACCGCGGCAGTCGCTGGCACTGCTCCGCATACTGCCTCACGCTGGTTATTCCCACCACCTGTGCAAAACGATTCCACAGGCAATACAGGCAATACGGAAGTACAACATCAGAGGGCAGCTGGCAATATAAAAAAGGGACTATCTACTCTACTGCTGTATTACTATTTTTTTAGAGTAAAAAAAATGCCGAACGAAGCTCTCTCGCAGTTCTCCGTACAGTATAACATACGTGTGTGCCGTATGTCAATCTAATTACTATTATTAAATAATACGAAGCAGTATGTAGTGCCCCTTCTGCTGCTGCTTGCTGCTGTTGTTGTACCCTTTGCTTCGCGGCCTCCTCCTGTTGCCCCTTCTGGCTGGCCTCTCGCGCATACAAAAAGGGGGAAGGAACCCTGCGGGGCCGAGCCAGCGATATAGCATACCATGGTATCTGGTAGCGGAGAAGTGCGATGTAATCATATACCTCGTAGTGTGATGAGGGTGCAGCGCAGTATATATACCTGGTACCTTGCATTCTGCATACTATTACGGGGGACCATAGTTAATAGGACCAAATTTTTGTTTGTAAAAATGATTAAATATACTGAGTATATGGTAGGTTTTTTATGTATACCATAGGTCCTGTTAACTATGGCCCCCCGTAATAGTGTATTTGGATATAGTGTACTTATACAGCAGCAGGCTAGGGTACTCGTACTCGTACTACTACTACTGCTGTTCTTCAAAAGTCGTGAACACACTTGATACAGAGTACTTTTTTTTTGTTTTTAATCATCGCTTTTACTTTCCAGCCTAACTCCTAGGAGGTTTTTACCCTCAACAAACTTCTGGACAAGCCGTGGTCACAGGTGTCTACCCTTCTCCCCCCGGGTACGTGCCTTTATTTTTTGCCGCTCGTAGGGTTACTCTACGACAAAAATACAATTTTATAATCTGAAATGTTTCATTTACGGGTTTCCCTTTACGAGGCGTCGACAAACAAATATACCAACGGCATGGCTCCAAATTTTGGACTCTTGCGTAACCGATGCTTGCTGTGCCTTGTCCGGGCAAGATCATAAGGATCTACTGCAGTACCGGATCACCATCGCTTTTTTTGCTGCAGCAAAACCTCTTTTGCCTGTACCGCCCGTCGACAAAGCAGTGTCACTCGCACGGGGCACGATCGATAGGAGCCCCTCCCTTCGCGGAGTCCGGACCAAGCAGAAAGGGAGATCCGTCGCGACCAGCCGGGCGTGCGCCAAACTCAATAAAACGTTGTTCTCATCAGGTGCTTATTTTTGTCTACTAACGTAACTGTAGTCTACTGCTGTACCAGAGTTACAGTGATACAAGGTTGCTTTTACGAAGTCCCCAGCCCCCGACCAACGCCGAGGCTACAACAACAACAGCAGCAGCAGCAGGACCAGCAGGAGCAGGAGCAGGAGCAGGAGCAGGAGCAGGAGCAGCAGCAGCACGATGTCTCGCGCAACGACTCTGGCTGCCTTCCTCTCCGCATGTCTGGCCTTGGGCAACGGGTTCGTCTTCGTGGCGCCGAGGGTCATCCCGCCGGAACCCTCGCGGCCGAAACAAATAGCCGAGCAAGATCCATTTTCCTCCAGCTTCGAGGCAGTGCCTACCGAGGTTGGTGGGCCGGAGACAGCCGGAGTGCTTTTCCTGGACGGGGGAGGTGGAGAAGAAGAAAAAAAAACGCGCCTGCCCGAGGTACGCTCGGCGGAGGACAACGCTATGTGCTGCCAGGGCGGTTGCCATGATCTGCAGGCCACCGGGGGGTTGAAGGTGAGCCTACTTCGTATATTGTTGTTGTACTGTACGAGTATGTACGTCCCAGTTCCTCGAAACGCTTTGATTTCCATGAGAAAACGCAGGTCCTGAAGGAGCAAGCTTTTTTTCCTATTTTTTGTTTTTAGTTACGTATTTGTTTTTAGTTTTTTCCCTGGTAGTTATTTTTTTCCTATTTTTTGTTTTTAGTTATTTGTTTTTAGTTTTTACCTGGTATTTTTTTAATATAGTTATTTTTAATCATCACTTTCACTTTCCAGCTTAACTCGTAATAATAGGAGGTTTTGCCCTCAGCGGTCTTCTTCTGGACAAGCCGTGGTCACAGGTGTCGTCCCTTCTCCCCCCCGGTATGTGCCTTCGCTTGTTGTGGCGCATAGGGCTCAGCATTCCCACTGCTCGTCGATTTTCATTGAATGTAGCTAACTTTCACGCTTTCGCGCTTTCCGCTCATCAATTTTTATGCAAGAAAAAGTCCATACGAGTATGCACTCGTGAGACGTGAACCCACGAAATTGATCTTAGTAGGCACGCGGACCGCCCACTGTACTACAGTGAGCTTGCCATCAAACGAAACCAACCATACATACAGTATCAGGTATCTTTTACCGGCAATGCCGTAGAAACGTGAAAATATATATTCCACTCTCAGGCCGGAAGTATACATTACCCGTCTACCATTCACTTAAATATCAAACAGATTCTTAAGTTTATGACCAGAGCGGTATACTCGACATAGGAGGCCGTGGTTTGGCCCCTTGACCGACCGCCCTGATCGTCGTTTAGGCTGAAAATCGCATATTGAGGACAAACGAGGCCTTGACGACCACCAAATGGCAGGTTTTCGATTGATACTCACTGATGTCAGGTACCTGTTTCTGGCTGTCGAATTCCTGATACCGCGGATAAAACGCGAGGTAAAAGCATAACCCTTTCAGGACTGCAGTCTCGTTTTCGGGACAATCGGAGACAAATTACTAGGAATTAGACTGGTTTGTCCCCAAAACGAGACTGGAGTTCTAAAAGGGTTAAGCTCGCTAGGACGTACCTACCTGGCTGCAATGCACAGGACGTACGCTGCGGTACACGTGGTACCTTGTTCATGGTAGCTCAAGTACAAGACACATCCAATTTTCTTCACTACACAGCACGAGCGTCCCTTCCCGAGTTGCCTGTTGTTGCTACGTAGGTCAGGGAGAAGAAGGGGGGAGAAGGCCTTTCTCGGGTGTATTATTACGGAGGACCATGGTAAATAGGACCAAATATTGTCACTAAAAATAGCGAAATATGTACCTGGTAGGTTTTTTTCTGTGCCATAGGTCCTATTCAATATGGTCCCCCGTATAATAGTCCGCCTCCGAATTCGTGTCTATACATCATCAGTCTACACCAGTACTGGACTACTATAGGAACCAAAGTTGCTGGGCGGCGCGGGCCGATCCGCCGGGTAACCTGTGAGTACAAGTGCACTCTGATCGGGGTATGATTCTGCCGTGAATGAAGGCCTGGTATATTATAAAGAAAACGTGTGTTGGATCAGAGGCGTTCTACGATAAAGGTGGACCCTAATTTTTCAGGGGCTTCTCCCTTGAAGAGCCCCACTCGTAAAAATCCAACCGCATATATATAGATGAATAATCCCATGGCCCAGGTACAAAAAACCCCCTCATTTTTCGAAACAAGATGGGCATTCCGACGATTTTGGGTTAATGTACCCCGTCATTCAGAAAACATTTTTATTTTGATGGAAATGTGCTACAGTTCCTCTAACGTAGAACGCGTCGTCAGATTGTATTCAAGAGCCGACTCCGGTGTCGGAACGGACGCCTCTCTCGGATGCAGCAGTCCTGGTATAAGCTACTATTCTGGACGTAAGTGTAAGGAACGCTTGGTCATTAACTGAACGGAGAACACATCCTGCTACTTCCGGCCAGCGTAGTGCATCACGCGTACATTAGTGTTTCACGCCGAAGACAGCGTCCCGTTACGTATCATTTCGACGGCCTCCGTTCCCCTCTTGTCCCTGTTTGCTTCCGTGTCTCTGCTGCTGCTGCTGCTGCTGGTACTGTTGCTGATGCTGGTGCTGATGCTGGTGCTGGTGTTCGCCGGCTTTCTGTTGTTTACACCCAGTCCGGGTTTGACGACAACTACGACACTACTATCTCCATGTCCAAAGGGACCACCACCGTAGGCGAGGAGGAGGAGGAGGAGGGGGACGGTGTGGACGTATTGCCCGAGGTTCGGACGATGATGCGGTTGACGGTGACCGTCGAGAAACGCACTTCAGACACCGCGGAATCCGAGACCATGATCGAGGAGAGGAGCAGCAAGGTTAACGTTGTTGCAACCGCAGTCCACGAGTGGACTCCGATGGGCGCATGGGAAGGTACCAAGAAGAGAGGTACTACGGAGCAGCACCACGCCGACAAGGCGAGAAGCTTGTACGGTGAGATACGCCGGCTTACGTTCGCTCGTCGCCTGCGGCATGCTGCTCTGTCTCTCTCGTGTACATATCGAGGGTGTTGCATTTGCGCAGCTTACCTCTCCTTCTCGTGACAGATTTTGACGCACTCCATCTGAATTGCACTGGTATTTCGTGATTATATAGAGCAGGCTCTTGGCAGGGAGCCTTTGCCTGCCTGGTCTAACTAACCATTTAATAAGAGTAGAATATCTGGCCTTATTTGACGACGATGGTCCGTGATGGTGGTGGTGATGATGACAAGTCACTGGAGTATTCCCCTTTTTTCTTTCGGAGGGTATGAGAGTGATCGCACTGCGTATCTCGCCTGTGGCGACGATGTATCATGGTGATAAGTGATGATGCATATTTTATCATGATTGATCAAGATTGGTTGTGAAAAATGATGGTGGCGATGGTGATAATGAGGAGGTTGATGATGCTGCACGGGTGGCTGCCCCGTCTATGGTCATACGGCTACGGCCATACATGATAATATGAATACCCCATCCATGCATGCTATCGATTACAGGCCCCCCTTACCCCGCAAAGTTTTGTCTTTGTAATATAGGGAAACAACGTAATGAGCTCCCATCTCTGTTCATACTAGTATGAGTAGGAACGGTGCTCCGTCTCGAAAAGGATTCGAGGCAAATGGTCAAATGACTATGAATATAGGGCAAACGCCAAACGAGTGCGCCCTGCCCCCCTCTATACAGTAAGGGTGTAAACACATTCTTGAGAAAGGAGAGATGGTCAACGCTTTCGTGGGGTTTGCAAAATTTTGTCCAACGCCTCCACAATGATTTGTTTGTGCCCACTTAGTGCAAAGGGGGGACAGGGGTGTGGTGGTGGTGGTTGTGGTGATGACGATGATGGTGTTGATGATGATGATGATGATGATGGCGATGATGAGGATGATGGCGATAATGATGAAGATGACGACGATGATGGTGGCGATGATGATAATGATAACGGTGACTATATTACTATCAAGTGCACCGTGAATGCTGCCATTAACACATGTCATTTCGTGTGTCGGGGGTTTCCCGTACTAAGCAAGAGAGAAACTCATAGATACACCCGACGAAACCCTGAACAAAAATGGTCATGAAGCCTAAAACCGAACCTGCAAACATCAACAAAAAACACAACGATCCACCCAGGTCTTCCGCGTGTGTATGTACGCAGGCCGTCTTATATATATACTGCTGTTGTTGCTGATTTTGATGCCGGGAAGAGTAGGCGTTTCTGCAGTGACCGCAAACCTGCAGCCACTATTTGCGCCTATCATCAAGGCGGACCAACGTTTTACGGGGACACTGTAAATAACTTGAAATGTGGAAGACCACCACGGTAAACAGTAGTCCATGCTCAAATGTTGCTCAAGATTAGGAGAGCCCAAAATTTGTTCCTTCCTGCTGTACGTTTGGTCATATTTGGTGCTGCTTTTTAGTGGTCCCATACTATATATACCCTGGTATGATTCACTCCAAACCCATAGCAATGCGTCCTGCTCGTGCGTGAAAATACAGTACAGTGCATACCTCCAGCACAGATAAGGACGTTTTCGATTGTGGCTTTTTTTTCCCCCGGCCATGTCAACCTGACCTCACAACGAAAAACTCTGTTTTTTCGCCCGCTGCAATTGCTTGCTACACACCTCCACTCTGTTTCTTGTCGAGTCCGCCGCTGTCTACGCGCGGTTTGTAGCCCTTTTTCAATGTCGCAGTGTCGTACCTGTCCCTAGTCTTGACTTCAGTTCCAAGGATTTTGTCCTCGTATAGATAGTTCATTCCTCTAGGGATTGGCTCGGCTGTGCTGGTGGTATATGCGTGGTCCCTCGACTCATTCATGTATGCATAGTATCTCCATCGTCCTTCACTCGTTCACGCGTGGTCCTTGGCTCGTCTTCGTATCGTCTTTGACTCGGTCACGTACCGCCCTTGACTCGCGTGTTTCAGGTGTTTCTGTCGATGACCTGACTAAGCAGCTCGCCAAGATCGCCGACGCAACTCAGGTTCAGAACGGGCAGCAGCTGACCCAGAAGGTCTTTCTGGCGGCCATCGACGTCGTGTGCTGCGAGGTCACCTCTCGCGCCTTCGTCGATGGGCAGCCCCCAGTCGGGCCCTGCAGCAGCAGCAGCAGTAGCAGCAGCATCGGTGGCGCTGACGAGATGGCCGTTGGGTTGTGCACCAGCAGGAAGGCCAGCGCCGGTGTTCTGAGGGCGCACACCCGCGATGGGACTGAATATGAACCTTCTTGGGGCTCCGACAAGGTGAGCTGTTGAACGACAGCACATCGAGCCCATCCCTTTCGTCCTTTACATGTCGTGCACTTCGCTTACTTATACCAGGTGCAGATAGAGGCCACCAAATAATAAACAGGGAATATGCTCGTGGCTGGATTTCTAGTTTGAGAACGGGTGACGCGCGTGTGTGTGTGCTTGCCAATTAGGGATATCACCTAGCTTTCCTGAGACTGCTCACCTGATTTTAGTGAACAGGTCTCAAACCTTACACTAAACGTTTCAAAAAGAAAAGAGGTAGAAGCGCAACAACTCGATGGAATAATCCCACATAGGTCCAGGTAGTATCTATCACGGGCACTGTTGGGCCAGTACGCCACTCTACTAGAATAAGACTGCGACGATGTTGGATCAATAAACCAGGTCAGTCATGATGGTTTTCGGACCACGAGTGCTACTACTGTCGCTGGGGGATTCGCTCTACACCGACTTCAGTATAATAGCGCCACCGCGAATTTTGGTGTTTTCAGTGTAAAAAACAACCAGCCGCCTCTCTCGTTTCGCGCCTTTTCTTGTTACGGCAGTGGCTATCCCGAATACAAAATACCAATACGTACAGGTATTACGTACCGACGCCGGGTTTTGGACCTTCGAAACGAATCCTGTATTTTTTTCTATCCGTTACCCCGCGGAGCACCGGCTCTCTTTCCCGAGCGCCACTCCGCCTCCTTCGGCAGTGCGCCTGTGCTACAGGCCTCGCCACACACCAGACCTCAGTAAACCCTGTGAAAGAAGAGACACCGGCGGCGAACTCAGCGAGGTTTCCAACTCAGCAGAGGGCGTTTTTGTGCCGATTGCTTTGGGTGGGTTTTCACTGTTAGTGTTCCGAATGGGCTCCGACGAAGTGGACGTCGAAAACGTCCTTGTAGATACGTTTAACAATGTAGCAAATAAATCCCTTAAAGTAAGGCGTCTCGACATCCTCTCGGTTCGGTACGGCTAGTCGGGGTGATACAGCGGTGGTGTATTGTTCAACGTCTCCCCAATGATTGTTTTACGCCGCCCACAGCAGTGGCCTCTTGTGGTGTTGTCATGACGCCGCCGACGTTTGACCCCTGTGCAGTTGGGCAACTGACCTTCTCATCATCGCCGACACGCGTTGGACTTTGGTTGGAGCTCGTTGTCGTTGTTTTCTCCATGTACTGGACTTCAATCGATTGATTGCTGTGCCCCACCCATAATATTTTGGAGCTTTAGTAAGAACTGTTCTTCTTATCGAAAGGGCATTTGTTCCAGAATATCTCGATAGGTGGGGTAGGTGTTCTTTTGTTTCCCGATATTGTTTAGTCTTCCAGATTTTCATGACTGTTTTTGTTTTCCCCCCATATATATACATGAAATTTGACTTTCTTGATGTTTTGGCCCTTGAGTGTAATGTGACAAATTGTGACAGAACGCCTCTGCTTCTTGATACATTGTTCCCAAGTTTCACAAACTTCACAAACTTTACCAATGATGTGGAAGTTTTGACCCGTTCTATGATAGAGGTAGCACATTTCCGCTATTTTGTTTTACGAAAGATGGGGTTCCTTGCCCCCAACGCCAATCTTGATTTGAAAAAAAAAAACAAATTGTAGACTCGGGCCATGGGATTATTCGTCGCGATGCATTCTGATTTTTGCTGAAGAAGTCCATTTTCGGATGAGGTATGGAGCCTCAGAAAAAATAGGGTGCATCTCTATCGCAGAATGCCTCTTCTTTCTTTCGGAAATACACCTCTCCGATAACAACGGCCCTGAATCGTTACCTGGTACATCGGTACACCATTTTCTCGTGGCGCAATTCCGAACATACATATCTTATTTCGAACCATCCCCCCCTCACTCTTACCCCCCTCGCCCCCCCCACCCCACCCACCCCCCCCCTCCGTCAGTAAAAAAATGTGCTACGAGTGCTGCTGCGGTTCGTACCCATGTACAAGTAGAATTGCACCCACATACATGCTGGTCGTTCGTGGGCAGTACCCCCGCCGCTTGAAAACCAAAACTTATTCCTAACGATTTGCGTGCAACCGGGCGCGGATGTCTGCGGATGGTAAATAAATAGGGTGGCGCTCAGAACAACAAAGCTGGCGGCGGCAGCAGCAGCACCAGCAGCAGCAGCAGCAGCAGCAGCAGCAGCAGCAGCAGCAGCAGTCGGGGGGTTGGGGAGGCACCTGTTGCCAGGAAGGCCGGAAAGAGGAGCAAGAGGGAGCGGGTGGCCAACCTTTGGCGGTGGGTTCGTCGGAAGGAGCGATAGGCTGAAAGAGCTTTTGCAATCGCAATAAGCTTAGTCCATGGCGTTGGTTACTATTGTTACACTACTTGCAGCACCGGTATAAAAATCTTGCCATGGTTGTATTGCGAACGTTTCCACAGTTGAGTACCTACTAGTGTACATCCATATTTGGAGAAGGGGGCGTTTCGCGCGTACGATGCACCAGGTTGGCACTTCATGCTAACCTTATACCTGGCAGTGTTTCAAGCTGGAAGTATGTAGAGACGGGAACAAAACTTGGTGCACGGGGTTTCCTTATGTATTCGATTCCCTTGGTTTTCTTTCTTTTAGGGGTTCAGTTTATGAACTATCAACGTTGAAGCCACTGTTGTCCAAAAGGCTATTGTAGTGTAGGAGTCTGCTGTAGGCCTTGTTTGGTGTTCCCTCGGGTTTCTTCTTCTACAAGTGGAATGTTTCTGAGTGACCAACGTTGAAGCTCGTGCTGGACGTCGTCGTAGGATGACAAGCGAAACAATAAGACAGTGCGTACGAGTATTATGTCCTACGAAGTATTCGTGCGGACCAGGATACACCGTGTGTATGCTGCTGTAGTCGGGCACCAGGCAATACTGGTAGGACAAGCCACTAGAAAGGGGGCCCAGCTAAAGTTCCTTCTGGTCGAGGGAGAGGGTGGGGATCGGCGGTCATAGCGGCTGTGTTTTCGAACGGCTTTGTTCCATGCCTTTAGTTTTGGAGGTCGCGGCGCAAGGACTACTGTATGCTGGAGGGGGGCCTGTGCTGGCGGCGGGCATAGTGGAGGGGCTGATGAAGATATTGATGGCGGGGTGGAAACTCCACAATAATATAGGAAGTACTGTCCTTGCAGGGCGAGGATAGGAGTGCAACTACTGCTGCACATTGTTTCTGGGGCTCCTCGCTTGATTCTTTTAATACTCCAGTCACGTTTCTGGGACAAACTAGTCTCATTCCGAGTCGTTTGTCTCCAAAGCGAAACCGCGGTACTAAACGGGTTCGTGGGGAGCTCTACGTATACACCACCCAGAAACACGCCTTTTGATAAAAGCATGGATACTATAAAAAGGTAAAAACACGACCGGTGTTCCGACGATACAAAGGCTGTGTGCAGCAGTGCTACCTCAGTTAAGGAGGCCACACAAGGCAGCAAGGTTTGTTCTAGAATAAACACGAATCCCCCCCCTATCATGTAGCGAGTGTGGAGTTCCTCGCTCTGGGAGGCGGGAGGTTGGTGCTGTAGACACAAATCCAACCCACCGCTGTATAACTGCACCCGCGTCTCTGCTATTGCTGAACCCACGGGCTTTGACGCCTCCCTCTTCCTTGGGCGTCTCAACGCCACCGACTTTTGACAGTTGCCCTTTTGCTCTGGAACGTCTCGACAAGGGGGGATGTTGTCGCTCGCGCTATGAATGCGCCCGTTTTCGGCATGCCCACAATACATCCAGCACACCAGGGATACCGGGGTCCGCACTGCCTATTTTCCCCACTTCGATGCACATCAAGCTCAGGGCAAACGGTGCCTCCTCGCAAAAACTCTACCACACAAGTGAAACATTTGGCACTGCAAAAGCCAAAAAGGAACTCAGTGAGTGAGATGGCAAGAAGAGCCGTGGGTACAGAGTCAACATATACAAGAAGAGAAGAATGGAAGCATCACGTGTGAGACAAGGTCAGCTAAGTTTTCTGATCGACAAGTCTAACTTCCAACTTCAGCACTACCGTCGCTCGCGGGACCTTTCTATGCCACGACGAACTGCCGGACATACCAGCACGTTTCACAGGACTCAACCCCCTACCCCTACCCCTTCCCTCTTGTCGCGCACGGGGTGCGATCGTTTACTCGGTGCCCCTCCCTCGTCTGTTTATCATCCAATTAAGCACAGATCGGACAAATCAGGTAGACCAGATACATCATCTACAGTAAGATCATATAAGGTCCCACCGCCGTCGTTGTGATATGTTCGGCAGGATCTATCTGTAGAGCACAGATCCAATCCAGGAACTAAACACTGCCACAGATCGCTGGTGTAAATTCCAGAGCGCCCACCAGGAAAAAAAACATAAGCTGGGTCATGCAGACGAGGCAGCACACCTGCACTCCCGACTATCTTGTCTAGCTCACGAAGCAGAAATCGATTTACTTTGTTCGAGGCGTGAGACTATCCAAGAACATCTACTCGCGCCTTCACCGACCCAAGAAGCATTCACAGAAAATACTTCCTTTTGGTTTCGAGCGTCCCCGTCATTCAACTCCCGGCCTCCACGCTGGCGGGGGCGACAGTGAGCGTGTTGGGCTACAGTGAACTATCACATCTGCGGCCATTTCGATCAAACCTAGCGCACGATCTGCGACCCGCATCGACCCGCACCGACCCGCATCGACCGTAGGCCGTCGTGATTTCCTGCTTGATACCTCTCGATCTACCGAAAGAGGTCTCCACCCCCCCCTTTCCCCGGGGGAATTCGTCAATCCACCAACTTGATAAAAAAACTATGTCGAGTAAGGCGAGTAAGGTCGAATTTCAACCTTTCATGGGTGAAACAACCAAGATGAACGAACACCCGACTGTGTGTCGGACGTAGAGTGACCCGATACACTAGGAGGGAACCCACGACTAGCGGAAGGGCTACAATTTGGAACACAATGCACAGGAGCTGGTTTGGGACCTGATCAGCCCCGGAGGACGTCACAGGGGGCAGGGAGAAATGCACCCAATTAGAGTTATTTCGTTGGTGATCAAAAGAAAACAACTCAAGACCCAGTACGACATCATCGTCATCATCATCACTATTACCGGACAGCCTTCATTTACAAAGGATAAAACCACTCAGTCAGCGCTGAATGGGTTGCTTAGTGTTCTACCCCAAACAAACAAACATATGAATGGAAGACACCCAGGTCTCCGACACAATAGTGGTTAATGAATCAGGTATGAATGTGAGAAGTGATTAAAACATATAAATGTTGTGCATCGGAATTGAAGCAAACGAAACAGCTACGATGAGGTTTAGAGATGAGTCGCGTGCTCGAGCAAAGATGGGTGAGGTGTGTGTCAACCTGTGCTTCCTGCGGAAGGGGGCGTTCGCAAAGGAAACCTGGTACTCGGTACGGTTTATCAGGGTGGGGTAGTGTATTGCAATGGTATATACATATTTCGTACCGGTATACGAGTTACGACCTTAACGTATGTAGGTGAGACCATAAAGCATGTAGGTCACAGAGGTTATGTGGACAATTGTAGCCGTTTCTTCAAGTAGGAGACGGCTGCATATTGGGAGGGAACAGGCGCGGCAGTGGATGGCTGAAGTTAGACGACCCCCCCCCCCCCCCCGCCCCCCGATTTAGCCATCCATCGAAAGCAAGTTTAGACTAGACACGGCACGCTGTCCTTTGCACCATCGCCCCGCTCTACGGAGTCACGGCGTTGCATGCACGCATCAACGAGGGGAGCGTACAGCAGCTCAGACGACAAACACGGCACGAAATCGGTAAACGCATTATCCCCTGTAGAACTCCACTCACGCTTTGGGGACAAACTGCTCGGAATCAGAGATATATCCCAAAAGGCAAATTTTATGGAGTAGTAAACAAGCGTTTCTGTGCAGTATGGGGAATAGCGTCCTTATCGCTTTTGTGATAATTTGTTTCTCAAGGAGACTGGAGTGTATCACACTCCTCACACAGCAACCGACCTCGAGAAAAAAAACTAGGCCTCCTCGGGACTGCGGTCCCGTTGTGGGGACGAAGCTCTCAGATTACACGTAGTTCGTCTCCAAAGCGGAACGGCAGCCCCGAAACGATTAAGTTCAGCCCGGTCGATACACAGATCCCCAACATCTTACGAACAGCTGGCATCGGATACGCATCGAATCCAACCGTATCCAACTATCCAAATAGTTTGGTCGTGGGCAGTTTGAGAGTTGAGCACCCTCTCCTTGGTTGCGAGAGAGGTTTTGCCGTCGAAAGCCCAACCCCTGCCGTGCCGTGCCGTGCCGTGCCGTAGCGTAGCGTAGCACGGCTCTTCCGTCCACCCGTAGAATGTTTCTGGTCTACTACTACGTACGTACGAGTTTCCGCTTGCTCTCCACCACATTTTTGGTGGCGCCCTCTCCGAGTTGTGCGCACACGCTCGCTCACCCATCGCGCAGTCAATCGCTCTTGGCGGTGAGAAAACGCTGTACCTTGCCTTGTGCCCGACAAGGCGCTGGACGATTGGCTACCTCTCTTGCCGGGGGTATAATAGCCAACTACGGTTTTACTATTAGAGTGAAAGTAAAAGCGGGGATTACGTTTCCGGCCTGAGTGGCATTCAAATATTACAATGACTTTCAAAAGGGAAAACCGTTCGGACTTTTTTTTTCCTTGAGTCTAATTAGAGAGAGACAATTGTATTTCTTATTTTTTTGACGTTCGCCTTGACTTCAGAAGGGAAATCGCTCGGACATGTGTGTACCTAAATAGCGGGCACGAAATAGCGCTAGTATTGTGAGCGGGTTCAGTCTATTATTTAACCTCTCTTCACTCTAACACCGTCCTCTCAGCGCGCTGCTTCTTTCATATTTATATATATCCTCCGGCGGATTGGTAAAAATATAGCTTGAGCTCACCACACTTCCACGTTCCAATTTCGTGCCGTGTGTCAATTTAACCCATAGCGCCCCCGTTGTGACAGAACGCCGCCGTTGTGACATCATAAAAAGCTGCTGTTACCCCTGCCGCTGGGGCACGTTGACCCGACCTGACCCCCAAGAGGGGCAGGTGCGGTGGAGATAGCCGCTGCATGCTACGGTAGGGTCTGCCTTCTAGGGGTGGCGTCTAGTAAAACCTTACTGGGGTAGCATCTAGTACAGTCCCTGAGGCTCCTTACTTTGATACACTGTAGCATGGGAGCTCTATGTCTATAGTAATAAGAAGTCTCCCAAAAACGGACCTCAACAAAACTGAAAGTGCAACCTGAGGATAAGCATACTACGAAAAATACTGCAACCCAAGAACTACGTTCCCCCAATTTTGGGTGATAAGGAGCTTCTGTCGTTCAGAAAAAACGTTTCAACCAGAAAGGGCCACCTCTATAGTAGCACGCGTCGCCGTGCCGTGTCTTAAGCCGAGGCGTACCCGGCGTAGTCACACCCGAAAAATATTCTCAGAGCGTAGGAAGCGAACCCATGTTTCCAGGATCACAGCGCCTATGAAATAAGTCCCGCCAGTCGTCCACACCTATGCCCAAAAAACCCAGGGCTGCTCACGGGTCGGGTCAAACCTCGCGCGGGTCAGTTCGGGTCGGGCAAGGGTGATTCGACCCCGACCCGACCCGACCCGTGAGAGTTTGAAAACCTCTCGTCCTGACGCGCTCCGGCCCGCCCCGACCCACCCCGACCCGCCATGACCCGACCCGCCATGACCCGACCCGACCCGACCCGACCCGACCCGACCCGACCCGACCCGACCCGACCCGACCCGACCCGACCCGACCCGACCCGACCCGACCTGCGAGATAATTACAACTTCTTGACCCGACCCGCAGGCCAGGTCAGGTCATGACCCGTGAGGAGCCCCGAAAAAATCGCCTTGAGGCACCGCCCACCTAGTGAGCAATCTCAACTCTCCCACATATCCTGTTCACCAATCACATCGTCGAGCGATCCAGAAAGCAAGCCTCGATATTCCTTGCACTTATGGGGCGAACGCCGGCAGCCGTTTCCCCTGGCCAGGCTCCAAACACATCTCCGAGCACACCCTACTTCGGCCTTGGGCCCTCCTTCCTACGCTCCGGACAAACCGATCCAAGCACAGCCCAGAACAGCGCCTGTACCGTCCTCCGAGAGTCCACACCACGGCGCCAAAACCATCTGTCTTCAGCAGCGCCCATATCGCCCGTCAATTGTTCACACTACGCTGCAAAAAGGTGTCTTCAAGCAAGCACCGCCCTGAATGCGTCTTCGAAACAAGCGTTCATACCACCAAACTCTCAGTCTCCCCATGAACAAAAACAGCAACTACCCTGAGCCGTTTCAGCTCACAACTCCACCCCTCCCAAACCCAAGCCTTAAAACAAGTTCTTCCAGCAGCGTAACGAAAAAAATTCCCACTACCTGCGCCTTGTCCCCCCTAGCGGCCTGCCGGGCCTAGACGCCGGATCGCACAACCCATCAATTCCACGTTAATCCAAGGAGACCTCAGACGCCCGCCCCCGGCCCCCTATGGGAAACGTCTTCCGAGGTTTCAGCGGAGGCGTTTTCGCCGCAAATCCGCCCAGGAGCAGCGCTGCGGTAATATCGCCCCCATATATATATATATTGGTCCGTTTGTCCGCAGATGGTAGGCGGTGGCAGTGACGGGGGGAAGGGGAGGGGGAGGAGGAGGGGTTGAGGATAAGGACGGGGGTGTACTCGTGCCATGCATGGCCGTAGTAGTGTGGCCACAGACCCTCGCATCCGTACAACGCCGGGACGGAGTATGTCGGGTTTTCACCGACTAGGCGTGAACATTGCTTTGCCGCACCGAAGTGGGTGGCGCCGCGAGGTGTTCGTCGATTCGCTTGGAGGGTGAGCCGCATCCTGCCAAAAGGTTAAAATGCCTTCGAGTGAGTTGTGCCGTATTCAACGAGTTCTTCGCTTGCGTCAGTCCCGGAACAAACGTACTACAGTACAGCAAAACGCATCATACTAAGTCGGTAGTTGCATGTTTGAGATCATCCTACTACAGGTTAAAATGCCTTTTAGGGTCGGTGCCTTATTCAATGAGCGAAAACGTGTAACCCCTACCGTGGGACGAGTCGCCTGTGATTTTCTTACATAGAGATCATAGGTATGGGGTTGCGTACGTACGGGATGGGGGCAGAGGGTGGCGGTGGGGGTGAGGGGGGGTATAGGGGCGAGAGGTCGGGGGGCGGGGAGATGGAATTACGCGGTGGGCCTCGTCGCGAGCATCGTGTCGTATGGTGAAGTGCATACGATCGTTTTTACCGAATGACGCTCTCATAGCTACACACAAGCAGCAGCAGCAGGTTTTCTCAAGGCCTGATCTGGCTGCAGCGGCGGGGAAAACAAAAACAGGCCACTACAGTAATAATTCGTACCCCCAGTTCCACCCGATTATTTCAATCAATTATGATGAAGATTGCGATGTTGTTCGATCTTTTCGCTTCCCCACCCAAAACATGCCTTATCAGTACACATCAAAAACAACCATTTTTCCCTTTCGGTGGTGTACGTGGACATACGGTTAGCGAAGTACATATTCATAGTACTAATAGGTGCATGTCGAGAGGTGCATCATCACAAAGAGGCAACGGGATTTGGCTATAACGGTGAAATATATCGGAGATGTCGCATATCCACAGATTTACCGCAATCAGGGCAGACTAGACTATTCTTCTAAAATTCGTATAAAACGTTGATTGCTCCGCGGTTCACAAGTAACACAAGTGTTGGGCAAAACCTTTTGATAGCTGCATCGATTTCTGGTGTGGCTTGCTTTTGCGCCTGCTACAGTAGTCAAACCTACTGTGCACGACAAACCTTTTCCCTCAGTAGAAGCGTCCTCCCGGGCCTCCCCTTCCACAGCAGCAGCGTTCGCATAGGCCTTCCTGTGAGCTGCTCCATTGGGCTTCGTGGTACCGAGTCTGATTGCGTTTAAAGTGGCGAGTGCAGGTGGTTGGGACGTGCCAAAATGCGATGTTAGACTGTGAGCACAGCGAAGTAGGCTAACATAGCGTAGCTCCTGCTACGAACTCGCGCAGCCGCATATTTGTAACTGACGCCAACTTGTGTACGTTGGTGAGAAAAAAAAATGCAGAAAAGCCATGATGTGCGCTGATGGCTGTTAGCAAACATCATTGATGACATTGATTGCATTCGACACCCTTCCCCCCCCCCCGCCCCCCCTCCAAGCTCCCCCCAGGCCAGGCGGTCCCACTCTTCCTATACTACTGCGTACCGTTTCGCGTTTGGTCCGCTAGAAGCCCAGAGCCTTAACCTCTTCGAACAACCTTTGGAAGCCCAGAGCCTCAACCTCTTCGAACAACAACCTTTGCTCTGAGCAAGGGTGACTGCTCCCGTCTATTCAGCCTACCGAAAGGCCCTGCTTCGACGATGAGATCGGCGATGCGTTTCGCCCAACCCTGACAAACAAAAACGTCAAATCCCGTGGATGCCATGCATGGCTCTCTTTTGCACAAAAACCTACCACTGCCATCGAAATCGTGTGCTCCCCTTAGACACCTTGTGCCCCCCCCCCCCCCACCCCCCCCCCCCCCCCTCCCCCCCCCCTCCCAAACACGAAGCGTACCTCGGCACGTACCTCTGGGCTTCGCGTCTAGCCGCGGCGCGTAGACGATCCCTCTCCCTTCGTGCTTTGGCCCGTCGCTGGCTGGCGCTCTGCCTCGAGGCCGTTTCCCTGTGGTGTCGGGTACGTGCGTGATGGCGTACGTACATGACGGTTTTGTTTCGAACAGTTTACAATCGCACGGTCGAAGACTCACAGACACAGAACTGAGTAGCTGTTATTTGTGCCCAGCGTTTGACCCCCCCCCCCCCCCCCCTCCCGCCCCGACACGAAGCGTACCTCAAGTCCTGCCTCTGGGCTTCGCGTCTAGCCGCGGTGCGCAGACGATCCCTCTCCTTTCGCGCTTCCGCCCGTCGCTGGCTGGCACTCTTCCTGCGTTGCTGGTAGTCCGTTGCCCTGCGGGTGTAGTGTGCGTGCGCACGACGGTTCGGTTGACGGTTCGGTTGACGGTTTGGTCATCTTTCCGTTCGAAATAAAAAAAAAAAAGAAGCGTACCGACACACAGACAGTCCGCCCGCGTAGATGGACACAGCGATCAGTGGTGACGTTCGATTGCATGAGCATGTGTCCATGTTGTATTTTTATACTCACTACTCACCACCCTCTGCGATAATGAGCACCTGGAAGCTTCTATTAATAGGAGCCCCCGATATACTTAATATGACGGGGGACCATAATTCCCGTTTGTACCTCTTCGTGTCTCTGTTAGTATGGTCCGTTTTGCCTTTTTTTGCGTTTTGCTACCTGCTTCTGTTTTTGTTTTTTTTCGTTTTTTTTTGCTTCGCTTCATCTTCTTTTTTAGGTTTTTGTCTGCTATTAATAGTCTCCTTTTTGCTTCCCTGGTATCCGCAGTGGTGGAGTGCGTATGCTTGTTTTTTGTTTTTGCCTCTGTTTTTACTACCGAGGTATTTCTTCCACTCCAGAGTTATTGGAGCCTGTCCTGCGACCACAGACTGCATTGTATTGTGAGCTAATGTGAGAACAACAACCAAAACAAGTTAATAGGGCCTAAGTTATGCACACAAACCTATATATTCACCTATTTTTACTCACTATATTTAGTTATATTTACTATGGTCCCCCGCAATAGTATTAAACTTTTCTTACCTTTTCTCAGCAGCAGATTCTTCCCGGGCTCTCCTGCGTGCTGTGTCGCCGTTTTGCCGTGCCGTGGCTCTGATTCAACCGGCACGGTGCGGTACGAACAGCAGCAGCAGCAGCAGCAGTAGCATCAGCAAGCAGTAACTGTATGACGCACAATGCACGGGGGTGTGGTAGAAATGTAGGCATGCATATAGATGTGTGTATGCGACATTCAACATGAGTACAGCGAAGTACACTACAGTAGTAGTATCGAACGAGTGGGAAAAATTTGAGAAACGCGACGATACATTTGTCAGGACATGCGGGGTAGTGCGATACGCACAGCAGCAGCGGCAGCAGCAGCAGCCGTAGGCAGCAGCAGCATGGTGGACGAGGTACAGCAGCGGTCGATATTCTCGTTGTATGCGCACCTACAGGCAAAAGGCACACGTCCTCGATTGTGTCATATCGCCCGAGTACCACAAGTGTACAGGTAAGTAAACAAGTACACGTCGGCTGTGAGCGCACGACCCGCGGACCTGGCACGGATGCGGCAACAACAGTAGTGCAACCAGTACCATGCACAGGACCAATCACTAACGACTACCTGGAATAATATCAGGCAGCATCGACCTCCAGGCAGTAAAGCATCGAACTCCGGGGGCTTGCTTTCGCAGCTGCTGACAATCAAATCTACACGACGAACCTTATATCAATAATAGCAGTGTCTTCCCGGGCCGATGTGATTGACATTGTACAGGATGAAGAAGGAGCAACGACAGTAGTGAGGGGCATAGTACTATTAATACCAGCAACGGAAACACAGACCCTACTCGAATTAACGTACGCTCTTGATGGAGGGGAAAATGGCGATCAAAAGTGACGATTTCAGTGCAGTGGTGGCATACCAAAAAGTACTTATTACGGGGGACCATAGTTAACAGGACAAGATATTGTTAGTAAAAATGGTTACATATATAGGTTTATGTATACCATAGGCCCTATTAACTATGTTCCCCCCGTAATACAAACAAGCGACACTTGGCTATTTCGGGGGGGGAATATTAAATAGGACTTAGGGCAACAGCAGTCTGTTACAGGCCCCCTTCCGCTTTTTCGTGCGTGATTCTATTGCGGGGGACCATAGTTAACAGGACCTATGATACACATAAAAACCTATATGTTTAACCATTTTCACTAACAATATTTGGTCCTGTTAACTATGCCCCCCCGTAATAGATCGCGGCGGTTTGTTCTCCATCTTTTCCTAGGCTCGGGGGCGTTCGTATTTCTTTGTCGGCGTTTTTCCCCTCCTCCGTTTTGAGATTCTACTATAAACGTTAATTTCATTGTTTGCTTTCGTCCGCAGCGTCGTATTGGCAATCCGGAGCTTCGGATCGGCTTGTGATGAGCATGCATGCAGCGCACGTGATGTTGACTCTGTGGTGCAATACAGCAGCAGTACAGCCGTAGTACAGTAGCAGAGAAGTGACATCGCAAGACACCATCATCACATGTGGCGCTATGTGCTGCAGCACGTCTCATTCCGAAGAGCACTGCTTGTGAAGGCTTGTATGTACTACGGTAGCATGAGGTACTGGTGCCAAGAGAGGAATAGGTTCCAAGTTGGTTTCAGGTTTCACTCAAGGTTTTTGTTTCGCAACCAAAAATAAAGCAGCAGCAGTATTAATAGGAGCAGTTCACGAGCGAATCGCTGCCGCGTCATACCTATGCTTCGGTAGCAATATAGCAACAACGTCGTGCCACCCTTTCCAAAGCCGCAACATCCGAGTTGCATAATGCCACGTCACAACAAAATCCGAGCTTCTGTACGTCTATGATGAAACAGCATACCGTCGTCATGCTTTCCTGAGCACCGAGTATATCGAGTGTAGCGGCACTGGGCACATGAAAAAAAACAAACACGTTTTTTTTTCTCTCCAGAAACCTTCTGCCGGGCCTTTCCTGTACCAGGTACGCTGCTGCTTTTCTCTTTCGATCATTCGATGCACGGTTTTTGGATAAAAATCACAGACGCAGCGTCTATACTGTTAGCTGTGTACTTCGCGTACAACAGAAATAGAGCACTCCAGTGACGCCATAGCCGGGTCCAACCCGAATTCAAAAACAAATGCTAAAGCGCCCAGAGTCCACGCAAGTTTTACAAGAGAGATCCCGAAAATGCGCACGCGTCCTATATACACACCGTATGTGCGAGGTTGTTCCCTACTTGGTATGCGGTTTTTGTTGTAATCGTCTCGGTTTGGGCTTTTCAGCCGGTCGACGCCGTTCTACACCCGCAGAGACACGGAGTCGGCCGTGCGCTTTCCGGAAAACGGTCTCACGCCCTCTCCGGGAGGTATGCAGCTAAACCCAATCCGCTTGTCCACCTGAGCAGTTCGACCGACTCGTTAACGACCAATCGAACTCTGCACAACTCAATCTGAAGCAGCCCCAGACCCCCCGCCCGAAAAGGTCTGTCTTCGAACGAGGGGCAGCTTCGGAATACGTTTCGCTGCACCATGCACCCGGGGCGAAACCTCCAAGGAGGCCTCTGGAGAAGAGGAACTTTGAGCTCGATACCCTCTGGAGAGACTCTGGACTCGTTCCGACGGAGAAGTATGGGGAGGAATCACTCGGTTTATGGGACAAAAGCGAGCATACCTGGTAGAACATAAAAAAAAACGAAATCGAACCCAACAAAAACAAAAGCATACCAGGTAGGAACCAGCCTGATCCTCTGTCAAATAACCCCTCAACGAACGGTGATGTTGTTTTTAGGTTTCGCCAGATAGTGGGTCGTGCACATGTTGTGGGATGTTCGGACCTTAAGGCCGAAATTCCAGGCGAAAAGAACAACAGCTGTAAAAACAAAACTCGTTAACGGCTCGATAGGGGTTTGTTGGCTCATAGTACACGTGTGTGCAATTTTTTTCGGGCTTACAAATATCTTACAGAAAAAACAGGGCGAACTGTTCCGGCTTTTCTGCTGTGAAACCGAAACGTTTTGGGCTCCGCCTCGTACCTGCTCGGCTTCAGTATGGGATCCACTCTGGGCGTTAAACATGATTTCATAGTGGGCCTGAGCAATCAGTCGGTCGAACACATGCACGAAATGTTGTACCGACATGCCTAGGAAACCGGCTCGTCGAGGAAATAAAACGAAACACATTTTTGGTTTCTTCCTACGGGACTGCCTGGCCGATATAGGCCTTTTGTAATAGGCACGTTTTTCCACCGCTATATCCCCGCAGACCTAACCCGAAAAATACTACGGCATCACGGTCAATACGATCCCAGACGTGTGACCTTCGAGTAGACATTGCAACCGGCCTTCGTGGCGGAAAAAAAAGGTGGGGAAATTTGGCTCTAACTAGGTCGTGTGAGCAACACTCCAGACAGCATTGGCTGGTGCGGTACACGAGAGGGACAACATGAATTCGCATCCACAGCAGTGCATTGACAGAAGCTACGTGCTTGATGAGCGAACCGTTGTTGAGTCCTACCTCTCTCGGCGTAAACTCGAGGGCCGCTTGCTATTGGTCTTGACGTCTAAACGCTCCTGCTATTTACGCCCGGTGTCATACCACAGTACTAGCTAAATTACCGTACTGTCTTTCTGCGCCGCTGCTCTGGTTGTGCAACCGTACCGAAACATACCACCCAGCCCAACTGCCCTTACGTACGTCCGTGATGGAATGGCGTATCATCGTGGACGCTGTTAGGACTGCAGCCCCTTCCTGGGGACAAAAACCTGTCAAGTTCTGAGAAGTTTGTCCCCAAAACGGGACTGCAGTCCAAAAAAGGTTAATGAGCTTTTGGGCGGCAACAACAAAGGCCATAATATACCACAGTATTCACGCATATTCCGCTTAGCGCTGTACCTTGGTTCGGCACGTCTCTTGTCTTTCGCCGCCCCCGGGGTCTTCCGGCGTACTGTCGAGGTTTTTCGCTTCTACGGTAGCCGCGGGTGGGGTTGAACTCCTTTGTACATATATACGTAGAATGATTTTGTTATAGTGATAGTGGTTCCCGTACGGAAGAATAAGTTATGCAGAACGGTACTCGTAGTATAGTGCTTCAGGAACACACGTCATTCCGGCTTGGGTGACGCTGCGTAATATACCAGGCGTATAGACGTGTACTGTTATAGATGTGTAATATGGTAGATGTGTCTTATCGTGATGAAAATTCCTTATCTTGAATCGTGCAAGTTTACAGAGTGATACCATAGAGCAAGTCGCGTCCAGTACGCACAGCAGGACAGGAACTTACATTATTAACCTGACCGAAAACTCAGGTGCATCTCGTATATACGTTGGGGCTATGCTTACGGTTCCGGTTTGGCACGCCCACACCATACGCGCGAGGAGTCTCCAGCGGCACCTAAAAGTACCCTTGGTGAGATGCTACTCGTTAACATCGATTCCTTTGGGATGTCACGACAAGCTCAAAGCAAGGAAGTTGTGCTCAACAGGTTGATGCCAAAACAAAAACGGAAGTTGGTGGTGAAATCAAAAACGAGATATACGTAAGGCGAACACAGACATAAATATTCTCTCTCCAGAAGCTTCCTTCCGAGCCTTGCGGCGAGCTTCCGCAGCCTTGCTGCCCGCAGCCCTTGCCTGTGATTGAGAAGCATCCTCGGTGCGTGGTGCCATATGCTTTTACCGAGCATCCTCCGTTTTCGTAAGTCCCACCCTTTCTAGTCTTCGCCATCGCGTAAGCACGTGGTAAAAATGCGTTGTTTGTGCCGTCGAGCGAGGCGGGGAGGTGGGGCGAAATCAAGCCGAGGTAACGCTGGTGTGGCGGGTCGTGGTAGGAAGCGTCCTTGATGTTGACCGTGGTTTGGGTTCGTACACCATCGTCGATATACTACGAAAACGCCCTTGATGTTGGTGAGGGTGTGGGTTCGAGGCCATCGTCGTTTTTTGGATTGATGTTGGGCGCTGTAGGAATCACACGCCGTGACGACAACGAGGAGAGTGCACACCATTTAACAGCTTTCGTGGGTGCAAGTGCCGTAGGTGAAGTACGTGCTACGGTTCCCAAAAGGAGTGAGAAGGTTTGCTGTTCGCTGTGGTGTTGCGTATGTTGGGGGCTGCTGTGCTGCTGATACTTGGATGTGCTTGTTAGCTGGGGAAGAAAACGAACAACGGGGTATTCCGTTTTGTGATTTGGGTTTTCAGCAAGAGATCCTGCGTTAATGTTTCAGTACTTATTAAAACTTGTACATTGTCTACGATTAGTCGCGTTTTGTCCAAATACTCCTTTGGTTGGAGCATATTGTTTTTAACCGGACATATTGTGATTTTCCGCTGGAATGGACACCAACAGCGGAACTTGAGATTTACGCAGGTAGATCGGCCATTCACTTGGTCGAAAATCAAGATCGCTGCTGGCTGCCGCACAGACGCGCACTCACAAAACGACGGACTGCTAGTGCACGCCCCCCGCCTCCCTCCCACCCCCCCCCCCACCTACCCGCCCACCTCGCTTTCTCCGCCGATTCCTTCATAATAAGTGATTCCCCATCCGCCTGCCGCTCAGCGTCCATCATCATGGCAACTGCCTTCGCCCGAAGCTCTTCAAGCCTGGCTTCGACCGACAGGAACCCACCGGCAGCGCCTGTGCCATCCACTACCGCTGCAGCTCTCCCATCAACTTCGCCAGTCCCTCCGCCATCCAGAAGTACCTTCCCACCGGCCTGTAGCTCACCGGCAACAGCCCCTCAGCCATCCGCAAGTGCCGCTTCGTCCGTCTTCTTCTTCTTCTCGCGTTTGGCGTTTCCGTCGTCGGCTGTGACAAACCTTCCCCCAACCTGGCCTACGCGGATCGTGACCTGTACCCGCCCGTCCCCCCACGGAGCCTCCCTCTTGATTTCTCGAGGATGATGACGATGATCATCATCATCATCCGTCACAGCCAGAGGCCGGGCGGTCTCTCTCATCTCACCCCCCTCTCTCCGACTACCGCGAAGCCCGTAAAAAACTCCGCCAGGTCGCGGTTCTACGCCAGCCTCATCATCTTCGTGTTTGACAATTATCGCACGCTCGAAAACGTTATCGGCAACGCCAGCCCCCGATTCCATGCCCGTTTTGCTCGTTAGGCACTCACAGAGGAAAACACGTTCCTGAGAGCGACAGCATCGGAGTCGGGGGGCATCCGGGGCGCGTTAGTCTTTTTAGTCAACGCGCATACATATTCACCGGAAAAAAAAAACGGTTAGAAATCGGCGTTCGTTCAACGAATATGATGAAATCTGCTGCTGAAAAGCACGATAAAAAAACACGGCTCCAAACCGAGCCGAATGAAAATAAACAACAAAAAACAACATAATTCGAGGATATGCATATGCCTGTTCCCTGTGTGCTTTGTACCAAGACGAGTCTCGGAAGTGAACTTGCACAAAGTGATACGTGCAATTGCATCGATATTATATAGTAGCTGTAGTCACATCGATATCTTTCAATCAGAGTCTAAAAAATTAGCCATAAATCGGTATATCGGGGGTTTTCTGCGCCATTTGCCGGTATAGGGCACATCTAGCACATATTACCTATGCCAATGGAAACGCGAAGTTCAAAAGTTTTTTTTCAAATATGTCGCTTTCAAAAAACAGCCGAAACTTTTCTCGTACCGCCGCTGTGGGAAAAAAAAGAGAAAAAAGTTTGATTTTTTCATTTTTTTTCCCCCAACGGCTGCAGGCGGCGCAATTTGTGTTTTTCTGGTCGCAAATTGTCAACAAGGTGATCGAAACCAGCTCGTGCGACGATCGACGCTCGATCTCGACATAGACTCAGCCCACGGCCAACCCACTCGGTATCTGGCAAGCCCAACGAGTATAGATGACGGCCCCGAAGATATCAGGCGGATCCATGGTCTAGGGGGCGAGAGCTTGCCGGCGGCGTCCTACGGTATCCTCCCAAACCTGAAAAAAAGTCTATTTTTTGCTATTCGAGACGGATGGAGAAGTTTTGTCTTCTGTTTTGTGCAAACCAGCGGCCAAATGTTTTTTATCACACGCCTGGTCTGCTCCCGCCACATGACACCGGCCATGGTGTGAAGACGGTGACCCTAGGGTGGGTCGGAGCCCCTAACGAGCGCACTCCGTTCAGAATTCATGACGCAATCGTTGGTTTTGTTGATCGATGTCTGTCGAGGACTCGGAATCTCGCCGCTTCGAACCAAAGATCGGCCTGAGTTTTCTCAAGCCGATGCTGGCCCGACATCGGCCCCAGATTTGCCTTTTTCGGGCTTTTCCAATAGTCCGGAACTTTTTTTTTTTTTTAGGTGGCCCATAGGAAGCGTGTTCTATTTTTTTGTTGGCGGGGATCTTTGAAATTCAAACTTTTTATTGCAACTTCGCTGTACCATTGGCATAGGTCTAAACCCCCCAATTCCGGCCGCGACAAACCTTGTGTACGGTACGTTACACCGGCTCCTACCTACTCGGGGCTCTTTTTCAACATGTATTGTCCTATGTAGCGTTCACTGTTTCATGGCGTGCAGGACGCCAAGCATTGTGCTCTCACCAGGTCTGGGTAAAGTCAACCCCGGCAGCTTTAGAAAAAACAAGTGGACAGCAGCGCATACTTCCTACGGAGCACCAGCATACAGCCAAAATACCCTTGTCGGAGGTCAGAACACAAGAATGTGGTTACACGCAGTGTGCTTGGATCATGTGGAGCATGTCGGAGCCCTTTGGCTGTCTGCTCGCTCCCGCACCCTCCGAAGCTATGTCCACGAACCCAAGGAAACATAATAGGCAGCCGGAACACACTGACACGCTGGCAACGCATGCGCGATACGGGTATGAAGTAAGGTGTTCGCGAAAGAATTTGCATACGTCGGGTGTCTCGTGGCCTGTTTCCTACTGGTATGTAATAGAAAATCCCGACCCGAAACATATTCATTGCTGCGGGAAAAACTGACCCAGAGTACGCGGTTCACCCCCAAGCGTTCTTGTGCCGAGGAACCCTGTGGGTTGGTTTGCGAACGTGGCAATTTCGTACTCCCGCGTGTAAACAACTAAGAATACCTGCTCATGTTTGTCTGTGTCGAATATTTTTTACCACACGCCTTGCAGTAGCACAGCAATCACTACGTGAGTGAGCACCATTGCCATGTCGGTACATGTTACGCCCCTTCAAGGAAGGAGGGAGGAGGGCACGAGCGTGGTACTTCGTGCCCCTTCGGCGATCGGCCGCGCCGAGCTCCTTGGACCCGCCGTTCTGCTCAGGACGTCCACAACAAGCCGCACCGACGCATCCAGGTCCATACGTAACCCAACCACATTGTGTGTGTTCTGGCCCCCGATGGTGCTCGGCTGGTTGTGTGTCGTTGCCCTGCTATATTTTTATCCCTCCCAATAACTACCTTCGCCCTTTCTTTTCGCTCTCTCTCCTACTAACGGTGGGGACCCCGCTGTTGCACTGCTGTCGGTGCTGCTCTGTGGGTAAATCTCGGCAGCGTGTTTTTACGTGGGGTATGGTGTGATACTTGAGCCTATTTAGAGAGGGCACTTCAAACCTGTCGCTGGTTTCGTTAGTCGTTTCGCTCGATTCGTGTGTTCGCGACGCAGGTTGGCTGTGCGATCACGAAGGCGAGCGCAGTGAAGTAGCGCAGTGTACCTTGCGGCCCGGCCACATGCTATACTGCTATCCGTGCAACTCATGTCGCGCAACGAGAACGCGGTCAAGGCACACGTCAGTACCAGGTAGCAATCGAGGTTGGGAGGCAGGCGGCAGCCGACCCGCTATGATACGGTAGTAGGCTCCAATTCATTGCCTTTGAAAACCACCAAATCAGCAAAAGTCGATCACACTCGCTTCACCTTGAGGACAGAAGCGTGACTCCTTGGGACCTCTCCACGGCAGTCAGTCTACTCCGCGATTCCAGGTTGTATACACCCCAGCCTTGAGCTCTATTGTTGAAGGCCGTGGACTCTATGAGTTCACCCAATCCTACCAAGCACGTGAGGCCCTGGTGTGGATGTTGCGCCGCGTTTTTGTTCGGTGGGAGTTCCAGAGATACACGTTCTATGTGGATAGCGGGAAGCGGGGACACATGTACGTATCCAAAGCTCAGCAGGATGCAGCCGGAGCACAACAGCAGTGTCGCAGCCACGAATACCAAACGGGACTGTGGGTGGTAGCAAACGAAGTCTGAGCCCAAGTCTGAGCCCAAGGAGCAGCAGCAGCGCACTTAACCCATCTCCAAAACAGGCGCCATTGAATTCAGCTCTTGCACAGATGCGCATTATGTCTTTGCTTTCTTGAACAGGGGGCGACTTATTACTGTCACCGAGTCAGCACAGAGACTGGTCAGACGGTCGGTGTTGCAGTACCACATCGCCTCAATAGGGTAGGACGAATGTGAAGGGTGAACTTCGGGCAAATAATGTATGAGCACTGCAGTCTTAAGAATAAAATATCGGGTTTCTTTCCAGTTGCAATACTGTTTCTGGGGTATTTTCGACCGCTCACCAGTCCGCACCGAAAACGACATTTCTCAAGTTTTAAGGGTCGATCTTAACGAGGAGCGTTTTTCAGTTTTTTTTCAGTATTTTCCCGAAATATCGGTATTTTCCTATCGAAAAAAACAATGAAATACCGAAATTTCGGGGAAATACCGAAGAAAAACTAAAGAACAGCCCTCGTTAAGATCGACCCTAATGCTCAGACAGACCACCTGCCTCACGGCAGTCTAAAAGAGATGGTGGATCATGCGTGCTGTAGGCAATATTTTTGTGTCAGGCGCCGGATTAATTCCATGCCGTTTTCATCACGGGCAGTGTCTTGTTATTATTGGTATTGTGTGGCTATACCCTGGCAATGTAGGCGAAGGCTGTGTCCTCAGCGTAAGCCGAGTGATGACACCGGTCACGCAGTGACCAGGAGTGCGATACTCCGGTGTGGTAGTGAGAAAAAGACGTGATAACACGTAAACACTGGCGCTTAGTTGGCCAACACACACAGATGAATTCCACAGAGAATGCAGGAGTCCAGATGACGGCAGCTTCCAGAGATGAACAGGCAGCTAGGTTACTATCACGATTCGTCGAGATCAACACGAGAGAGTGAGGTACTCGGTCCTACCAGCTCGGTCCTACCAGCAGATATAATACGAATGCTATTCCTCCGCATAATATACGTTACATGCCGAAACGGTACATAGACTACGATCTACGATACAGTGCAGTGCTACTGAACATTGACTCATACATGGTCATGTGCTAACATTTCCATAACACTCCCCTTCAATGAAAATTGCCCTGAATTGTATCAAACTATAATTTTGACAAACAAACCTAGAAAACGAATCCAATTCGATGTTGAAACAATAAAGTCCAGAAAACAATCAAGTCGGTGATAATAGAAGTAGTTCAAGAGACCACCCCATTCGATGCAATTAAGCAGTTCATTCGATGCTTTAACCAGTAGAAATTGTAACGATGTTTCGTGCCCTATGTGCATACATTTATGTGCTTGCAAAAGTACTGCTGTTGTATCTTGCACAAACCAAATTTACCATAACCTTCAATCCTACATGGCTTGTTCAACCAGTGATGGTGCGAGGCCGAATGTTGACTATTGAAATAGCAAACTGATTCACACAAATAACAGTTTCACAAAACAACCACACAAACACAAAACACAGATGTTGATGACACAAACATATAACACACGATGTTGACAACGACTTTTACATCAGAAGTTGCGGATGATGTCCAGTAGCTGCTGGAAACGCGGCTTGGCAAAATGCTTGGTCCCTATGTCGGCGGGGTTGTCGTTGGTGGGGATGTAGTGCGTCGAAATCTTCCCCTCGGTGACCAGCTCGCGGATGTAGAAGTAGCGGAGAACAATGTGCTTGGTGCGAGAGCTGAACGATCGGTTCCCGAGCGCATGCAGAGTTGCAGTGTTGTCGCAGTGAAGTGGCACTTGAACGAACTGCTCCCCAAACCCAAGCTCCGTCATCATGTTCATGCAGAACACGGCTTCTTTCATCGCGAGTGCCGATGCAACCAGCTCAGCCTCCATGGTGGACATGGCAGTCAGGCTTTGAAGGCCCGACTTGAAGCTAATTGGTGCTCTGGCCAACATCATGATGTAACACGACGTCGACTTGCCGTTGTCCGGGTTGTTAGCCCAGTTAGCGTCCGAAAAGGCTGTGAGCTTAAAACCTCCCTTCTTGTACACTATGGTGAAGCTGGTGGACCCCGCCAGGTACCTCAGAATGTGCTTGGCCGCGACCATGTGCATCTTCGACGGTTTTGACATAGCACGAGAGAGCTGGCTCGAGCTGTACATTATGTCATACCTGAGGACAGAAGACAGGTACATGACCGTGCCGGCGATCGCTTGGTACCGTTGCGTCTCCTCGGCGTTGAGCAGTGTCTCCTCCGGCTGCTTAGTGGAGAGCTCGGGTACGTAACCAGGGGTCAGCGTTGGCTTGCAGTTCGCGAAGCCGAACCGCTCCAAGGGGGACTTGGTGTATTCCTCCTGGTCTATTGTGAGTGTCTTCTCCGCCCGGTTCCGGGTGACCTGTAGCCCAAGTACACGCGACACATCGCCCATGTCGGTCATCTTGAACCGGTCCATTAGTTGTGTCTTGATCTTCTCGATCACTTCGATGTTACCACCAATCACGAGTAGATCGTCCACGTAAAGTGTGAGGATGATGGTGACACCGTTGTGCTTGTAAATGTATACGCACGTGTCAGATTTCAGCGGGACGAAACCGATGATCTTGAGGACGGGGTCAATGGTGTGAAACCAGTTCCCGGGGCTTTGTGCTAGCCCGTAGAGGCTTTTCTCCAGCCTCATGACTGGAGGACCTCCATCCTTGTCCTTGGTCTCATATCCAGGGGGTTGCGCGACGAACACTTCCTCTTCAATGTCCGCATACAGGAAAGCTGTCTTGACATCAAGCTGAATGACTTCCCAGTCCATTTCCACAGCTATAGCAAGCACCATCCGAACACTCTGCATCCTGCAAACCGGAGCGAATGTGTTGCCGCAGTCTAGCCCATGTACTTGGTTCCAGCCTTGCGCGACCACCCGCGCCTTGTAGGAATTATCGGCCTTACGCTTCAGAACCCACTGTGAGTTGATGATCTTCTGTCCCGGAGGAACAGTAGAGCGCGGAACGAGCTTGTAGACCTTGAGTTCATGCAGGCTGTCCATCTCCTTATCCGCAGCAGCGCGCCAAAATGAAGCTTCCGGTGTTTTCATGGCGTCGTAGAACGATTTAGGGATTCCCGGCTGCATAGTCTGCACAGCATATGCGTACTCTGCGAACCGAGGCATGTCGTCCTTGTGGGCGACGTCCTGATACTCCCCCATCGTGGAGTATGCGAAATTTAGGCGTCGGAGTTCGCTGACAGTCCTGGCGTTAGGTGTACTAGCAGTAGCTCTGGTAACAGCCGGTGTAATCGCGCGGCTTCCGCGCGACGCAGACCCACCTCGCGAAGAACCACCACGCGAAGCAGATCTGGAAAGCAAAGATCCCGATGGCGAAGCACCCGATGGCGAAGCACCCGATGGCGAAACACCGGATGGCGAAGCACCGGATGGCGAAGCACCGGATGGCGGAGGACCCTGCTCGGCAGGGCTTACTCCCCCCGGCGGAATAGATGGAGTAGTGGCTGCAGTATCAATGCCAATGTCGCGGTTGGTGACATCATGGATTTGCCCTATAAGTGTAGTTACTAACGGATCTGCAGCGTCTATGTTAGGAGAAGGCCCATGGATGTCTATGTTAGACGTGTGGTCGCGCACATCCCTTACCAGGTCGTCTCCTTCGTCATACGTAAACTCTCCGTCGTCAAAGCCACCGACCTCCAGGCGAGGCAGTGCTGAGGGCGTCTCAATGAAGACGACGTTTCGACTCTCCCTCACACGCTTCGTCGCCGGGTTGTAGATCCGGTAAGACTTGCTGTCCGTGCTGTACCCAACCAGGCGTCCTTCCCAAGCACGCGACTCTAATTTCTTGGTGTGGGTTTCTACATGCACAAACGACCTAGCCCCGATCACCCGAAGGTTCCCGAGGTAAGCATCCTTACCGTAGAGTGCCTTGTAGGGCGTACCGTTGCTCAACGCCGCATGTGGGACCCGGTTGCTTAGGTAGACTGCCGCCTGCATCAACTCCCCCCAGAGAAAACTCGGGAGACCCGAATCAGTAAGTAGACAGCGCACGATGCCAGCAAGCGTCCGACCTGCCCGCTCGTTCGCGCCGATCTGCTGTGGGGTGTTGGTAGACGCAAACTCCAACTGGATTCCAATGTCGAGACAGTACTGGCGGAACTCCGAACTCGTAAACTCTGTACCTTTGTCCCCCTTCAGCCGGACCAAGCGCTCTTTGGACGGAATCCCAACGGCCTTGTTGAACAGCTCGAGGGAGTCAACGGTGTTTGTCTTGCTCTTGATGAGGAATACCTCCTTCCACTTCGTCAGTTGGTCAACAAACTTGGTGACGAAAGCGTAACCGCCCAGTGCTAGAGGGCTGATAGGCCCCATGGTGTCTACGGTGACAAGCTCAAAAGGTCGCTCCACGTCATATAATGCTCGCTTCGGGTGGGGTTGTTGCTCACTTTTGCCGAAGGGGCAGACGTCGCACGGCGTCAGGTCACCTTTGTAGTCAACGCCGCTGCACGGCGTCTGCCGCAGAACATTCATGCTGTTGCGATTGGCATGCCCCATGCGACGGTGCCACAGGTCGGCCGATACCACCTTCAAGGCAGCACCGCCGTTAGGCTTCACGGAGACCCCTGCACGGCCCTCCAGCTCAACTTCGATGGAGCACATGGCCTTCCTGGTCGCTTCGTCAACACCCAGGTTCTTCATCGGCAGGACAAGGTCGTCTTTCTCCAACCGCGGGTTGTCCGGGTAGAACAGCGAAGCCATTCCTCCCAGCATTGCCTGAGAGACGGAGAAGAGGTTCGTCCCCAGCCCAGGCACGACGATTGCTCGGAAGGAGAAATCCCGCTTGTTCCCACCGTCATCGGCAATGGCGCCGTTGATAGTGCCGGCAGCTACCCCGTGCAGGATGTGCTGGCCAGCCGCGACGATTTCGTGGGGAACCTGAAGAGATTCGTAGTCTCGCATCAAGGCAAGCAGTCCTGGAGTAAGCTCCGGGTCTACGAAGTTGTAGGACGCTCCGCTGTCCACCAGCATACGGATGACGGAACCATCGGTGAGAAGCCCACCCCCACCATACAGGTCGGGAGTGGTCGCCATGAGCGCTCGGAAGATCCCTTCCGACAGACGGTGGTTGGTCGGTGACTCCGCCGGAGCAGACGCAGGCACCGCCGGCGCGACGGCGAGCCTCGCGGTGATCACCCCAGTACAGGGGGGCGGCGCGGCCGCCGCTGACACCGCGTGGAACGAGTACCCGAAAGTGTTCTGTGCCGGAGAAGAAAGTGGGGCCATGTGGGCGCTCCCGACGTGAGCGAAGCTAGCGTCGCTCACCGGTTGTTGAGGGGCTGCAGCCAGGTGTGCGCTCCCGACGGGAGCGAAACCATCATGGCCCGGTGTCTGCAGAAGCGCCAGGCGCGCAGATAGCGACTGGATCTCCTTTTGCGCCTTGCACTCGTTGTCGCTGTGCGTGACGGTCTTGTGGTAGGAGCACCATTTTGGAGAAGGGTCGCTGCCGCTAACCTTCTTGCCCTTCTTTTTCCACGACGACTTTCCTGTCTTCGGCCTAATTTTCTTGGCCGGGGCAGGGCAGTCTCGCTGGAAGTGACCGTAAGCCTTGCAGTTGTGGCACTGATCCGTACTTGTTGCAGCCATCGCCGCTCCGCAGCCGACCACCGCAGGACCCGACGATTTCCTCGACTGCGCGTCGATGAAGTAGTTTGTAGCCGTCTTCTTCAACGCCTCCACGTCCGGAAACGGGCTCCGGTAGTGCATGTCCTGGAGGAATCGGTACTCCGAGGAGTGCGTAAGTGCACTAAGCACCAAATCCTCGTAAGATTCATCGGTGGTGGGCTCCCCCATGTCGTCGAGGCGAAGCTTGAGGTCGTCCATGTTAGCCAGGAAGTCGATGACGTTCTGGCCAGGCCGGAGCTTCGCGGCGTGGAGCTGTGTCTTGCAGACCCGACGGGATTCCTTTGTGTTGCCGTCGAAGCGCTCCTTGAGGGCCGCCCACGCCGCTGCCCCGTCACCCATCTCACCCCCAGACTTCGCTTGGAAAGGCCTGGTGGTGATGTTTGCCGACCCGGTAGTGGAGAAGTAAACCAGCGAGTATAGCTGGTTGTTGCGGGCTTTCCATGTCGCCGTTGCTGCAACAGCATCAGTGTCCGTACCCACGGGGCACGGCTCCCCGTCGAGGATCTTGAGAAGTTCCTGTGAATGGAACCCCACTGCCTGGCGAAACTTCGCCTGCCATTCCCTGTAATCCCGTTGCTCTTTGCAAAGGCCCACGGGTTCAAGGGTGCGTTTTAACGCGTTGAACGACGATTCCGCCATCGCTTCCCGACCCTAACCAGGGACCGGGGCTACGCGCAAGGCGCGCAGGCTTTACCCACACGTATAACGCCCCGAGTACCGGAGTGAGCTCGACGCGCAAGGGACAGTGCAGGGTGTTAATTTGCTACACGGATGTAGGCTTTGCAGGATTGCAGCCCTGAAGCTCACAATCCACGTCTTCCGGACACTCTCCAGTATCCGCCCAGACTTCTGTGCTCCGCGAGACACAGGTACAACCTACCACATTTGACTAAGCTGCGGTGTGTGGCGTCGGAGGCGTCAACTCCGGCCACGTCCTGCAGGCACACGGGTCAGATGCACTGCTCAGACTTGTCGAATCCTCAATCTTACACACGCACCGCGAACCGGTACGAGAAAAATGGTCTTGGATGTAGACAGCACCTCGCGTGACGCCGCACGCGCAGGTAACGTGATGCGATTCACGTTGTATGGGACTGCCGCACCGGATGCAAACAGCCCAGTCAGATCCTCACCCTTAACACACGCTACCAAGTCGGCACTCAGCAGGTGGAAGGTGTCTTGGACAGACTACGCCTCGCGATACGACACGCGCAGGCGATTTAGGGAAATCGATTTGAACACACGCGGAACACCAGAGCGGTGCTCTGCACGCGCAACCCAACAACCCTGCACAACTCTATTCGCCGACCGGAATCAACGCCTAGATGTTATGCTCCCGAATGCTTTACACACAGCAGTATCGTACCGAATGTGCAGCCGAGAACCCAGGTGATCAATCCGGATCCAAACAGCAGCCGGGTTGACTCAGTGTAGACCTCCAACAGGAAGCAGACTCCAGCAGAAGAGACCTTCGCGAAAAAAATGTGTATGCACACTACTCGCCACGCTCACGAGGCTATCATAACCTATTATTGGTATTGTGTGGCTATACCCTGGCAATGTAGGCGAAGGCTGTGTCCTCAGCGTAAGCCGAGTGATGACACCGGTCACGCAGTGACCAGGAGTGCGATACTCCGGTGTGGTAGTGAGAAAAAGACGTGATAACACGTAAACACTGGCGCTTAGTTGGCCAACACACACAGATGAATTCCACAGAGAATGCAGGAGTCCAGATGACGGCAGCTTCCAGAGATGAACAGGCAGCTAGGTTACCATCACGATTCGTCGAGATCAACACGAGAGAGTGAGGTACTCGGTCCTACCAGCTCGGTCCTACCAGCAGATATAATACGAATGCTATTCCTCCGCATAATATACGTTACATGCCGAAACGGTACATAGACTACGATCTACGATACAGTGCAGTGCTACTGAACATTGACTCATACATGGTCATGTGCTAACAATTCCATAACACTTGTATATACTCAAAAACAACCCCCCATACCTCTGCTACCAGCAGACGAATATGAAAAATGGAAGTTTCTCAGGCTGCTGATGATACTGTCTCAACTATAATAGGAGTCCCGTTGACAATGATTATCGTAACGCTGAGCACTATTATTAATAGTAGTCGAACCTATCTGGGCCCATATTACAGAGGACCATATATGATAGTAAACAGGATCTACGATGCACACAAAAACCTATACATTTACTTATTTTAACTCAAAATATTTAGCCCTATTTACTGCGGTAGGTTCCTCCGTAACATTAGTAGTTCACCCGTCCGTAGCATCCTACGTGGCTGCAGCGGAGCGTAGATACCAAATAATAGGAGTTCCGCAAAATTGTCACAAGTCTTGCTTGTGAGCAGTTTCCTTTTCCTGATGCCCACACAGCAATGGCCGCCCTCCCTCGCAGATCCAAGGGCCTCCACACCTCCTATTAATTGAGACGATAACGAACACGACACACGTTGGTGGGGAGGATGGTACAAGGCCTATTTATAGCAGAAATGGAGTTATGCCGAGTTCGGCAAGGAGTCGTGACATGCCGTTAAGTTTCCCAGAAAGAGTTTTGTTGCTGTAAGAAACACGGTAAACACTGTATTTGCAAGTGTTCTTTTTTTGTTTTGACGGAAGCCCCCCCCCTAAAGGTGGGACTGTCGTTTGGCGCAGCAGCCAGGATGACGAGGTGCTGCTGCTTTTGCTGACCTTTCCTGGCGTATGCACGGTGTCGCTTTGGGGGGGCATGGTGTCCCCAGGAATTACCATGTCATTGCGATGGCAGGTCAAGCCCCACGCCATTTCTATTACATGCCATGGTATTGCCACGACTTTCCATGGCAATACCACGGTAACCCAAGGCAATGCGACAAGATCCGCATGGCATGGCCAGGATGACCCATATGGCATGGCCATGGGTTGCCATGGTAAGGCCATGACACACCACGGCGACGTAATGATGAACCCATGGTAATGTCATGGCGTGTGCCATGGAGGTTCATGGCAATGCTATGGCATGCCGCGAAGGGGCACCAAGGACAACGAAGGTTCACGGACCTCCTTAGCTGCCATAATAGCTCACACAGAAGAACGCCATGAGACCTCGTGATGCGACGATACGCCATAGCAACACCCGGTCACATCCGAAAAGTCTCGTAGGTCGTTAAGGAACAAGCACTCGTGCATTCAATCATACCGGTATCCTGGTGCGTGCCCTGTTAAGTAAGTGCCATGGCGTATTACGATGGCGTTCCGCGATGGCTGTAGTCGGCCGCCAGCGAAGTGCATGCTTTCAGTTGGGGTCTGATTTTTGTATCACTTCTCATTTTCAGCACCTCAACTGTCGGTCAATTTCGAGCACCTCAGCCCCTCTAGCTAGGTTGAGGCGCAGACCTCTGTTGAGAGCCTTGCGAAAAGGGAAAGTCGAGAGAAACACAAGCTCTTGTGGTAAAGCTCTCTTGGGCCACGACCGCTCTCTGGTAGGCACGGACCAGCCGACGATGCAAACGCAGCGAGGAAAAATCATGGCGCCGATTGCTATTCCGATACAAGATTGTATTGAGTTTAGAGTTACCCGGAAACCCGGGGATGAGGGGACGTTGTAATATCACGGTGGTGGTCTTAATCTCCGCCTCTCCGACGTACTTTACCTGTTCTTCGTTGTATCTCTATCAGCTATGGGAGACACGTTCCTTCGCCCGCCCCCGTCCGTTTCTCTCGGGGTTCGGCGTCTGACGAAACTCCCGCAGTGTTTTCGTGGATTGTTTATTAATAGCCTGTCTTCGAAGCCATATTTTCTTCTTTCGGAGGGGGTTCGGTCACCCCCCCCCGATTGGTTTGGACATCACTCTCTTTGTCCGGTTCGCTTTTTCTACAGCGTCTTCTGCACCCCCCCCCCCACCTCCCTTTTCTGAAGACGATGTACATGACGTTTTTTTTATTGCACCCATCGTGCGTTAGTGCTACCCTGTGTCTCTTTTTTCTCGTCGCGCCTCACCCCCCCCCACCCCCCCCCACCCCCCCCTACACACATGGTATTCCGTCTCGAAGGGGATATGTGGTCAAAGAGCACACTACTAACGCAAACAGCACACGAGTACCCCCCGCCGTTCCAAGATCAAGGACAGAAGTATGTTGCCGTACTCGGTATTTTATCGTGACCAGTCGTATATGTGTCATGAGTTCCTCCATCTGTTTCGTGTTGCAGGGTTGGCTTGTGGTGCTGACTGACTGATAAATAACCCAGGTATTATGATCCATGCCGCAATATCCTCTGTCACTTCCCCCAGGGGCAATCGATTGTTTTTCAGTGAAACCTTGTCCCCGGGGAAAACAAAGAGGTATGGATGAGTTTTGCTAAACTTAAAACAAACGGGGAGAAATCGCCCCCGGGGTTTTCTTTAAAAACAGTGTTCTCGACACATACATGCTGCACAGACTCGTGTGTAGCTTGCTCCCCCGCCACCACGTGCCTTCGTTGTTGATTTTTAATGTAGCCAGTGCTATATTTGACGTTGTGTACCGAAGGGATAACTGTGGCTTTTATAGCCAGTGGGGTTTGAGTTCACGGAGCGGTTATGCTTTCAGACAATGAACAAATAAACTCCGAACAGCAAGCAACCACAACGGATGCGCACTGCTCATTGCGTACAAGTTTCAGTGGGGCGGAATCAAATATCACAGGTATACTCAAGCTTTGCACCCAGCGACATAGTGTTTTGTTTCGCTGTTTCCAAGGCTGGAGCAATTTGTTTAGCTGTCCCCGGGTACACCAAAGAGGGAGCAGGGGCTTAGTCAAAGTAAAAAGCTCATTTTCCGCGGAAACACGAGAGTTTTCCCACTTTTTGCGCCATTTGGACGGGGAGGGGGGAGGGAAGACAACGACGGGGGCATCGACATAAGATGTTACGGCGTGTGCAAGATGCAGTGTGCAGTGCCAATTCACGAGGCTGGCGCGGAGGGGGGGTTTGGTAGCCATCGTCGATCATTTTCTACCTCTCAAAATCTGGAACATCTTCAAAGTCTTTCATGGGTGCGGGGGAACGTAGTATCTACTGTTGACTAGGGGGAAGCCTAGTTTTGGGAAGAACGAGCGAAAACCGTGGATAGCCCATGACTCCTTTGTCGAGCTAAAATTATTCCATTAAGACAACCATGTCCGATGGTACAATACACCGATGCACTGTATCCCGCCGAGTGACGGAATGCACGCTGACGAGACATTGTGGACCAGTATTGGGCGACCAACATGGAAACGTCAAACGCTGCACTTCTGTTGCCGCAGACAGCTCGTCCCACTCACCCGTAAAACGTTTCAATACCCCCTGCTGACCGCGCGAGCCATCTTATTCCCATATATATTCCCAGTGTCACTCGTATCCTTGTGTATGTTGGTTCGATAGAATCATTGCCTTTTTCGATATGACGGACGGACGAGCTGTACGAACTATTAATAGTTACGAAATTTAGACCCTAGGTTTGCATCCTACAGGTACCTGGTGGGAAGTATGGGGTACGAGTAGTAGTAGCAGTGGTGGTAGGAGTAGTAGTAGTAGTAGTAGCAGTAGTAGTAGTAGTAGTAGTAGCAGTGGTAGTAATAGTAGTAATACTACTAGTAGTAGCAATAGTAGCAGTAGCAGTAGTAGTAGCAGTACTACTACTACTAGTAGTAGTTGGTGGGTGTTACGGTCGCAACTGAAGTTTAACGGAGAATGTCATCGGTACCCTGATCCTTGCCCGCAAGAATTAAACGGCTGCGCTGACATATGTGGTGTTCCACGACGACCAATCGCTGATACACTATGAGTACACTCCAAGAAAGCGTCGTTTTCTAGATCACGTCGTGAACCATAGCGAGGCATTTATTGATTGAGCACCTCTCAATGTGACTCGGAGTGCCGTTTTACATCTGAACAGCTAGTGGAATCAGCAATACTATTACTATACGATCAGACAACCGACTCAGCCACCGTGTACGCGCTACAGCTATCGAATGCTTTCGTTCGGTGCGTGCTCCTTGAAAGTTGAGTACTGCCTCTTTTGGCCTATTTGTGAAGAGTTGTCACGTTTTTACAGTATTGCGTCCGCACTGAGAATTCCCTAGATCCGGCAAAATTTAAAAACAATCGCGACAAAGAGACTGGCGATAACACGAGCAACCCAATAACAACAAAACTCAACTAGCAGGTGTACTTCTTTTGTAGCTCGGCCGTGCATTTGCACTCGCCTCATACAAGCCAGGCTGGAGCTATATGTGTTCGAAGGCACTACATATGCACCGCATCGGCCACAACAGCAGCAACAAAATACCCCTCGTTTATTACATCAAAACTAGCACTATTTACGGGTATAAGTTCAGATGTTTAGTGTCACAGCAGTCAGGCTGAATTGGTGTGACATGAGAGATACAAATCAGGTAAGTGTAGATGAGCAAGGTCGTCAAACGCATGGTATTATTTTTTATAGTTCTTGACTCAAGCAATCATGGACAACATTGACTCCAGGTTTTGGCGCAAGGTCAGCCCAAGCTCAACAACACAACGGTACATACCACTGTGATTTACGTGCATGGCATGATATTACCTACCAGTATATAGTAAAGTCTCTTCAGGCCTCCATTCAGCCGTACACATCCTCGTACGTAACCGCTAGTCCAAGAGTGTTCCAGTAGTAGACCATTCCACTAAAATCGGATCTGATCTACCTTTAGATTTTCATGGTGATTTGGACGTGTAGTGTACTTTTAGTTTTGTGGCTCTTAAGACATTTAGGACGGCACACTACGTAGGTCATTTGAGGTCTCGACACATAAAGCTCGCATGGCGCATTTGACACCAATAAAACGCATACCAGATACAAACGGGCATCCATATTTGGTAGTACAACATGGAGTTCAGAGCTATCAGTAAAATTACGCTTCAGCAGAGCTGCGATATAGTATAAATCAATCTCGAAGCACCGTAGAATTTTAGTCGATAGCTGTCAGAATGTTTCGCCCATTCGAGTGGTCGGTGTACGAATACGTTTTACATTGCACCTGGTGCATATTACCTGTTTTGGGTACCTGGTGTGTTTCGTATCTGGATTGTCTTGGAGTTGTTTCTGATCAAAACACTAGGTAGAGAGAGAGTGAGTGCAGCACGCGCCAATCTCGACAATATATTTATTTTACTACAAGAAATCAGGCAGTCGGTTTGGTTAACTCAATCAAAAGTATACGGAGTATACCATACATTTACCTGGTGTTAGTATAGTACAGATTCGCTGCTGATATACTCAAGCTATGAATGTTGATCGATATTAGCTCGGCTTGGGGAACGTTGCTATGACATTCCTTAGCTTCTCCAGCCAGGCCCAACGCGGAGGATTCGATCTTTCCTGGCCACCTCAACCATGCCGTTCGGAATGGAAAAGGGACAAATGACACCATTCCTAGAGAGCATGCGTCCATGCCCTTGTAGGAATAATGCCATTTAGTCTCTACCTACCGTACCAAGCACACCTTACCTTCCCACCTACATGCTACACCCCCCTCCTCCCCCCTCGCGCACGCGAGATCCAAAGCGCAACAAAGCCAACGGCCGAGCATTTGAAAGTCTCTATTAATGGCGGAATCCCGAATATGTTTTGGCTGACGCCCCTGCTTTTCGTGCGGGATCTCCACTGTTATTACGGAGGACCATAGTAAAAAGGATCAAATATTGTGAGTAGAAATAAGGAAGTATGGAGGTTTTCGCGTGTACCGTAGGTCCTATTTACTATGCCCCCCCGTAAAAAGTGAGTGGGGGTTTAGGAAAATGGGAGATATCCGAACAACGTGCCACCCGATCCATGGCAATCAAGTCGACTTCGTGTTTTCCGATCGAATTGGAAAATGAACAAGTCTTGCTAAGATTAGTTTCCAATTCGATCGAAACCTTGGGGGCCCCCACATACACGACAGCCGGCTTGTTAGATATACTTGCTGAATATAATACGTAAAATTGAGTGGGGTGGATCATATCGTGAGCGGGGCTTGGAAGAGAGAATGGCTACTCTAGAGGTTTCTACGCTCGGTCGTGGGCGTTGTTGCGGTTCGAAACTCGTATACACAGAGCGGGGGGGTAAGAAAAAAGTCCCGACGAACCCATACACATATCAACACGCCCAAACATGTATACGAAAAATAGCAGATCCGAATGCCTGTATGCCCCATACGTGTACGATAGGCTACAGTACTTACAGTACATCTATATATATAAACACACGAAGCTCCAACCAGCACTCCGATCGACTTTCTCTACCCTATACACACCGAGCTTAAAATACATGACGGTACTGGGTACATACCTGTGACTCGCTACAGTATAATCTAGCGAATACCAGCAACAAGACAGGCCTCACCTGCCCTTACCCTCGAGCGCGTCGCTCGTACACCGCCCGCTCGGTGGAAAAACAGCCTACCCGATCTAGCGCGCGTTCTATTCGCTATGAAATCGTCTGCCGCATCACCTCTTCTAGCGCGACGCATCCGCCTACTTACTGGCTGCGCTACTGGCACCGGTGCATCTACCGCTTGCGATACAACTTGGGATTGACCCCTACTGGTCCCCCTGGGGGCAACAGACTGGACCGCGGATTCCTCATCTGTCTCGTGCTGTTCGCTGGAAGCACTGCTGTTGCCGTCGTCGGCGTTGCTTCCACCGCCAGTGAAGTGGTGGCCGATGTCCACCCGAACGTTGTCCTTTGAGTCACCATCCGATGCCTCGGAGGTGCTGCTATCACGGGCGCTGTCGCTGCGGTCGCCTGTACGGTGGGAGTGTAGGCACCTGGTGTGGATCGAGTCGTACGGAAGGCGAATGCCAAGACAGCCAAACGAGAGTGGAACGTTGGTTAGCGCGTGGAAACTGCTGTACCAGGCATGTTGTGTATCATGCGCAACACTGACTATATACACCCGGTGGATCCAGCACGAAGCGAAGCTATACCAAAAGCGTCATGCACACGGAGACAAAAATGGTTTCGGGTCGGCACCACGTGTATACGTAGCGATAACACATCTGATATTGCTACAACGTTCGACTTATGCCAGCATTGTATGCTACAGCTGTAACCCCTAACACATTGCGCTTCCTGCAAGGAAGAACTTTTGTCAACATTCCCCGGCAGCAACAACAAACCAGTTTCCTTACCTGTGCTGTCGTAGACTGCGCCTCTCGGACGCTTCGGCTGGGGCGCTTGCAGAGGCGCCGGCTGAAGCGATGGAAGCGGGAGCCGGAGTGGGCTCGGGCTTCACCGCCACCAAAGTATTGGCGTTCGGTTGAGCCTCGAGGTGGCTCATCAGGCGGTTGTCGGTGGGGGAGGGGGAGTGGCAGGCAGCCGCTGTGGCTGCCTGTCCTCGTGTTGTCATATCCGCGGTGCAGGGAGAGGTACCCGTGCGAGCGCGAGCTGACGTCGTGGTGGTGGAGGTTCGAGTGCTCGACGCGTCTCCTCACCAGCTGAGCTAGCAAGGGAAGCGATCGAATGAGCAGCCGGGGGGCGGCTGCCGTCTGAGCTCATCATGATCTTGGGGATTATATATTTTCCGGAAGGCATTCTCTTGTTCCGGTTCGCACCTGTATGTTGCTGTTCGCTCCTCGCTTTTTTTGCTTTTCAACCAACGGAAACAATTTATTTCTTACATGAGTGCAGGTCTTCCAATCAGAACACATCACGTTGATATTGTTGCATGTGAGCGGCTCGATTAGCTGCAATACTGCAAATTACGCGTCCTGTCGTTTTAGGCCAATCAGAGTATGATTTGATTTTCAACCGGTACATAGCAATACCATATCCAAAAAATGTGTGCAAAGGCGGATATCTTTCTATGCGATATTTTGCTGTGTTATCGTACTGTTTTTTGTTTTTTACGAATATCTCGAGATGCGACGGGTGGAATGTTGTACGTACGTATTGAACATATCAGATCGCTATTCATTATAAATAAAGAACATCCCCAAAATTTGCATCATCTGTAAAAAATTCCATAACACGCCGCTACGAGCATACAGGACCTGAATGCGCTGTACACACTCCTCCCATGTGTTATCATGCGCGTGCCCGGGTTTGAAAGTACAACTGTTGTACGTATTGTGATCTGGTAAAACCCGGTTAATCGGCATGATACGTTTCTACCCGACGATGTATATACAGCAGTAGTACGAGTATATTCTGGTACATGATACATGCGCATGTTGGCAACCCAACTGATCGGTACGCTCTACTGTAGGTGAGGTAGAGGTTGACCTGTTCGAAGTACACTCCCATGGTTTGGTGTTGACACGCCACTTCGCCAATTGCCAATGATGGTGTGGACTACTAAACTTCAGGCTCACTAGAGCCGTGTACTGTAGGCACATAGAGCAGCAGCAGCAAGCAGCAGCCTCCAGAGCTCGGACTCGAGGAGGTTTCTCAACGCCTTCCCGTTAGTTGGTCGACAAATTGTTTCTCTCTATGTATATAGGATGTTTGAGTGACACCGGTCGCCCGCGCCCTGTTTGTGCTCGCCGGTAGTTTTATATATACTCCTGGTCACTGGGTGAAGTAGGACGAAAAATACCCAATGGCATGAGAGCTCCATGACCAGGAGGATGTCCAACTAACTGCTGCAACAAAGGTCCAAACACATGCGCTGTTGTTTTCATATTCGACTGCTTACACGACTGTTTTACCTCGAATATCCTACAGTATATACAGTAGAGTGGCGGTCACGAGAGCGGAAGCAACACAATTATGCTGCTCCGTGGTTTCGCTCCACTACTACAGACAGTACCGACACGGCAAAGAACACCTGTTCGTTACAGCCTACGTAGTATACATGCATACATGTATGTCATGTGCGCTTGTAGAATACCGTATCAAACTGGGAAATGTAACGACAGCGCTGCCCCCCTCTTCAATCAAGTTCGATGGCATCGAGGGGTCGAGAGGGACCAATTTTTCCCCTTAGAGGTGTATCGTTAATTACGAGCCTAAGCAGCCTTATTTAAAATTGGCGTGAGAGCTCAATACGTCATCCATGATGGTTAATTGCTTGACCGATTGTATTTGATCAGCTGATTTGAAACCTTCAGTAGTACTGGTATGCTTATGTACACGTCCTGCTCCCCTCCGAAAAAACTTAAAATGTCCAAACGTCGGACATATCAGGGATATCCACTTCACAATCTAGACCCGTTCACGGAGCAAATTCATTCCTCGTCTGTATAATCTGAACCTTCATGATTAAGCTATTAATAGTGCTTCTTTGGTTGGATCTGAACTACATATTCCCTGCTAAACAGTACACATAGTACGGCTGGTCAAGATATCACAGACATGATCCAGATTATGATCTGCTCGTTGTGCGAAGATATTGCGAAATATTACAGTACCGCGACAATACTATTATTAGCAGCGCTTCGCGAGAAAATATGAGCACCTGCCTATACAAAAGCTGAACGTCGTGTGTGGTTGATTGTCGGTAAATAATGTCACGAACCGTTCTTGAATTTGTGTCACGAGAGAGACCACATATATCGGCAAATGCTGTTGTGATATGTCTCTCTACCGTGGATCATTTAATGTAAGCATACCGTAGCGGGAAGGGGGGAGAAGAGCCTGCTATGTGACCCCGGATCTGAGTTACGAGTTGGAAGGAGAGAGAGAAGAAGATGTGCGAAGATATTGAATGGGATGAGCAAAAAAATAAATAAAAATGGATTGGATGAGGCCTCCCGCGCCGGGCAGGAGGTCTCGTCTGGTGTTTCCCCCCGCACTGAGTACACTAGCGTATCACGCACTCTGCGCGGGTTAAGTACCTGTAAAATGATCTGGGTATACAAACCTAACAATACCAATCCTACTGCCGGGTGGGTGGGATGGTCTCAAGACATGTTGCTACCAACGGACTAGCTGTACCCCCGAGGTTTCGGGAGCGAAACTAACAACTGACCTCGTTGCGATACATATTCCGAGGCATTTCGATATCATCGATAGTTCTATTATTTGTGCCAAATTTTAAGCCCATCGATAGGATCGCCATTTTACTATAGATATCACGAATTATAGACTGCAAAAATATTAAGCAAACTACGAATTGGTGGCATTACCAGGTGAATACGTGCTACAACAGCGCCTACACCATAATATACCGGTTTCGGAAGTTATTCTGCATTTGAATCATTTTCCAGGAACATTCGTCCTCGATTTCGAGGATAGTTTAATTTGAATTTAAAGCAAAGAAACGAAGTTGCAACTGTAAAAGTGTAACGCCCTCTACAACCCCTTTATGGACTTGTTCAGAGGCGTCAACGGGCGAAGCTCGCCAATGTAAACCGAGACGATTCCCACATCCTGGCCGACTCGTAGCAGCCCGGCGGTGCACTTGGTATCGGAATCATACTGTACATAGAATAGGAAGAAGCTGTAAAAACGCTAGCAAGCAAGCCTGATGTCTGGTTTTCGTGGCACGAGAAGGCGGGGTGCGCATGTTGAGAGATAATGAGGAGAGGGGGCCTGCCGTGTGATAGCTCATGTTTACGTACAGACTGAACAAAGGATGCGATGACTAAACTCACACAATATTTTATTTTGCTTATAGATATCAAACAATCAGAGTAGACGGCGAATTGATGCGATCAGAACGGGTGGACTATACGTTCTACCTGAAGCGCGAGGTGTGCCGGATGTGAATATTCCTAGATCGTCGTCAAATTGTTGTTGCTATTCTAGTACTTTCACTCCCAAGAAATAGCGATACCGGCAGCTCATCCGTTCTCTCACGTTCTCAGGTGAGGATTGCTTGGTGCTCGTGACTGTGACCGCCTAACCCTCTTCTACCGAAGCCTCCAGCTTCACCACGAGCCACCACGCCTTTCAACCGCTGCTTCCCTATACGTTACCAAGCGGGGGCATTGTTGTCATGCCACGGACGAACGAAACACAAACGGCCAATCTGTAGGATCATACTGCTGTAGAACAATGTATAGTTGTTGTTGACAACCTCCACCTACCCGACGGTGTAGTTGTTTTCGAAAAACTGCGAAAACTCTTTTTGCTCTTCCTGCACCAGTTAATGGGTCGGACGCGCAGTCAATTTGAGTACATGTCGTCAAATTCGCTTGGATGCGTACTACGTTTAATCGCCTGATCCCGTCCGCAAGCGGGTCGCCGATCCCTCTCAAGTGTTTGGCCTGTAAGCGAACGTCATTTCCGGTGCCTCCAACAACCCAGACATCCACACCATACCTCGCTCCCCCCACCTCCCGACTAGCAGTTTATCATCCACATCACCGTCGATCGGTTATCCCCCCGGGTCAATGGCGTGGCCCCATCCCAGTTCGACTTTCCCCTCATCGCCACTATCGCTACATGCATACACATGTTGTCAACACCATCGCCATACGTTTCAGTACATACATCGATGGACGGTCCCACTTCTCCTACGTATTGCGCACAGCCTTCCCTTTAACCCCTTCCGGCAGGGTGTACCTCCAGTACACCACCGTCTCCTAAAAAAACACCTCCGTCGCTGTGTACGACGTGTCCGAAAGCCACGTCCTTTCGGGTCACGGCTTGACGAACACACCTCACGATGCTGCGGTCTCCTTCCGCTTCCCGGCATTTTCCTCTCTCACCCGCTACCTTCACCAGCCCATGTGGGTCAAACGTCTCGCAGGGAAGGGGTATATACACCTCCCTGCCTGTTCTTTCTTCCTGCACGTTTTCCGCGCTCCTTCTCCTTTGACGTCCTCGTCGCCTTCTGGATGCATCTGTCTAACAACGTGTAACAGCCTATGAACGAAAATACGTTTTTTCGGTGTAATGCCCCTGCCAACACCACTGCGGCACGTCTGGGACGGCGTACTCCTCGGCACCTGTCTCTCTTCCTTCCTCTCCCGAAGGTCTACCTGTATCACCTTCCTCCATTGAAGCTAAACCATCATCGCTTCCGCATCTAAACTGCTTCGCTAGCGATTTCTGTCGTGGCCCCCAGTATATGAATTTATAATGCGACAAAAAGAGCTCTCTGCCAAGGGCCGCTGAACGTTTATCCACGATGAAGATAACACAAGAACCAAACGCCGCCCGCCGCTCCCTTGCATTCTCCGTTCCACCTGTATCGTGCCATCGATGATCTGTTTATCATTTCTGTTCACACACGCCAGCAGCGATTCATGTTGACGTTTCGATTGCATTTTTGCGACGTTTTCTTTAGTTTTCGGAGTGTTTCATCGGAAATGCGTACGACTACGGGCTACTGTCTATTGTACGTCGTGATACACACTCTGGTATGATGGGCAAAGACGTTCACTTGATTCGTTAGCTCAATCTAGGGCTCGTTCAGGTTACGTGCCGCCACGCGGCCAGTAGAGTACCATAATCATTTGTCGGGCGATGAAGAGCTGAAGTTTTGACCGACATGTTTAGGCACCATGCTTGTCTTTTAGGAAGTGGGTTGTCGTTTCGGCGGTGGGCAAACCATATGGATGCAGTAAATAGCAACCACAGGGGTAACAACAGCAAATCCACTCCGATGGCGCAGGAAAGAAAGGACACAAAAAACGGAAAACAGAAAACAATACCCATGCACGAAACAAGAACCCCAAGGATATTGTTTACTGGTCGAACTTCTGTGGAAGCAAAGAGTGAAGAGCAGGCACGCCGAGAGTAGAACAGGACTAATGAGAAACAATACCCAGGAGTACAAACTGACACCAAAGAGCAATCGTTCAAATCAGGCACCCCTTTATCACGTGAAACCCTCACGCGTAGTCCTAGATGTTGCAAGGGAAAACAACATGCAGTGGTCTGAACTTGTGCCTAAATTGAAAAAAAAATGAATATTTCTCCGTAGGAGAGACTGCCCTGTTCGAACTTGACCAACCCTCTCATGGCACGATACTCTCCGTATCACTTTCGTCGAGCTACGCGTTGCTATGTTTAGTCGTATTTGCCACCCTTCGACTAAACGTCGCCATCAAGTGACGCCTTCATTGTCGAATAATCTTGGTATCGCCGTCATACGACGATGCTAGTCAACACAGAAAACATGTACAGGATATTCACAGGTGTTTGAATGTGTGAGCTTCATACGCACAACGTTACCTGGTGCTTGATGACGTCGGCGTGTTTCAGCCGGTTTGTGCTATGCGAAGATAGGCGAGGTATGACCAAGGCATACGATCGGGCAGGGGGGGGCGCATGTAGACGATAAGTCGGTTGAGTACTTCCTCAATCGTCGTGCAAGACATACCATCGCCACCCTTCATAAGTCTTGAAAACCTGGATCTCTGAGTGGGTACCCAAATGACGCTGAACAGACTTTCTACGCACATCCGCAGCAGCAACAGCTAAAGTTATTAGTATTTTCAGGTCAGAGCAACGAAAATCGAAATATCAGACGTCCAGCATGGATTAAAAAGCGGTTGTTTGGGACATGATGAATATTTATTCGGCAGACAGTCAATGTCAACAGGAGAAATGGGTAACGTACATTCACTTTCAAGGTACACATTGTTCACCTAGATCCATCACTCGTTTGTGTTTCAGTTTTCTCTCCGTTCACTATTTTTCGCCGTCCAAAAATAGCGCTTATCAATTCCGAAGTTTATGCCCACCTGTCGCCACGATCGAACGACGCACCTCACAACCAATTGTGGCCACCTGTGCCCTTCGCTTCTCTCAGGAACATAACCCCGACACGCACCATTCGAAATCGTCGATCCAATACCTAACACAAATATATCTATCCGCTCTTCCTTTCCGGCTCTCGGAGCGCAACTAAGGGCAGCTTATCGTCGATGTATTTATGAATGTTCTCCATATTTATCCAAGGTGTATGTCACGGCCACGTGGTGCCACCCGTGTGTCTCATCCTGCAGCGAAAACCACCATTAACACTCCTCGATCGCTGTCTCTTTCTTGCGCGTGTTTTCTCTTCATTTCTACCTCTTGGCCACATCAACGATGTTGTCTTTCTGTTTTCCCAACCCCCACCCTAATATATCCGCCCTACGTCTCGAGCCCCCTTTCCCACGCAAATAGCATCCTGGGTCATAAGGTCCGCACCCTCCTATGGTGAGCTCGATCACATTTGTCTCGGGACACATCTAGCGTTTTCTCCCCTTCCCGACTCGATGTAATTGTGCACACACACGCTGCTAGGCGCGGTCTTGCTACTCAATCTTTCAAAATAAATCTGCACCTCACGGCAATCGACTGAAGTAGGCTCAACGTTAGCGTACACTGTTCCATTTGTTTTCACCGAAGCCCAATACGTACACTGCCCATTGTCATACGTAAACATGCTTTGTGCCTTCGCGTCATTGTCTCCCACGGCGACAGCCTAGACAGGACACCAGTTTTAACCGGAGGCCTTCACTCTACGAATCCCTCACTCCAGTTGATGAGCAGCAACAGCGTCGATTTAGCGCGAGCTACCCGCCACCCAAACGTGTTAATCTGCGCGTAACCACCCCGGAATTGCCCGGGTACCCGTTGCTTATACTGAGCGTCGAGCGTTATTGCACATATACTACACGGCATTGGCCTCTGCAACCCTCGCCCCCCATTTGATATGCCATCGTAATTAAAGCTTGCCTGAGAACCGCGCCTGTGCTACTACCTGAGGGCGAAGTCGTTCCACAATAAGGATTCCTCTTTAACCCTCATCTTACTCTCAGACAGGATTCTTCGCCTGAGGAGCTACTCAATATATTATAACCACCTGTGAGATTATCCAGCGCACAAGCGTAGAACGCGTCGATACTCAAGTCTCGCACACGTAAAAAAAGCTAACCTATCTGTGCTGTCGCGCTTCTCCGCATCGAATACAAACCGACGGGTTTCATTTATCAGGGCCTCGTCGTCTAGCACCCAACGGCGTTGTAAGATGCGAGGGTGACGGTGAACACATCGCTCTGGGGATCGTACGATGACGAATAGGAGGTGGTAGTGTACGGGTTGAACAGGCGCCTGGAAGAAATGCTGCCACCATCATCGTCGTAGGTGTTGTAGTCGTCGTCGTCGTCGTCGTAAATGATATAGTCGTCGTCGTCGTCGGACGAGTGCGAAGTCGTGATCCTGCCGTCGAAAACGCCTTCCTCGACCCACTCTACCGCGCCACCAATCGTCGCCGAAAGGGTCCAAGCGACAGAGGACTCTGCGTAGCTGCGCCTCACAAAGATGCGGTACTCGCCCAGCATGGCGTCTCCGGAGAGTCCGCTGAATAAAACGTACTCCTCGAAAGAGCTATTGAAGCCGGTGTCGGGGTTGCGGGATACCGTGTCAGCTCCGTTGCGGTCGTTCACATAACCGATGTCCTGCGAGTGCAAATCGGGATTGCTGGAAAGTCGGTTTGTGAACGCTGTGGACACTGTGTACGCGCTACCTGTTCGGGGCATGTCCTCATTCTATTCCCTTTGAGTTCCAGGCGGACAAAAGAAGGGTTTAGCCAGAACACCTTACCCACGTGTCCTCGCTGAAGGTATATTATGGCTGCATTTCATATGGCTGCATCTCATATGGCTAAGACAAGTTCCGACACGCGCATTTACGCATGCCCCGACTCAACGATACCTGAGTGTCGAAGCGTACACAGCGAAACGGTCCGACGGTAAGGGGAGATTCAGTATTAAGAGATGCATGGGGAAGTAGCAGGGATTACCGGTAGACGCGGCGATGGAGCAGGGCCGACGATAATTGAGCACGAGCAACAGGTAGCACTCGCCCCCCCTCTAAACAGTTCTCTCACAACCGCATACCAGTGCACGCCTTTTATCCACCCACCGTGGCATGGACGAAGTAAGATACTCTGTCTCCATTAGGGTCAGTGACCCACAGGTCGAGGTCGGCATGGGAATCCCACTCTAGTTTGATCCTCAGTGCGTCGCTGCAGCCCTCGTTCACCACATCCATAACAAACGCGGACTCGTCAGCGTATTCGTCTCCTCCTGCGTCAGCAGGGTCGAGAACCACAAAGCTTAGGAGGCCCTTACTGTAGCCGACGGGGAAGTCGGTAATGGTCGCGGTGAAGTTCCCAGTGGCAGGGTCCAATGCACCCTCGCCACGCACGAAGTCGAACTCCGAATCTTCATTGTGCATGTAGAGGTACAGCGTGGTGGAAGCTGGAAGGGCCGCCCCGTCTTCCCTCGCGAAGGTTCCCGAGACCGAGATCGTTCCCAACTCGGCTCCTTCCGCCACGAACAACATGAAGTCCCTGTTGTCGTCGAGGACGGGATACCCGGGGCCAGCCCACCCTCCCACCGCCTGAACAAAACTCAAACGTATTGTCGTGGGAACGACGGTAGCGGTTAGTCGTTAGCACGACATTTTACTCCATTGTCTTCAGCCCGAAATTCTACATCCAAATCAATAGTGGAGTTGTGAATCTCGCTGGATGTAGCGACGACTAAGGGTTTTCATTGAGGTCTTGGAGTATCGACAAATACGCCCACGATTGCGTCTTTCGCTCTGCCCTGAGTGGAACACGGACCACTGCTATTCTCATTCGATAGTGCAGATACCACCAGATACTCGCTCAAGCTGGATCGTTGTGACTACCGTCAAGCTGTATGCGTTGATGAAAGTTTGAAGCCAATACGTACAAGGTAACAGGTGTGCCGTTCGAGGAGAAGTACGGCGTAAACCGGACTCTTCCCTAAACTCGAAACTAGGCCCTTAATCCCCAGTTGGCCGGCCTCGATCAAACTAGAAACCCGCATTCTGCCGTACAAAATATCGAGCGTCGTCACTTTCCAGTTCGACTCGTACAATAAGCATAGAAGGTTTAGCACCGAGTCGCAATCTGTGCAAACCACGAGCGCAGGTGGCATCCATTCCTTCTGCCGACAGCCTTGCTAAAGTCGGGCTAGAGTGGCGGTTTGGTCGGGGTCACGCGTTTCAGGTCGATATATATGCAAGGCTGAGCGAAGGAAACTACACAACTGGTCTATTTGTTTTATTTTTTGGTTTTCATTCCAACCGCGGCCGGGAATATAACCTCTGTTGGATTTTCGTTAAGAGGTTCAAAGTGCAAAGATATTTACCGCCCGAGTGGTAGAAATTAAGAGAGAGACACAAACGTGCCACTGGGGGAACTTGAGCTAGCTTCACCACCGCCGGAGACATTATGTAATACCGCGGGAATTATATGTAAGGAACCAACCAACAAAGATGCGAATGACTGCTTCATGCACTATCCGCTTGACACCACCGGGGGCCAAAGCAAATAGGACATACGGTACACACCAAACCTATATATTTACCGTTTTTGTCACTACGAGATTTGATCCTATTTACTATGGTCGCCCGTAATAGTTGTCTAGGGCAACGGGCGGCAAACTGAATCAACAACTCCATCCAGTCATCTAGATATTTCGACGTATATAACGAAGTAGGTGGTTTAAGGGATATTGAGCCCCATTTTATAGTGCGCAGCTCATGTTCACAGGTTGGGGAACCCCGCCTAGGAGAAACGATAGGGCTCGTACTGCATCCCTTATCAAACACCCGGCCGCATTTGATCAAGAACGCTTTCTACTCACATCGGCGATCATGGCGTTGGCGATGGTTTCGGGAAGGTGAAGTCTCCTCAACGCTGCAATATTTCGATAGAAACGAAACGCCCGCCGGCAGTGTACGCGTGTTAAACTATTAATGTCATTCGAGAGCCTCAAGCCTTTGTTTCGACTCTTAATATACAGTGAACGCGTATCACGGTAGATGTGGCCGATACGTTTCTGAGGCTTGCCACCTAGACGGCGCTCGGCGTCACCTAAACCAGGCTTTCATTGGAAAGCACACATATAAGGCCAGCCGGATGAACAACTACATTGCAAAGGTATACGCTGTATCAAGACAAGAACACAGCGTATACACATCGATTGGGTAACTGCTCCGTCGAGAACCCCCCCTTCGATCAGCAACAGTTCGGCCTAAGCGTACCTACTACCCTTGTTGTACCTCGCATCGGCCAAACCCTTACGCGAGGCCAGCCACTACAGTTGGAGCCTAAGTCAAGTAATAATTGTAGTGCGGTACGGATGGACGAACCACGAACCATCAGCTGAGGGAGACAATGTGCATCCAACCGCGAATATAAACGACATCAAGCGTACATGGAACCGTGCAATACGTCGATGCATCAAGCGCTACCAATCCGGGGGCGCATGCTGAGCAGGGCGGTAATCCTCCGGGGCCGTAAGTGTTTTGCGGGCATGTTCCTGGAAACACATGGAGAAAACAAATAAAACGTTGAGGGGGAGTCGACTGGGTAATTAGCTCGATCGGCATCTCAGACATGCGGTGTATTTGCCTGTGAGAACAGCTGTATATCGGGAGAAATTTTAATTTTCCAAGAGAAGCAATCCAATCATGTGACGCCATCTAATGACGGGGGTAACCTTACATTTAGGGAGGCTTCTCGCGAAGGGAGCACACTCTCTCACCCTTAAAAATATGTTGTACAAGTCACCTGAGCTGTTAATTCGGGGAGTTAGTCGACGATCGTAGTTACAAGCCGCGTGAGACACACCAACCTTACGTGCTACCGGATATATACTACTGGTATACGGTGGGAAAGGGTTACGTTCGCTTTTCATAGCACCAGGACCAACAGGAGGACGTAAAAAAAGCGGCCATCAAACGATCAAAACAAGTTCTGTGAGGGCTTCGTGAGATACTGCTGTACGCAGAGGTTGTGATGGTACATACATGCTACGCCGTAGCGCGCTATCTCGCCCACTCCACCAGCATGATACTGACATATTTCTGACAACTACTACTTGTTTCGGTACTTCCGATGGCCCAGGCCTCGCTCACCATATTCGTCGACGGTGCAGTCGCTCTCGGCGTAGCTGGTGACCGTGGCGGTGAACGTTTCCGTTTCATCCTGAAATTCGGAGAAGATTCCACCCTGGACCCAGAGCATCTCCCCCCCAGAGCGCGCGGTAATCGTCCATGTTGTCAGCTGGCCTCCGGTCCCCCAGATCTTGTAGTCACCAAGTACGGCGTCATTAGCCGCAAAAAGACCGTTCAGGGTCACGTATGTTTGGGGTCGACGGATGCTGTCCCCGTTCAGCCCTTCCCGGCTCTCAGCCCATATGCCGACATCCTGGTTTGTTTGCCACGTAAAATTCATCGGTGCGTTTCCGGGCGGTCGGCGTTCCAAACATATATATTATGTCGACATTTCGAGGGTTGATCGCGTGAGGTTTTCCAACCGAACGCGTTCCGGGAAGCATCGGTATGCCAAGGACTTATCGTGGGCATTTACAACCATAGGGAACCCAGAGAACGGTGACTTGCATACGTCCGACGGTTCGTATGCTTGTCGAAGGGTGTGCGCAACGATACCTACCTGTGCATTGATACTGACATACAACGAAACGGGTGGGGAGGAGGGGAGTATGCGGATGGCGAGGTATCTACGCGCGTGGAACGTGAACTAGTTGGCTCCCACCAGAAGACACCTATAGCGCACGAGCAAATTGAAAGAAATACTTACAAACGTCAAAGACGCGTGGATATGGTACTGCAAAAGACTGTATCACTTTTTGGCTGCACAACAATTCGTCTGCAGGAGCTCGTCGACTAAGGCATAACCCCGTACCCCTTTAAGATTATTTTTATATTACCTAAGCGATACGACTTTTATCAGGTAAAGTTGTACGTGTTACATGGGCTATCAAGCGTTTGTTTAGGGTAAGGTACGGAGCTCAGCTCAGGTCAGGAGACTGATGACAATTGTGCGCAAGTGTGCAATCTGTATTAAGGCACGCGTCCAAACGTGTGCAGTAATCCTTGTATCGGACGAGAGAAGAAGGCTTGCCATATGCACACTACATGATACGATCACCCCTTTTGTGCGGAGTAAAGGTTCTACTCCCCGCACGAAAATGACCGAACTCGACCGCCAGCGTTACTAACCGCAGCGAGAGACGTGTTTTATAGCGTCGTCGCCAACAGACGCCAACCCAACCTATATACGTACACATACCTGGTAGATACCATATGAGGGGGGGGGGTAAAGTATTATTTTTCAGCAACGTATGGAACGCGGGTAGATTAATGGCACACGTAGCATTATAGAACGGGTCCCTCTGACAGGCTAGTCCAAGTATGGATATGTCGATGTTTTTGACTCTCTAGCCCTCTCGCTCTCTAGACCAGAGCTACGATACACCACCCTTACTCGCCAACGAAACGATACGTTTATTCTCAAAACCTACTGCTGAAAGTGCGGGTGAGGCGCAAAAGATCGGACTTTGGAACTGCCGGGCCTAAACAATTATCACTGACGGAGCTCCTCACCGTTCAGCCATTCCATCAACTATTGTGGGGGGCCACAGTAAATAGGACAAAAAACTGTCCGTAAAAATAGTTATACTATACCCTGGTACAGGTTATTGTGTGTACCGTAGGTCCTATTTAGTATGCCCCCCCCGAAATATTATCAGCCGATGTTCGCAAATACGATTTCCCTTTGCTTTGACAACCATTGCATAAAAGGTTGGGCCTTGTGATGTACCTAATAATAGGTGACGTAGTTCCCTTCATGGTCAACGTATACGCTGTGGAATGTTGTCCTTTGTGACACCCGTCGATGGCACCTCAACAAGTCAGAATCTGCGTTGGCGGTTCCGATATATCAAAGATCTAAGAACATCAGGATTTGTGAGGGAGACGTCTCGCTCCTTAATACCCATGTTCAAAATATAGTTTGTTTTACTAGCCTGTTAAGACTGACTTTGATGTGTTCTTCTGTGGATCGATACCCATCATCAATCAATGAACACATAGTCTAGGTTAAGTTCTGACTGTGGGTAAAACACCAAGTCTTAAAAACACAAATAAAACATCTCACTCGATTTTGATGCTCATCAGAAACACCACATTTCGATAGGAAAATCGGCTGTTCCACCATTCCGCTGCAGAACCACAGCATGCATTTGCCCTCCGGTGTATATTTTACGATGCCGTTCAACATGCACCTACAGGCTGGTTCAAGCAAAAACCCCCCATATTTTTGCGTGCGCCACGAGTGCCGCATCCTGTAGCTAAACTACTCGTACTTGAATTGAGCACGTTTATTGTCCTACCGACCGTAATGGACCCAGCAGCACATACATGGGGTTTTACGCCTTATTTTAGAAATTAATGGTGAAGTAGTTCAAAAGGCTGACCCCTAAGTGTCCCTCTAAAGGGGCATAAAATTCTTTTCTACCCTCATTACCTAAACTATTTATAACAAGCCATTCTAAACGACGAGACTGAGGCTTTCCTGTTATGAGATCTTCATCATGTATTTCCCATAAAAAGGTATCGATGGTTTTAGCTTTTCTATTGGTACCAATAGAAGAAATAGTTTCATACGTGTTTAAACCCCTTAGTCTGGCCGTTCGTCTTTTTGCCAATATGATGGCGGGTCCTACATTACTAAAAGTAATTTCTGGGTTTGCTTGGGCTATGATGGGTAAATAAAAATAATAGCTATCGCCCCCAACTTTAAAAAGCATAAAAAGGTAAAAAAATACCATTCAGGAACAATATGCGCTGGAGTCCCATAAGGATCCGCTTCTAAATAATTATCTGGGTCTCCTAAACTATTAGGAAAATAAAATATAACGATACATTAAAAACATAGATTGATTTAGCAAACCAAGGCTTTCAACCACTCGGCAACACCTCCAAAAGCTACTTTTCCAAGGCTTTAATATTAAATTGCTATTATTAACTTCACACTGGAAGCTTAAATTTTTTATAATTTTGTACACAAACTTCTAACACAGCTTCTGAACCTTTTAACTGAGCCTTTACTGTTATGAGATCTTCATTATGTATTTCCCATAAAAAGGTATCAAAGTATTCATTGATTGGCGTGATGGTAAGCGTTCTAAAGCGGAAAATGTTTTAAATAAAGCTCTTCAATCTCTTGATCGTGATTACCGTGGGCGGGCAATACATATTTTTTATTTAGGTATTCTTGCGGTGAGACAAGATATAGGTGTTCGTCTTGAGCCAAAACCAAGGGCTCGCCGTAATAAGCGCTTTGATTATGATTTCCAGGGTTTATTGGGTTCTTTACAGATTTTAGTTAATTTTAATAAGGAAAAAAATGATATTGGTATTTATCGTGAAAACATTAGTCTTTTTAATAAGAACCTAAATCCAATTTATTTTAAACTGGGTGGTATCATTAATGTTAGTTTTTTTAATCGGTTCGAATACGACTTAAGTAAATTGTTTTTTGACGTATATTTGGGAGGGACAGCGGGAGATGGGGCCAAGTCCGTGTTTTGTGAAGAGCCCAAGGTTGGAGCTAGCGCCGAATTCGTGTCTCGGCCAACCGCTGGTCTTCGAAAAGGCCAGGAATAAGCAGTACCCTGGTAAGTTTATTTACTTTGTAGACGAACCGATTTCAGGTACGCCGGGCGTTGTCGGTACAAAGAGTTTGCACTATGTCAATGAACTGACTCTTAATTCTAAAAATAGGACAAAAGGTATGGCGGAAAGTTGATTCCATGCTGAACACGACACCAAGCAACACCGGCAAACACCGAAATAATCCACGTGTTTTCCACGCGAGCGTAGAGGTTTACGCGGGTTTCCGAATTAGAACTTGAAACTTGGCACACCCCTTCCGTTTCATTATGCGGAGGTTTTTCTGGGCGGGGTGATAGTGTTCGGTAATGTTTCCCTTTTTTTTTTTTTTCTCATCCCATTCATTATCTTCGCACATCTTCTTCTCTCTCTCCTTCCAACTCGTAACTCAGATCCGGGGTCACATAGCAAGCTCTTCTCCCCCCTTCCCGCTACGGTACGTGCCTTCATTTTATCGCGAGAAGATTTCAGCCTTTTCTTCCCTCATCGACTCGCATCGAATTGTGCCTACCCAATCTAATATTGGGTGACAGAGAGCCAAATACATTCATATGCATCCCAAGACCTCAGATAACAGGCAAAAGCAATCCACCGGCCACAAAACTTGCACCCCCGCCATACACCCTTCGGCAATAAGGTCACGGGGAGTGTGTGCGAATTTTCGGCACGTAACGCAGACGATCGGCGTGAGATCCTGGTGCCCAACCTGTTTCTGACGGAATCCCTATCAGCAACATGTATGTTGTAGCCCATAGGTATGGGTACCGGGCCTAGCTTCCATATTTCCTGAAAGGTCGAGTTGCTACGCCAGGACTCACGTACGGATACTGCTATTGAAGGGGACCATAGTAAATAGGACCAAATATGGTTAGTACGAATAGGTCAATACATATGTTTTAGTGTGTGCCGTACGTCCTATTTACTATGGCCCCCCGTAATAGGCGCAACCCATACCGTGACGCGGGTGACGACTACTTACTGCGGATACTGTGGATACGGCAGGGTTTGGATCACGCTGCGTCTGTGTCATGCTGCTCCTTGCGTTGTACGAGGTAGGCCCAAAACCACAAGGCAATTAATTCCCGATGCCGTACCGCACACCTTCACATAAATCACTCCTCTTCGGACCAATGATCAATCTCGCTCTCCTTCAAACAGGGAAGGTGCACGTATGCGTGCAGGGACGCCTCCATGAAACTGTGCCAACGAGATATATATGTCGCCAGTCGTCGTTTGCGTTGTGTGGGATGCTCCTTGGTTTGGAGTCAGTCGGCTCCCAATCCCGTCCCCGAAGGTGATACAGTCATTTGCGAGGTATGGTTATTCAAGTTTCCCCCTCGAAGGTTTCCCTCTGAGGCCCCACATTGTTACTGGGTTAGTGGGTTAGGGTCAAATCCCAACGGGAAGCGAACGCAGGCTCACTCACGCCGAGCTTGTTGCGGTCGGATACTTCGACTCCTCCTGGCTCAACGACGTGAAGGTCGAGGCCGGAGAATTCGTCGTCCCAAGACGCGATAATTTCGAGCGAAGCCCCAATAGATCCGCTTGGGCACCCTGGAAGCCATCATATACGCATGCGACGAACAGACGAATATAAACTGATAAGTTCAAAAAGGTGAACAATTGTGTAGTTCGTCGTTTTAATGATCAAGTGCCCGTTTTGGGGGTTAAACATGTCAATAGTCTACGGTAGCAAAATGAAAAAAACCCTTGAGGAGACACATTTTGCTGAGAAAGCAAGCAGTACGAAGAACCGCGGTGTGCGGGCTCTACGAAGAGCCCCGATGATATAGGCGAGAAACCGTTTCGACTTGCTTCACAACCACGAACGCCAGCCCGGACCAGCTTCCTCTTTCCTTGTTTGTGAACCTTGTTAGGCCTTCAGGGGCCGAAGCAGGACGCAAGACAACTACACAAAAATGCGGCCATACATACGCCTCAAGCCTGCACTGCTGGCGGCTGGATCGCTGATTGTACAGGTATGGTACCGGAGCTAAAAGGGAACAAGATACACAACCTGCCACAAGCCTGATACTACTCATTCTGCAGAGGAATACTTTTATACGGTGGGTTATATCGCCTTTCATGAATGTTTCTGGTGGGTTCCTTGGGCCCCGGAGGAAGCAGATGGTCGGGGCCCTGTACCGGTAGACACGTCACGTCTGGACCCTTGCCGTGAAAGCAACAACTAAGCTTGTGGAAGAAAATTTTAAGGCCACGTCATACCTGAGGCAGCAAACGCTGGAGTCGGCGCGGGTGTGGCGACTGCCGCTCGAAATTCCACGAAGGAACGGCGTCGACGACGTACATCGAAGGCAACAAGAGCAACGGTTAGCATGAAAAAGTCCTGTAATGCTGCAATGCCGGAAATACGCTACCGTGGCTGGTCGCACGCACGCATCTGATAGGTGCCAAAATATGGTAGCGTAAGCTCCTGGGTTATCTGAGACCGCTGACTTGATAAAGACGCTAGCCCTTTACATCCTAACACCCGTCGTTGGGCAATAGCGTCGGCTGTGATCGTTACCCAATACCACGGTTGGGGTTAGGAACCTAACGAGTATCCTTATATAACTCAGATCATGCCCATATACCATCGGTGCCTGATCAGTTTGGGTCAAATGTTTTCAGCAACGCCTTCCGACTACTGCACTGGAAGAAACTCATGAGCTACTCATGGCGGAATGTAGGTTTTCTAGCGTGACACATGGTGTCGACTGAAACTGAAGAACCCACACTGTCGCACTGAGGAAGCAACATACCAATTATAGAATGGAGGCAGTATAATTCACGATTAGTGCTCAACTGTTCAACTCTGCTCCTACTTCTGGTAGAATACACCGCCGGCCTACGCGCAACATGGTAGTTTTGATTGCCATCGATCGGATCAGCGGTGCAGATGTCTTGATTACCATCGATCAGGCCAGCGTACCACACATGCATCCCCGCACGGAACACACACCGGTCCATGTAGATATATATCCTGGCGTAGCCTTACATATTTTGGTCTAGGCATTTGACCACTCATGTCCTGATATCCTACCGTCAATACCGACGCCTCCGGTAGCTGCACCACTTGTTGCCCAAACCGGTTTGGACTGACGTGGCTCTCCAACCGTTGGAACCGAAGAGTTAGCACTCAATCTCGTAGGGGAATTATGTTTTGAGTGATGATATTGAAAATGGTTATATGGTTTCTCCATTATTCTGTAGGAGGCTATGGGATCGCCCACTACGTTCCACATCCATCGTTCCCCAAAACAGCTTTTGGTGGGATACAGAGATGCAGACATGAGGAGCCTCTAAATTGTATCCTGCAATCCCCTATCGTTGCTTGATAAAGTGTAAGTACGTACCCTGCAATAGAGCTTTAAGAGGTGAGATAAACACACCCAATTGGAAATTGTGAGTTAATGTTTCATATTGGAGACCATAAAGCAGAAACTAATACGGGAGACCATAGTTAATAGAACCTATGGTATACATGAAAAAAAACTTTATATTTACCCTTTTCTAGTAACAATATTTGCTCCAATTGACTATAGTCCCCCCTAGTAGGACCCCGTTTCAACGAAAAGGCGGTGCCAGACTCACGGCAAGTGGTAGTCTGGTATAAACTGATGGCCATGTCACCCCCGCATGTAGACGTTGGGTCACCAGAGCATGGCGTGGTACAGGTGCCGTCACCATGCCTGTCGAAATCCGTGTTAGTGTCGCGCTCTGTGATGTCACATCCGGCACACCAGCACCTGCATTAGCGAGAGGTAGGGGCTTGCGTTACTGGTTTTGTTTGTGCGTGGTCAAGTCGTCCAAAACACGTGAGGTGCCCGACTAGTTACGAACATTTCATGAATTCAGTTTATTTTCTCCGTGAACTGATGGGCTCCAAGTTCGTTGACACCCCTCTCCCCCCTTGGTCGATGAAAACCCGACCTGCTCCGTCCCGGCATTGTAGGGATGTGAGGGCCTATGGTCATGCGACTACGGCCATGCATGAGATCGAGTACATCTCTCCTATCGAGTACACCCCCCCCCCCCCCTCCCGGCCCTTACGTGGGAACCCAGGGGCTTTGTTCTCCCTGTCGTCATCTGCGATCCCGCACATCCCGGGAGGAACAATCACGACAACCAACAACTATTACGGGGGACCACAGTTAATAGGATAAAAATATAGCTCGTAAAATGGTTAAATATATACCAGGTAGATTTTTTATGTAGGTCCTATTAACTATGCCCCCCTGTGGCCCATACTACTGTAGTTTCTACTTTTTTTGTACCGTTGCAGACAAGGAGCGTTTTTGCCAGGGGGCAGACCTGGGTGTACAGCAGTAGTGGGCATCTCGAACACACCGAAACAAAGCTGCTAAACATGAAAGCACGAACGCGTCTTTACCCCGAGCAGACCTTGCGTTGTTGGGGAACTAGCGGGATCCGTGGGATTACACCATTCCATGTGCAATATCTGGAGACACAGCTGCAGCAGTATCCGCCGGTACAGCACACACCTCTGTACACCCATAACGGATGCCATGCGAACATTTGCTTGCAGTTGCCGCCAGCTAGCTATCAGCTGTGTACCGACAGCACAGTGGACATATCAATGGCGAGGCCTTTCACTTATGAAAAGGGGAGGGGGGGGGCGCCGCATGCCTTTCGCTTCCGGAACAACAAAGTAAATCCAAACGCCTGCAAGCCTGAACAAAACGTGGTATGCGTGTTTGAGCTTGTTGGAGTTGGCGTTGTTACTCACTCGTTACCCTGCTGGAGGCCGTAGAAGTACAAGTTCGTTGCTCCGCAGGTCGCGGCACAATCCTTGTAGAAAACAACAATGGCAAGCAAATTTAGTCGGGGCAGCTTTACCCAACCCCCAGTGCGATGAACACTAACTTCTCATTCACATGCCCTACGCGTAACCAGAGAACACATACGAGCTGGGCCAGCCAAGCCACTGCCAGGGCGGTGGATGGGCTGCGCCCCATCCGATATTTCGAGTTTAGATGTAATTTTTTCATACGAAGTTGATTGTGCACCAACCAACAAATTGAAAGCCTGCGTTGTTCAGGTTTGTTCGAGATATTTGATTTGAGCTATATAGCGAACCGAAATTGTGCAGAAACGGCCGTAAGTTTCGTGACGAAAAATAAAAAAAATGGTCGGCTTTCCATTTGTGTGTCCACGCGGTTCACGTCCAACGTTCAAACACTCATCATGCCGAATTCGAAACACTGCCCGGGGGAATCGCAGTAATGCCCCTCGTTCTCATCACTACTCTGTTGATGTACAGGAACAGATTCTTGGTATTATTATATCTCCTGATGGGTGACGAGTGGAGACTTGTATCCATCGTCGCCGTGGGGCTCCAGCCCTGTCGACGCCAGTTTGCACCTTGATCCAGGACGATGGTGTTTGGAGTTATCAGAAGGAAGTTATGCCTAATGCCATCCACAGCTGGTACTTTCGAGCTTTCGTGGATATATATGTCGGCGACATCGGGTCCGATTATCACAAACATTGAACCTGCTCGCCCCCTCAGGCGTCAGGGTCAGTGTTTGCAATATTTTGATTTTCAATGGTTCGCGAATACGACACTACTACCTGATAGTTTTGGCTGGCCCAGCCCTTACGATATTCCAATTTATACAACACTGAAGACATCGAGTCTTCTTTTGGATTTTGGTGTCAACGTCCTAGCTCAAATAGTTCGGAGGAGTCCATGTCCTCACTCTCAGTGGCGTCGTGGATACGCTGAGGTCACAGGCCATAGGTTGCCACCCATCCCCCCCCCCCGGTGTACGGAGGTTTGGGTGTCGCGTATGACAGGGTGATCAACGTTCCTACTGCTAGTCAGGTCACACCGGAATCACTAACTCCCGCTCTTTTAGATCGGCGCCACGAGAAAAACACGGTGCTGATTGCCGGGATTTCAACCTCAGGGTGACCCCCAGCAAGGATGGCTATCAGCGGGTGAGCCATGGTCGATCTGGCTGACCGGTAGGAGTTGATTTGACGACCACCCCTTCCCGGTAGTAACATTTTCCAGTTTCACTATATGGACAAACGCACACTGTTCCGTGAGTTCATGATGACAGGTACACCGAAATCGTCTTGCACATGTTGCGAGGTGCGCATCGAATCGTACTAGCATCGAAGCTTCTATATTTATTTCCTGATTGAGAGAAGAGAGCTGTTTTGTAGAGTATGGTCAATATGGGCTCAACACGGGATACTGTAGGGGTGAGTATAGATGTGTTGACACATATTCCGCCCGAGGACCTCTCAAAACGGTGTACCCACGGTAGATACGGACGCTCCATGAAAAGTAAAAACATGATCAGCGAGAAAGCACTCACAGCTGGGGTCAAAGAGTCGGAGGTAGCGACGGTGGCCAGAACTCGGTCGCTGATCATATCGCTGAAGCACCCAACGAAGTCGCCACTGGTCGGGGAAGGACTGGGGAGAGACACTTCTACCTCGGAGTCTGTCATGAGCTTGACCTGCGGACATTTTGTGGCGAATACTGAACATGAAAAAAATATGCCAAATTTGGCATGATGAGATGAGATGAGAACAACGGAGCATTTCACTGAAACAGCACTTTTGGGTCGCTCCCCCGGGGCAGGACTAGGGGAGGAGGCGCCGAACCCGCAGTGGTTCACGAGCTGAACCTGCGTACGGGCGTGTCCACATGGAAGCTAGTATAACATGAAAGCATGCTTAACTCACTCTGTGTAAATTTGTTTTTTCAACGCAACTGGCCAACCGTAGTATCCACGACAACGCTATACATCCGAGTTCACGTCCCGATGGCGACATATAGATGCAAAACACTGCTGTGCATTTCGTATATTTCCATTGATGCTCACCGTCGACGTCAAGCGTTACGGTATGCAAGGTATGAATCGCGGTGGCAAAGAAAGCTGAACTCGTTCGGCGCCCGCCTTTGGGTATATAATCAACGGCAGATGTATACACGTGATGGGGTAAGTTCCGCATACATACGCACACGGTACGTATAGCGTATATAGAGTGGGGGGCACCCAGTTACATGCCGCAACCAGATTGGGGGCCCACATACCATTGATTAGATATATTTAACCTTCAAACACACAGGCTTACAACACTCGAGTTATGGTGTCAACTACGGTTGAATGATCGGCCGGCCTTCGTGTGACAACTATTGTGTCGTACACGAAGCTGTGTGATGAAGCACGCGTATGTGTTCATTAAGACCACAACCGCTGAGGGGTGCAATTCTCACAACTTACCCCCGTAACGCTTAGCCATACGTCGTCCTCCGCTCCGGCCTCCTGCAGTACAATCGTCGTCGCCTGCGTGGCGGACAGCTCGTATGCCTCGTAATCCTGCGTAGACCCGCTCGACTGGACCGAGGTCGACAAGGATCCGTCAACCCAAATGTCGACTGTACGGTTGCGTTGGTTTCCTTTCCACAGGGCCATTCTAATCTCGAAGATGTCCTGGGGTTCATCGAACACGAGCGCCAACTCGCAGACTTCGATCACCGAGAAGGACGGTCTACACGACCAGCGTGAGGCAGGCTCGATGGAGTCGTCGAGAACATTGGCTGGCACGCATCCGCCTGGAGCGCAGCCATACCCGGTGGTTCTTGTATCCCAACCATTGGCAGACGCTGTGACACCGGTCACTTCCGCGAGACCAGCTGAAAATGATACGCACGATGTGCCAAACACAGATTAGATTCATATTCTCGGCGTAAAATCACCCGCGACATTTGTTTTGCAAAATCTGTGCGGCACGGTGGGGAGTGTTCCGCGGAAACAATCGATCAACCAAAGCCCGTAAGAATTGCGCGTCAAATTGCGTACCTGGCACGTTTCGACTAGTACGTGTGATTTTCAAGACATCGCAGTTCGGTGGGCCCCATTAACAGTCTGGGTCACTATAGTAACACAAACGCTGTAACTACGCGAGTGCAACCGCACGCACATAACTGCTGCCCCGCCAGTAAGACAACCAGGGTGCATACACACCCCCAAGTATATCGTCAATCTTCGTCGCGACCGGCAGGGAAACGTGTAGGGTTTAAGGTGAGTTAAACAGCTTGCGTAGTGTACGTACACTGTCAACTTGTTTGAGAAACTTGTCCAAGGTAATAAAAAAAAAACAGAACTAACGATCGCACACCCAACCAACGATTCGACAACATATTCGTGTCGACAACGGACAAGTTCGACGTAGCACTCTCCGCACCCACGACCCATTCCATGTCGTTTCGTCAGGCTTGCTTTTTGCGTTTTTCAATTGCGCGTACGGTTTTCGTTTAGTCAAAGCGCCGACCCCTCGTGACCTGCCTCTGGTTCACTAGCGGGTGGAGGGTAACCCCCGCACGTCGCATGCAGTACCGTATTCACGACTGACCCTGGTTGCACCTCGACGACACATTGATTTATTCAGGAAATCCAAGACCACCCAAATTTCGCCAAACCCAAGAAGAAAAGCTTCCCCAAAGAACAGCAGGAATCGGGCGCAAGTATTATTCCTACCCACAACAAATTACCAGGTGCATCACAACGATAGAGCCTATGGGTGGGGAACCGTCCGATTCTCAACTTTGACGGGTTTCACCGGCCACGTCAGTAGCTAGTTGTCCCGAACGATTGTAGCTTCCATGTCGGCCATTATTGTTATTTCAGTTCCTTACGAAGGAGGTAGGTGAGCGTTCGGTCTTATTACGCCAAACCCGATGCCGTGCTTGAGGACAAGGGCATGCGTACAGAAATGTGTGGGTTTGACACGACGAGTATACCACCAGTACCAGGTGCATGAATACCGGTATCCTATTGTCATTGTCTCGGATATCCGGCTAGGCAACGCTCCCCCTTCGAGGCTGACTTCAAGAGTACTGGTTATAGTGTATGTGGGAACGAAACCATTCACGAGAAAAGCTTAGTATCAGCTACTTCGTACGGTAGGATAGGATACCACACATACATACATGGGAACAAAAAACGATTTTTCGACGAGCGAAAATGACATTTTGTTTTACGATAGATGGCGGGGTACAACGGTTCCTGGTAACACAAGGGTCTATACATGACAATTTTGGTATGATCCAGTAATAATACTGCTGTGTGCTCATACAGCAGTGGGCACTACGCAGTGAGCAGAGAGAGGGGGTTGACAGTCAGTGTGTTTTGTTTCGGCGAAGTAGCCGCAAATAGCCCGGGAGGAGGGGTGGTGGGACCATTTCCTTCACGAAGTTTGCCTACGTATCATACGACGCGCATTAACTTTATTTCGTGTGCAATACGTGGGAACTCTACGACGCGTGTCTTAACCCCACCCCGTCTGAAGGGCACGGGAGATCTTATCCAACCTTATTCACCGCGTTTCCGGGTGGCTATCGTATACAGCAGCAGCAGTATTGTCTACGTGGTAGACACTAAGAAGTATAGGAACGCAAATTTCCACCTACCTGTGGTTTGACACGCTGCGTTAGCACATTCGGCTGGTTCGTTCACTATAATAATAGCAGAGGGCGAGTAATGACGCGAAATGTTTCACCCACAGCATAATAAATAGTGTGGTATCCTTGTATTCTCGTCTCAACGTCCTTAGTTAAGTTCCGAAACCAGACTCCGCCATAGACCTTGAATTTTCGGTGCAGCAAGCAGTGAGTGGTCGAAATTTAGGGGGCACGAAAAAAGACAAAAAACGACCCCTAGCTGAACGTGTGCATTGCGCTTGCGACCAGCTAAACACCCTCGCAAGTAACCACAGCTCGCAGAAAACTAGGAACACTCTCCGTGCGGTGTGTGAGGCAATCGGGCGCACCAGGCAGTGGCCGTAAACCCCCCGAAACTACCCACTAACAAGATGTGTTTGTGATCTCGAATGCGCAAGCTAACCGAACAAAAAAGCTCAAACTCGTGTTTTGTTTTTTCATTTATCCCGCGGAAGTCAATTTGATGACCACAGAGGAAATCATTTGGTACAAATCATGAGGTCTTATTACGGGTGCCATTAAAAAAGGTCTTGAACTTGTGTTGTGGAGTGGTCGCTTGCGATCCCTCGTCATTTCCGTCCCCAAAACCTCGTGATCAGAGAAAAGTGGGCGCCAAACTATTTCTTGAGGCCACCCACCCACCCACCCTTCAGTCGAACGAGTATTCATAGTTTTCGATCCCCAGATCATTTGCAGGTACTAGCCCCGCGCAGAGCATGCGATGCGCTCGTCCTCTCTGCACGGACGGGGTGAAATACCGGACGAGGACCGCTGCCGCGCAGGAGGCCTCACATAAAATCAAGTACTTACCTAAAACGATCCAGGACATCGAGACAGAGTGCTACAGCAATGTTGGGAAGTATAACCTTTGGTCAATTAGTATGCAGATTAAACCATGTTCTCATAAAACTTATGGACAATGAAAAGTACCAAGCATGATTCTTGCCTGGGAATTAGATACTACTCAGTACCTCTTATCTGTGAATCTAAACGTTCCTTATTATACGTGTGTACGCCCTGCTCGCAATAACTTCTTTCCGTTCTCGGCTCTCGACTATGGGCACCCGGAGTGACCACAGAAGAACACTAAATCGCCCCCTACAACATGAATAAACTTCCAAGACTTCGGGGCAACTTTATCTGTTCCCTAGCCTTGTCTGCGCGAAGCAGGGTATCCATGGGTTGGCGATTTTTTCCGAGATCAAATGCCAACCTGGGTTCAAATCGATCGTCGCCCATCGAGAAACACTATTAATAGTACGAGTACATCGATGGTGTTCCTCTCAACCAGCCTATCCAGCCCCGTAATACGTCTGGTATGGTTGAGATTTTCACTGCGGCTGTTATTGATGCGGTCGAAAAAGAGGTACCACCCCCTGCACGTCGCCACCGCAGACATGGATGGTGTGAGTCTGCCGAAACCTTGGCCGCATTCATGCCAGCATGGACAGCGAGGGAGGATGCACGACAATTCTTGCGTGCCCACCCCCGGGACAGAACCGCGTGGAAGACCCTGAGATCTGCGTGTGCGAACCTGCAGAAGGTGATTGCCGCAGGACTGCATGCGTACTTCGAAGCGTACCTTGCCGAAACCGAACGACTCCTAGCGAACAACGACCAAAGAGGCTTTTACAAGCACCTTAAGAGTACGGTAGGATTGGAAGGGACTAAAGCGAGGAGCGAACAGTTCATTAGGGACGAGGATGGCACGATCCTACGGGATAAGGTGCGAATTCGTGAACGATGGGCGGGGTTTTATCACAAACTCTTGAACACGAAGTCGCTGAAACTCGATCCCACGATCATCGACCTCTTGCCACCGCGACCGCCTAAACTGTCGCTTGAAGATGAACCATCCATAGACGAGATGACCGAAGCACTTAAGGGGATGTCGAATTGGAAAGCTGTCGGGCCAGATGGTCTCCCGGTCGAACTCCTAAAAATCGACCACCCGGCATTCGCCCAGCGCTTTCACAACATCCTTGTCAATGTTTGGTTAACAGGAGAAGTCCCTCAGCAATGGAAAGATGCGATCATCAAGGTCCTTCACAAAAAGAAGGATCGAACTGACTGCAACAACTATAGAGGGATCTCGCTTGTTGCCCACGCAGGCAAAGTGTTGTTGAAAATCGTCGCGTCCCGCCTCAGCAACTACTGCGAGACCGAGGAACTACTCCCCGAGGAACAGTGCGGCTTCCGCCCCGCACGATCAACGATTGATATGTTGTTCGTCGTGCGCCGGCTGCAAGAGCTCGGACGACAGAGGAAAATCCCCTTATACGTGTGCTTCATCGATCTGCAGAAAGCGTACGACTCTGTCGACCGAGAGCTGTTATGGAAGGTACTCACACGCTTTGGCGTACCAACCAAGATGCTGAGAATTATCCGTAATTTCCACGATGGCATGCGGGCTCGCGTGCGTACTGATGACGGCGAGCTCTCGGAATGGTTTGATGTCACGCAGGGGCTGCGGCAAGGCTGTGTACTGTCACCGTTACTGTTCAACGTGTTCTTCACTGCTGCGTTACACGTCGTACTAGTACGCTTCAGCCAAGACGAAGCCATTGTAAGGGATTTGGTCCAACTCTTGGAAGCTGGAGTAGTTCGAACAGGGAAGGAGGAGCCATTGGCGTGCGTGCGAAGGTCTGTATGGGGCATGTTGTACGCCGACGATGCAGGAATTGTCTCGAAGTCGGCTGAAGGGCTCGCAAAAATGATGACAGTCATCGTGACTGTCTTCGAAGCAGCAGGCCTCACGGTGTCGGAAAAGAAGACTGAGACAATGGTCCTACAAACACCAGACCGGACAACCCTCGCACCACCGCTCGTCATCGAAGCGGCAGGTCAGAGGTATAAGCAGACGACCCAGTTCTTATACCTAGGCGGCGTTATCCACGAAAACGCTGACCTCTCGCTCGAAATCGACCGACGGATCCGCCTCATGCGAGCATGCTTCAAACGGTTCGGCCCGGAGTTGTATGATAGGACGACCGCCCCCCTTAGCCTTAAAGTCCGAATGCTGAAGGCCGAGGTGATTGAGACCCTGCTGTACGGGTGTGTGACGTGGACCCTCAGAGCGGAACACTTTGCCAAGCTTCGAACGGCTCACCACCAAGTCCTGTTGCGAGTCATTGGCTTCCAGCGCCGACTTCGTACTGACCATGCCACCCTCTCGTACGCGAAGGCCCTCAAGATGACACGTTGCGAGAGCATCGAAACGACCATTCGTAAACGGCGGCTCTTCTTTGCGGGGGGCGTGGCACGGCAAAGCAAGGAGCGATTACCCAATCGGGTAATGCTCGGGACGATAGCTGGTGGGGAGAACCCGAGACCAGGCGGACAGTGTAAGACTTGGCATAGATGCATAGTCGAAGACCTTAGGGAGTTCCGAGCCACCGAAGGGTCAACGGAAGTTGCCCCCTTGGTGTTTGGAGTTGAGACCGCGTTGTGGTCCACTGCAGCCAAAAAGGTGGGGAAGTGGTACCGGGGGATCCTTGAAGCAGCCGAACGGTTCATGGTGAGGTGGCACGAGGCTGAGGCTGAGATGAGTAGACAGCGCCGCGCATCCGCCGTGGATGGTGCCCAAAGGAACGGGGGGGGAGGGGGCAACAGGAGAAGTGGCATAAAGCCCGACCGAGTGAATGCGGAGAGGGGGGGGAACAGGAGGGGTAGAAGGGAAACGGCGGTAGACGAAAGTAGGAAGGAGATGGCAGACAGGGTAGCAAGGCACCAAGTCGACTAGGAAGTAGAATATGACCATACTACTAGTGCTACCAACTGGTGCAGCTGGCTCGAACGTGGTCTTCCCTTGTCTTCTCTTTTAGTCTTGTTTTTTTTTCTTTCTTGCGCTGACTCTCCGTGATTTTCATTTTTTCTGTTTTCCTCTTCCTTTTCTGATTGATAAGCCGTACTGACGGAGCCGTGTGGCGTGGTTGGATGACGAACCTGCTCTGCTCGTTTCGTATTGTCTGACGCCAAGGGGCTGGGCATAGTTGACGAACGCAGGGCGGAGACGGCAGTCTGGGTAGCAAGGTACCAGGCGGATTCGCAGGGAGAACCTGGCTATACTACTCGTACCACAAGCTGCTGCCGCCACCTAGAAGGTGCTTTGGGCTTTGGTCTGCCTGTTATTTCCCCTTTGTTATTTTTCCTTGTTACTTTCTCCTTGGTTCTTTGTCTTACTCTGTTCACAAGCAGTGGTGTTTTTTGTTATTTCTTCTTTTTTCCAGCTCGTTCTTTTTCAAGTGTAGGCCACCTCGCCTGCGGGGGGGGGGGCACGACAGATTGTTTCTCTTAGATTTTGCTTTCATTTTTCTTCTTTTTCTTTTTCGACTTGTCTACCTTGTTTTTGTTTTCTCTTTGATTGTTTCTTTTCGTTTCACTATTTCATAGATTGCGTATGTCGTGCCTGTCGTATCTAGTATGATGACATGGCTTTGCATTGCCCACTGCAGTTCACACTGCACACGTGGCAACGTAGTATCTCTGTGGCGTAGCTTTGTGACCACAGAACTTGTATCTCTTCTAGGATGGAAGAATCGGCACGGACACTGGTTGTGCTGGATGTCGACGGGTAGAAAGAACGGTTTAATGTGAAGAACACACACACACACACACCTGCGTACTGTACGTGCATGGATATCTATCGTCTATTTATCATTTGTCCACCGAGAGGAATATAATGCCGTTCTCGGGGCCTGACCTCCAGGAAGAAAACCCGTCGGATTTACGCCGAAACCACCTTCATACCCGGTAGTATAATTCTAATAATGTGCACACACACACGCCTTGAGTTCGAACGGGCCCTGCAGTCTGTCAATCGAACGTCGCTGGGGTTGCAAAAAACGTACCAGGTATGTCGCTAAACGTAAATACAGGGGTGGTTGGAATATTTTATGTGTACCAGGTATGTAACGATGCGTAATTTTCTGTCAATCAAGCCGAGTGGCTACACAAACAAAGGTATCTGTTGCTCGAATATTGCACCTCGAGCGATCGCCTCAAATCCCCCCTCTCTCGCCTCTCAGAGCATGGATCAACTCCAACTCTTCGAGGCAGGCTTCTATATTTCCAGGCTCTGCCAGGTACGAAGAAGGCCGGTATTGGGTTGGTCTTGCATCAGCAGCTAAGGCCAACCTGCTACAGCAACATACCGCCCGTCCTTAATACGAGCAATCGATCGCCATCCACCAAACCATCAATGAACCCGAAGAGCTGGTCCGACTGGCGTTTATACCTGCATGAATCGCGTACATTCAGCTTGAACAAGTGCTAAACTTTTTCCGTTCCGGGGCCTTTGCCCCCAGAAGAAGGGAAACGCATCGTTTTTCCGCGCTAAATTCGAACCTTGAGGACTCTCCGGTCACACGGTGCGCCTCTGGGAGCCGGGTCCGCAGCCTCGAACTTTTTGGACTCTCGGCTTCCCGCGGCATATTTCTCATGAATGTCTGACATATTGCGTCGGGATTTACAGTCGACAACATGTTGGCAATAATAGAGGTCTCTCACGCGCGCCAAAGGCAAACACAAGTATTAAGCTACGTATACACTGCACGGCAAGCATACATGAAGGGGGTGGGGTACCGCAAGCAGACGAGTTCTTCTTCCGTACGAGGTATTCTACCACAGCAGCAGCACCAGCAGGTCTATATATATTGCAGCAGCCGAACTAAAATGAAAGCTGCAGCAACTCTATGGCCACTCATCACTAAGAGGTAGGCACGACGCAAACAAAGAAATGCCACCATCGACACCCAACTAATATTTTTTTCCCTATATATAGATAGATTCGTTTTCGCCATCGGGTAAGGGGGGTGCAGTCTAAGATCGAACAAAATGCAATATAATATCGTGAACGCTGCGAAACATACGAGGACGCGCTGTATAGAGTTTTCGCACACATTCTGCCTTCTGTTTCGTTGTTCGCTTTGAACTCCTCCTGTACTTGATATCTTATACCAGGTATAGTATGTATATCAACATCATACGTTTGATTATTTTCTGTTTGCCATTCGTGCGTACATGTATGTGCCGTTCCCCCAAGCCATGACCGCGACGTGAGCTCCGCCATCAAGAGGAATTAATTCGAAGATACTGCTGCTGACTACTGAACAACAGCTGTTCGGGGTATATATCATACGCACGTTCCGACGTTAGTCCGGGCACGGACAAAAAGTCAAAAGTGATGCCCTTCCTACATCATGAGCTTTTTCGAAGAAAAAAAACATCCCCCGTATGCGTATCCTTGATTGCAAGTCTGCGAGATTCGACGATATTAACACCTACTAAGTTCTGAGTCTGACAGAAGTAAGTCAGATGGGGGTACTACTATATACTCAAAATATAATAAATTACGAACTGTGCTCGTGCCCCCTTAAGGCTCCGAACGCACCCGGTGCCCGTCTTGGGTTATTGTCCCTTTCTTTGAAGAAATAATTAACCCGTGTGTGTAAACAAAAATTACCAAGGCGACTCACGAAACATTATTAGTACCTGGTATGTCGCGCATGTATATATATGTGCCAGGTGCCTGGTAAGGGTTGGGCTAGGGTAAGGGCGCTTTTGCTGAGCGAGACAGCATCCGCCTTCTAGTCGAAAAGCGCAAAGCGCAGGACACGTGCTGCGATAAGAATAGCCTTCGATTCTTCATGCCCGAATATGTGTGACTGACCATCAAGAATTAATTATGAGTAGACTCCTTAACCGAGGAACCACCCCACCCAGCAAGGCACAGGGCATGCTCTATCGTTAACGCGTCTATACGCGTTTGACAAGGATTGGTGGTAACTTCTCAAAAATTGTTTGTTGGATGCATAGCTACAATTCTAACAATAGTATTTAGTTATTAGCCGAAACACGTTGCAGACAGTGAAAAAAGCAGTCTGGGTGATCCTCAAGTGAAAACAGCCAGGAGCTACTAACTGGAGTTGAACGACATGCCGAAACTACGAGTCGTACTATTACGGGGGACCATAGGTAATAGGACCAAATATTGGTAGTAGAAATATTTAAATGTATAGGTTTATATGTATACAACGGATGCCAATCGAAAGTGGTAGAGTGTTTAGAAGCAGGGTTCCGGCAATCGGGTAGTATACGTGGTCTAATAAGCTTGTGTCTGCCCTATACACTAGAAAAAAACACGAATATTCATGGCACATCAGCCGTGTGCGAGACGTCGGCGCTGATACACCACACTAGACTATATCCATTCATTCCTCTCCTGGCTATCGGCCCGTAAGGGTCGTTTCTCACGACCGAATGAAATAGTAAAAATCTTACAATTTTGGCAAGACAGACTTTCCATAAAGTTGCCGAAACCTTCTATCGTGAAACACTGCATATATATATGTGTCAATATGTGGGAAACAAATGTTCGCATCCTAACGCCCTCAGAGTTTTCGTCAAACAAACCCCTTACTGCAGCAGCAGCAGGTAGCCGACGGCACGCCGACGCGCTCTATGGAGTAAATGCTGCCGAAGAAAGGACTCCAGGCACAGTCCTCGTGCCTCAAAGGTCGGCAGTTCTTCCAGCCCGACCAAAATCCCCTGGGAAAAGCTGGGACGGCTGGGAAAAGCTGCGGCGACTGCTGTTTGTTGTTGATTCTGTTCTAGCCCCCGCACAAAACGATGCCCATGTCCCATCCACCCGGGGCTCACGGCCAGTGTCGCCAGCCCTATCATCGCTGTGATCAATGCCACCTGGTATCTTTCGTATCTCCCTGTGTTTCACAAGTTAGAGAGAGTCTAGCGTGGGGGGTCGTGGGGTGGTCTGGTTTGTGCAACCTTGCGTAGGCGTCCTAGGGCTAAAATAGCTAACAAAATAGCAAATATCACTTTCCGTAAACTTGCCAACGAAGAAGAACGGAAATATATAAAAAAAAAACTGATGGGGTTCTTTTTGCTATTTTGGCAAGCCCACATTTCCATAAACTTGATACTTGGGCAAATTATTTGCCAAATATGTGTAATTAGAGAACCATCCCATACAAAAAGTCAATAGGCTAATCATTATTTGTAAAATGAAAAGATTTCAACATGTTGTAAAGTCATGTTGCCCTCCCTTATCTGGGTTATATAGTATCAGTGCGCAGAATGATTATGTATATTGTCCTGTTGACCCGGGCAGCATCCAGGGGAGTCACTGGCCTATATCCTTGACAAGGGAATACATATAGAATACGCGCGAACGGCTCATCATAAAATTTGGACATTCAGTAAAAACGGGATATAGACGAGACATATTACGCAGCTTGCAAAGTTGAGTATCAACTATGTAATCAGTCGAACTCGCAGCTGTTGACGTATTTCATCAATATATCAAATGTCCCTAATGAATCCTTGGCGGAAATCAAGTCACCGTATCGTCACAAAGGGTAGAAAACCCTGAAACAAGCCGACGTCCGTAGCTATTAAACGGTCGGTCATTCGACGCTACGTCACCTGGGCCCGAGACGTGAGGTATCAGAGGGGAGTGGGTGCTGTAGGTGAACATGAAAACACATACATGCAAACATGCGAACGTCGATGCAAGAAGCTACACGATACACGACACGACACGCACGTTGCACAGTACCATACAAAAAGTATTTGTCTGGCACCCTCAATGTAGAGGATGGTCGACAATAACACCAACCTGCAAAAAATGCACAGGCACACCCGCATTTTGCAGCTAAATCCGGGTCGGAGACTCTGAGCCATATATATTGGGTTAGTTCGAAGGGGACAGGTCGTATGATCGCGGAACATATTCGCGCTCACCGGACGAAGCACCGAGGATACCGCTGGATGCCAGGGAGGCGAGCGAGTAACTGCACCGCATGGTGGCCGCCTGACAAAGGTTCCGACAGAATAAGCGGCTGCAGTCTTCTTGCCTTTCTTTCTACGGCGTGTTGTAGACGGACGTAAGAATTGAGATGGGCTAGGGTGGCTTAGTATCGAGTGAGGTGGGCGGTTGAATCGGTATTCAGGTTTTCCCAAAGATTAAATATTGATAGTATATCCAAATAGCTCACAGCAGGCAAACATGTGTTCCTGAGGCGCTATTCGAAATCGGACCTAACCAGAGAAGCGGTCCTTTCGGGTTGTTTATTTTCCATGCATGTTGACTGTTGACTGATAGACAGCCACGATCGGAGATATCCCGGAGTATAGCGCAACAGGTGTTTACGACCTGCTGTAATCGACAGCCATAAACCTTCTCGGGGTACAGCAGTAGTCTAGTGCTTACTATTACTCCGCATATCTGGCGTGCGCGCCATTATTGTATGAACCGCCCCTAGGTCTGCATTCTCCGGGTCCCCGGCAGGTCTTCAAAGTATATCCACTGCAACAACAGCTGTTCATTTCACAGGTCTCGTCCTTGTTGTAATCGCTTTGCATTTCCGTTGTTTTGGTCACCGACAGACCTTCGATAGACCTTCGCGATAGCAAACAACAACATTCATTCTTGAACCCACACTCCATTTGTTTTATGTTGTGCCTGCCACGGGGGAGGGGGGACGGGGAGGACGGGGGGGGGTAAGCCTCCATGTATACTAAATCCTATATAAACAAGGACGCAACACAAATACCTATACATTACAAGTCACTTGATGGTAGACTGAGCAACAGTCTAGGTAGTAGCGCAGGCGACATGAGTTTAATACACCTCGAGGGCACCCCGAGTCCCCGGCAGTGAATTAGAAAGCGACGTCGAGAGCGAGGAAGTAGAGGACGAGGTGGAGGACGACGAGGAAGACGAAGGCGAAGAATTGGATGCAGAGAAAGGACAGGAGGAGAAAAAAGAAGAGATGGAGGATAATACGCAAGAAGAAGGACAAGAGGAAGAAGAAGAAGAAGCCGGCGGGGACGGGACGGGGACGGGGGGGGGGAATAGTGACCGCACGACGTCCGAAAAAAACGTTCGAGATGTGTCTGGAAGTAGCAGGGGCCGGACAGCAGTGTTGGTGAAGAGGAAGTGGAAGGAGGGCTCATCATATTCTTCATCAGAAGCTGATGATGATAAATAGGGGGCATACGGGCAGAGGGCGGTGCCCTGCCAGGGACGGGGCAGGGGAGGATAATTGCAAGGGCCGAAATTTGGCCGAGGGTGTCCGGAGGAGCTGGTGGGAGGTATACATAGCCATGTATGTGTCCTCTGCTTTTTTGTCGTCCATTCAAGTAGCGTGGGTTGGGGAGTGGACGGTTCCATCTCCCCTGCCAAAAACAAAAACTAATACAATAAAAAACACACCGCCGCCGTGCACCTACATTAACAACACCAATTCTTGTGTGCTTGAGTGTAAACTCTAAACTTGTCATGTTTGTAGTCTATACGCCATACGAATTGCAATACACACCAAATTTGGTAAACCACACTCTTTGTCAAGCAAGCGTTTTAACCATCTATTTTTGCCGACACAATTGGACACACACTGGAACCATGCGTTCATACATAACTGTGTGCTTGATGTGCGCGCTGGTTTGCTCAAGTTGGGACGCAGATTTAGATAACAACACAACAACAGCGCCCGTCGGTACGGTTTAGATTTGCCACGTAGACTCGTGTCGATGTAAGAGGGTTGAAAAGGCTTCGAAATCAGCCCAATTACGGTTTTTAGTATGGGGAATAAAACAACAACGGGCCGGCCGGGGGGGGGGAAGGAAATAGGGGGGGGGGGAAGGAAATAGGGGGGGGGGGGAGGAAATAGGGCGGGGGGGGAAGGAAATAGGGGGGGGGGGGTAGTGTGGGTCCAGATTTGCTTCTTTGCTACCCTTGCTTGGCAAGTTACTTTGGTCGCCGACTGATAATGTCTCCACTAGCTACGTACGTTTCGTGCTCGTCTTGTCTCGTGGTCCTACTGCTACTATTAATACTACTACTACTACTACTACTACTACTACTACTGCTACTACTTCTACTACCACTACTACTACTAAACACTACTAATAATACTACCACCACTACTCCTGCTACTACTATTAGTCCTACAACTACTGCTACTACTACTACTACTACTACTACCACTACTCCTGCTACTACTATTACTACTACTACTACTACTACTACTACTACTACGACCACCACTACCCCTGCTACTACTATTGGTCCTACTACTACTACTGCTACTACTACTACTACTACTACTGCTACTACTACTACTAGTACTACTCCTACTACTACTACTACTGCAACAACAACAACTACTACTACTCCTACTACTACTGCTACGACTAAGAGTCGTAGTAGTACTACTACTCCTATTACTACCACCACTACTACTTCTACTACTACTACTACTACTACTACTACTACTACTACCACTACTACTACTACTACTCCTACAACTACTACAACTACTACAACTACTACTACTACTACAACTACTACAACTACTACAACTACTACTACTGCTACTACTATTAGTCCTACTACTACTACTACTATTACTAAATACTACTACTACCACCACTACTCCTGCTACTACGATTATTCCTACTACTACTACTGTGAAAAAAAACTCGCATGCAGCAGCCAACTGTCCTTCTTGAGTAGGTACTACTAATACGTTCTATCCTTTTATTGTCTTACATATCTGAGGTGTGGCGAACCGGAGGGAAAAAAGAAAAAAATCAAGATAGGGGGGCGGGGGGGGGGTGGTTCTAGAGGAGACATACTTGGTACCGGGATCACGGAAGGATCACAGCTGCACGCGTTTTCAGGGCAGGCACACGCAGAGGCATCAGTACATCAGTGCTACCAGCAACAGGAGGCTCACACTGCAGCAGCAGCAGCAGTTGAGAGGGACAACGGGCCGGGAGTATGAGGAGTACGACTAGAACGCGTGTGCTTTCGATCGCCACCACGACGAAGGGCACCACCCGACGAGTAGAAAGACGCGTTATCGCCGCAGGAGAGAGAAACGCGAAGCAGAGGAAGGAACACGAAGTAGAGATCCGAGCCGGAGGAAGTGATGTAGCGATCAGAGAAAAGTCGGGCAAGGAGGCCGAAGCCAGGGAGGCGAAGGGCAGAAGGGCGGGCGGAGTGGCAGGCGTGGCCGACAAAGAGAGTGGCCTCCGAGGCAATAGCAGATGACAGTAGTGGGGGAGGAGGAGAGCCCGGAAACAAATAGGAGTGAGAGCGCTGAACTACGGACCACGGATAGAAGCAAGGTGGCTGTAGATAGACGCTTGTTGAAACATGAGGTAGAAAGAGAAGTAGAAAGAGAGGTAGGTAGGAGGGTGCATGCTTCGCGTAAAGGCGGACGAACCCTCGATGCATGGAGTGAAGTCGCAGGCGCACCTACCAGAGCGCGCGGGGCACAGGGACCAAGACATGAACAACTAGCGAGGCCCCCGAGTAACGTGAGAAACTCCTCGAAGCGCTTGGGTGTTGTGGACGAGATGAACGCCTGGGGGAATCGGGGACGATTTGGCCCGAGGCCGCAAAAGGCGTAGAGAGGGCGACAGGATGAGAGGATTCCGAAAATAGGCAGGTGGGAAGTAGGGGGTGGGGGACTCAAAGTAGAAGCAACGGGGGAGGACGACTACTTGATGAAAAGAAGAGATGGAAACCAAAGAGAGTCGAACTGGGAGGGGAAAATGTGGAAGCTGGAAAAGAGGGGTCGGCGGGGTGGGGAGACAAGGTCCAGGAGATGGAAGGGATAAAAGGGGGATGGGTCGATGGACCAGTGAGGGGAACAATCACCGACGGGGGGGGGTGGGGGAGAGGCGTGAGCGAATTCAGGCGCTAGAGGGGGGGGGGCGCGGGGGGTGGATGGCGGCACGGAACATGGTAGCTTCTTTAGGGAGCCTGAACCAGAATTATGGACGAATGTGACATGAATGGGGATGATCATGTGGGGGGTGCTTCGAGCGGATAGCGGCTTACCGCTGTGGAGTTCCGTGATGGAAGGGATAGGGTTAGGGTTAGGGTTACGGTTGTGCATCGCCTCACGCAAAATCCGTTCATTGATGTTGGGATCTTCTCAGAGGCAAGCTCACTATGTTCCGTAGAAACACCATCTCCAAATTGTATAGGTCTCGCTGATGTCATCGGCTAGAAACAGACCATTCACTGGGACGCCGAAGGTTCTTTTTCCTTACTAACAGCGAACACCCATTCAGGGGTAAAAAATCACACTTGTAAAGCTGTCTAAAAAACCGTCACTCCTCGAATTGTCCCAAACATTAATTTTCAACGTCTCGATAGTCGGTATTTACTCTAATGTCCTCAATACACCTTTTTTGTTAGGGGGACACAGGTTCAGGATTGGTGTTTATTCGGCGACAACCATACAGTTGTGCTAATGATGTACAGACAAAAAATTAGACGCTGGGACTCTCCAACATTTAGGTGGGCAATTGGACGGAGACAGGTTTTCGCGATCAGAGCATTTGACAGCAGTTCCGCGCCGGCGCTGTTCGGTACCCGAGACGTGGGAGAGCATCAAGTTGATAATCCCAATACCAGTAGAAAACCAACCCAAGGAAACGAGTATGGAGCTGCCAGAAGAATAGGTTGCCAGGGGGAAACGACTTTGTTCTCCTGCGTACGTGTCAATCGCCATAGTCCCAGAAGAAAAACGCTACTACTAGGGGGGACCGTAGTAAATAGGACCTAAGGTACACCCAAAAACCTATAGTTATCGCAATTGTTTCAACCGATAGTTGGTCCTATTTACTATGGTCCCCCGCAATAGCGCTAATTATGCGTATGTCTCCAAATCCGTGGACTCCTAACTCCAAAATTGATACTCGTATCATGCATGCTTTCAAGACAGAGATACTGGAGCCAAGGCGGCCTCATGGCACAAGACTATGATGCCGCTGCTGTGCATGCTGATTATCGGGTCTTTGTATCATGGGAAACACACCCCCAGAACCCCCTAACCCCAACCCTAACCCCATCGGTTCTGCCATTTCATTCTCGTCGATTTGCGTTTGCGGTGGGCCTAGGGCTGTACACTGGCCCAGTATGTACTGGCAGCAGTAAGCTACTGACTGATGCAGCCTGAACATTTGCCAGTAGTTTCTATGTCAAGTATACCCAAGACACACGCCACAGTACAGTACAGAAACCCACCAAATAAATGGGTTGTGAGAGGAGAGAGGAGAGGGGAGCAGGGAGGGGGGAGAGACGAGATAGAAAGGAAAAGAGAGACAAAGAGCTCGCTGCCACGATGGATGAAGCCACAATGGCCAATGGGGCCGCGTTCTTTTCAGGCGCTGCTGCTGTTGTTGCTGCATACTCGTAGGGTCATTTCATTAGTTTTGCTTTCGTGTTTTCTTTCCTTCTTTCTTTGTTGTGCATTCGTAACTGTTTCGACGTAGTTTGTTTTTTTGTTTGTTCGCTGAAAGATATCCCACACCTCCCGATTGTGAACCCTTTTCACCGCGTTAATTTCTTTTGTTTTTCGCTTTTTTCCGATTTGTTCGCTGGAACTCTCCGCCAACCCCCGGCTGCTGGGCCGTGTGACGCGTTCCTTCCTTCCGCTCTATCCTGTTTTCATTATTGGTTTCTTGCTCTGCGTTGAGTATCTGATGCATGATACAAGTTGCTTGTAGCGTTTCTTCGTTCTTTTAGGATCGTTTTCCGTTTCGTTTCTGTGCTTTGTATGCGTGTTCTTGTTTTTGTTTTGAACTGGCGAGAACCTACTACCTTGTGCCCCTAAGGCAGGAGCGATGGCGTAACATTAAATGTGATAAGCCAAAACGATTCATGATGTACCTGCGCGAAAGCCTATACCATGAAGATCCTTCCATCATGGACACATGTTGCATGCATATTTGTTTGAAACCCTTTTTTCCTGTGTTGCTGACCGCCACCATCCCCGGCCACTGCAGTTTTGAGCCTCGATTGTGATGAGAAATAAGGCCAAAATGCGTATGTATTTTTAATCTTGCGGCTCCTCCAGCGGGGGGCCCTCACCCGGCGGGGCGAGTGACTGAGCTTTGCATTTTCCGGCCAGTATACTCCTGCAATCCAGTATACTGATTTAGTTTTTGGCCGTGTATGCGATACTGACTACTTAAGCCAGTGCCTAGCTCTAGGTGTTCCTCGTTCATACACCAGTGATCGATTTCGTCGAAACGTGTAAAGGTTGTACCCGTTCGTTAAAGGCGAAGCACCCGTGTATTCGATCACGGCGATACCCTTGTGCATACCATGGTAAGTGCCATGGCATCGACATATCACTGCCGTGGCGTGTTGCAATGACGTTCTGCCATGGCTGTGGCCGCCCAGGAGTGAAGTGCATACATTCAGTTGGAGTCTGATGCTTGTATCGTTTGGCGCACCCCTAATGTCGGCCAATTTTGACGACCGCAGCACCTCTCGGTCGAGGTGCAGGCCTTCGTTAAGAACCTGCGGAAGGGAAATGTCGAGAGAAGCACAAGCTGCCGTACCGAAGCGCTCTAGGGCCACGGCCGCTCTTTGGCAGGCACGGATCAGTGGAGGGTGCAAATGCAGCGTGCCAAAATCAGGGCGCCGACTGCTATCCCGATAAACAAGAATATATTTAACAGAGTCACCCGAAATCCCGGGGATGGGGGAACGACATAATTCCACCGTGGCCTTAATCGTCGCCTTTCCGAGGTGCTCTGCCCGTTCTTCAGTTTTTCTCGGAACTGTCGTAGCAATTTGTTCCCCCCCCCCCCCTCCTCCAGAGGCAGTCTCGTAGTACTCCCATTGCTGCCCCTGAAGTGGCTACAACGGAAATACAATTAACTCGTTGAAGCTGTCATCCATATGCAAGTCCGCCTCAAAAGCGATTGTTAGTAGGATGCAGCTCACCCTTCATGTGACTCGCCGGACACCTCACGGAGCTTCGCGCTTGGTGCAAGCAATGTCTGCCTAGTCCGTGAAAACTCGACATGCTCCGTCCCGGCATTGTAGGGATGCGAGGGTATGCTGCTATACGACTACGGCCATGCATGAGATCGAGTGCATCTCTCCTATCGAGTACACCACCCCCTCTATTTTATATAGGTTGGGTTGGCGTCGGTTGACAATGACACCGTAAAAAATGCCGCTCACTACGTGAGCTAGACAACCAGGGTGCCGGTTTTTCGGGGGGGGGGGTTGGCGGTCGCCCACAGGGGGTTTTCGAGTTAGATCATTTGTGCGAGGTGGAGAACCTTTACTCCGCACAATTGGGAATGATCGTATCACGTAGTGTTCAAGGTAAGGCACCCAAGAGGCAGTTACATAGTGCTCCCATTGCTGTCTCTGGAAATGCCTACACCGGAAGTTAAATTAACTCATTGAAGTTGTCATCCATATGCAAGTCCGCCCCACAAGCGGTTCTTAGTAGGATGCAGTTCACCCTCCATGGGACTCGCCAGACACTTCACGGCGCTTCGCGCTTGGTGCAAGCAATGTCTGTCTGGTCGGGGAAAACCCGACATGCTCCGTCCCGGCATTGTAGAGATGCGAGGGTCTATGGTCATACGACTACGGCCATGCATGAGATCGAGTACATCTCTCCTATCGAGTACACCCCCCCGCCCCTCCCGGCCCTTACGTGGGAACCCAGGGGCTTTGTTCTCCCTGTCGTCATCTGCGATCCCGCACATCCCGGGAGGAACAATCACGACAACCAATAACTATTACGGGCGACCACAGTTAATGGGATAAAAATATAGCTCGTAAAAATAGTTAAATATATAGATTTTTTATGTAGGTCCTATTAACTATGGCCCCCTGTGGTCCATACTACTGTAATTTCTACTTATTTTGTACCGTTGCAGACAAGGAGCGTTTTTGCCAGGGGGCAGACCTGGGTGTACAGCAGTAGTGGGCATCTCGAACACACTGAAACAAAGCTGCTAGACATGAGAGCACAAACGCGTCTTTTGTCAACACCCTCTGGGGTGAGCGTTTTATTTCTGTGAAACCTTGTCCCCGGGTAGAACAAAGAGGTAGTAGAAGTAGTAGTAGTAGTAGTAGTAGTAGTAGTAGTAGTAGTAGTAGTAGTAGTAGTAGTAGTAGTAGTAGTAGTAGTAGTAGTAGTAGTAGTAGTAGTAGTAGTAGTAGTAGTAGTAGTAGTAGTAGTAGTAGTAGTAGTAGTAGTAGTAGTAGTAGTAATAGTAGTAGTGGTAGTAGTAGTAGTAGTAGTAGTAGTAGTAGTAGTAGTAGTAGTAGTAGTAGTAGTAGTAGTAGTAGTAGTAGTAGTAGTAGTAGTAGTAGTAGTAGTAGTAGTAGTAGTAGTAGTAGTTAGGGTTTTTGTCCCCCCCGCGCAAAGACGCCTCCCTGGCCTTCTACAGGGACGATTTTCCGCAGAAATTCGGTCAGGCAAAGTAAAGGGCTGCGGTACTAGAGCCCCTGCGTCTATTGCTCCGTTTTCCGGTAAACGATGTATGTCGGCGGTAGTGGTCAACGGAAGGATGGGCATGGAGGGACTAGTGGGGGTGTGGGTGGGAGTGGAAGGGATGTTGTAGGATAGGGGGGTCGAGGGATAATAGGTTAAGGGCACGGAAGGACGGTAAAAGAAAAGCGCTGCAATGGTAGGTCTCGCCACCTCTTGACTCCCCCCCTTGTCACTAAAATAAGCAACTATCGTAGCACCAAGGCGTGGTACAGTAGGGGTTTGATAGTACCTGGCGTTTTCGAGGCTTTCCGGGATAGCTCGGTTTCTGGTTGAAATAACGGACCTCAAAAAACAAACATTTTAAGCAACGCGCCGATACACCATCAATCCTATGTGCTAGAACAGAGCTGGAGGGGGGCAGCAATATTGCCAAGGGCATATCCCTCCAACTACCCTACATGTTGATTTGATTATTTGCTACTAATAGTATACTATCCACAAGGATTGCTCCTGCTCGGGGAAGGAGGTCCCCTCCGATTCAATACTTAGGTTCAATGATCAGTGGCAAAGCTAACGACCACTGCGGGTAGTGATATTCGATGAGGATATTATTCCAGTATTAGGATGGTCTTGATTCCCACCCCCCCCCCTTCAAAAGCACGGCGAGTCCGGTTTCAAATCCGGCGCCAAGACGGTTACCAATCCAGTCACCGAATCAGTTGTATAATCATATACCAAACCATTTTTCCGGCTCAATTCCCGCGGCCGTCTAGGATCAGTTACTCACTCAGATACCGAAATTACTACGACCTTGTTTCGCAATCGAATACTGAATCGGCCATTGAATCAGCTACCGAATATCGGTAACTGAGCCGCCCCTACCGAAGTCAATCTTCACTCGCCAGGCCCGACGTTTCGGACTCCGCGACCTTTAGTGAACCACGGCTGCTTGTCGGTACCCTTTACGCCTCACAGAGGCAATCGTCAGACCTACATTTCGTAGGCAAATCGCACATACGGAGACGTGAGGTGGCGGGGAGGGGCGGCAGCATTCAGCCACAGAGCAAACCCAAGGGCCGCGGATTGAACAGGCATGGTTCCTGCAGTACACCATGTACGACTGCCCTGTAGGCTGTAGGGCTATGAGGGTTATCATTTGGTTCTTTCTTTCAGGACGCCTTTTGTATCGAGACTGTGTTGTGACCACGGGCTGGATATCAAGTGATGAGCTATAAGTACTAGAGCATCACCATCATCATCATCATCACCATCATCACCATCATCATTTCCCAGGGAGTGAGGGGCGCAAACGTTAGTGGAGTTAAAGTTTACTTCTGCTCAAGGGCGGTCTCTGTCGAACATAATATGCTGCTACACACTTCTGCCCCGAAAATCGATTGGATTTTTTCGATGGCCATATATTACTTCAAAAACGGATACTGTATTCCATCAATAGGCAGGAATGCTAATAATATGTAGAAAACCGCGGTGTGACCTCTTTGACTGGCCGTGCCCCTGCTCTAAACCTGGAATTTCGCAAAGCACAAACAGGCCTTGGCACATACGAAAACGCGATCGATGCCCCACTGTACGTACTTAGGACATTATGTGTCTAGCATTTTGTCTATCGAAACCCCGCGCAGTGGGCCATTCGAATTATTCGGACCAGACCACTGAGGGGTCCTCGGAACGGTCTCCCGTTGACCCGTGCTATGATAGGGGTATACCAGGTATACTCCGACGTTTCGGTCAACTCTGTTTCTGCCTAGAGGGGGGGGGTCCTCGAGTGTTAATAGCCACCCCGGGGATTAGACATTATTGGGTGATGTTTTCGTGAAAACCAGCGGGACCTCACAGGAGTCCCACTGGGATCCGTTGGACGTGGCATGGGATTCCGTGGTATACCGTGAGTAGCCCAAATCATGTAAGCGGGATACTCTGAAAATACAACGGGATTCCATGGTATACCGTGGGCTCTGCCGCGGAGTCCCACGGGAAATCCTGTGGAGCGTTCCGCGGGGCCTCACGGCACGCCTGTCCGGATGAGTATCCTATCATCAGACCGAGGTTTCTTCGAGTAAACGCATCCAATACAAATGCGTACGGTCCAATACCCTCGCGAGCTGCTCCCCTATACATTCCGGGGAAAACGAAACCCACATGAATTCACGACGACTATCTGCAATTCCAACGGATTCCCGCGGGAACCCTCAACGGCACCCACGGGAAAAGAAGGGACCAATAAGAACGCACGGCAACTAGTTACATTTCCCGAGGTCTCCCGTGCTTTCCCGTGAGAACCCCCACCGTCGTCCGCGGCATCCCGCAGTCTTCCATGGTTTCCCGCGGGAACACCTACGTGCATCCACGGCCTTCCCCCGGAATCTCCACGGTCTTCCGCGGCCTCGTGTATTATTAGGCGCCCCAGGGCTTCCACGGGTATCCGCACGGCATTCCTCGGTTTTCTGCGAGAAATCCTTCCGCGCGCACCCATGGTCTTCCACGAGTTATTTGACAAAATCCACGGGTATCCACGATTTTGCGTTGTATCTCACGGGCACTGGTAGGACCTTGCAGGATCTTACCGTAACCCATGGACCAAATCCTGTAAACCACACGAGGACCCACTGTTCCACTCGGAGATTCCAATAAACCCGCACTTAGGGAGGTAATTGCTATTGAAATCTAATTCCCACGGGAACCTGCGGTTTTCCCCGGTCTGCCCACAGAACCCGCGGAGACCAAGGGAATTCCCACGCGAACCAGCGGCGACCCACGAGAACCCGCTCATAGAGAGTCAATATCAACGCGAATCCGAGGTGACTCGCACGAGAACCCACGATGGCCCACTCGGGATCGCGGGTCCGGAGGAAATACGGGAACCGGCGGTGGCCGAAGGAATTTCCACGGGAATTCGGGGTGACCCATGCAAATCCGTGGTTAAAAAAGGAATATGCCACGGGAAACCCGCGGTGAACCATGGACCAGATCTCGGAATTGCCACGGCTTTGGGCTCCGCACGGCAACTTGCGGCTGCGACACAGAATCTTCGGCGAGGTCGGAGTACATGACAATTGGTAAGTGTCACTAATACATATGGCCTAAACGTGCAGTCCGTTCGACCGCCGTGGGGAGAATCGCGGGATTTTCCGTGGAGTGCCACGGTAGATATACTGAAAATTCCCACGGGACCCCGCGAGACGCTCGGTGGGAATTACTGTGACGGAACTCTCAACCGGGTGTTGTTTGTATCCGTGGGATATGGTAGTATCCCATGTGATGCCATGGGATCCTTCGGATACGTGCCGGAACCCAGGATCCCACGGATCATCAAATAATTTGCTATTTGTTCCCGTTCGGTCGGGCCGTTCGGTCCTCCCAAACAAGAAAAAGGGGTGCAACACTTCTTCTTCCTCTTCCTAGATATACTGTTTTTCTCGGGCTGCACTGAACCTATTCGTTCCCCATAGCCAATCAACATCAATTCAAGCCGCAAATATTATTCCATTCGTTTCGTTCCAATGCTCTGTGGGGGGGGTTAAGACACACCCTGAGTCTCCCGTGGGTCACAACCGCGATATCTCCCGGAAATTCCATGATGAAACGTGGGCCCCCCGCTCTGAAGCATTGTCTTTCCGCAGGTCCCCGTGTGATCTCCGGGATCTGGACTTTTTTTTCACCATGAGGCGGGTGTGTTCCTGTCGGAAATCTGTCTTTAATCGGGGGATCTAGTGGGAATCCCGAATTGAACCACGGGTCTACCGTGGGCCATCGAGGGGTCCCGTTGGAGTCCCCTGATCGTCCATGTCAGGCACCGCGGGTTCTCGCGGGGTTCCTCGATAGAGGTATCGTATTTAGGAAAGACCTTTCTGCGCAAACCACGGCGTCCTTACCGAGCGCCAGTTGAAGGATGGGTGTGTAACTTGTGCTCTGCAATGTTGGGCATAGTGCCTACAATACGTACACGTACGAAATGATTGCAGCAACGTGGGTCACCGAGGGTTTACGTTGGGGTCCCCCCCCGATCGCGGGCCCACGTGGGTTACTGCGGGCTCTCTCACGGGAATTATCTGCTGAACGGCGGGTCCCCGCGAGTCACCGCGGGCTCCCGTGGGAATTCTCTCTTCAACCATGGGTTCCTACGTATGGGCCGCGCTGTTTCGGCGGATTCCCGAGGCGAATCTTGCGGGAAACCGCGAAAGATCATTGGACTTTTCCACGATTCGCCATAGATTCGTTGAGTCGTGTTTTTCCCCGCGGGAGTCCGTGGGATTTCCCACTGATACCACGGAACTTCGTGAAACGTCCAACGAGAAGCCGCGGAACACCTTGGGAATTGAAAATGACCGCCGTGGGTTGCTATGGGTCTCCACGTTTTCCGTGGATGTTCGTGGGAATTTCATCGGGGTCCCATAAGAATTTCAGATTTTCCCGCAAAAGCCATGTTGGCTCCCGCTGTTTGAGCGGGGTATTGCACACTATAGTCCTGGAGTATACGGTAAGGTCTTGTATCTGGTAAGCAAGCAGTTGATATACACTACATATGCCTAATGGAGACCATCAGATTCCACGGGATGCCCCACAAATACTCCCATTAGAACTCTGTGGGATTGTTTTAGGGACTGCCGGAAGGGCCCCACGGCATGCCATGGAATCCGGTGGTTCTCCCATAATATTCCGCGCGAACGATCGGGATTAACCACGCTATACCACGAGATACCGGGGATTCCCGGGGAACGTCTCACGGGTTCCCGTTGGGCCCATCACGGGAGCCTTTGGGACACCATGGTGCGACATGGGTTTCCATGGATATTTCCTGTGGAAGCTCGGACATAACAGCCAAAATGTCCATCACTGGGAGTGTCCAACAACAAATAGATGGATAGTGGTGATATTCCGAAAAAAGCGGCGGAGACTGAATTGAATACTGGTAGGGAAGAGGTCCGGTCAGTCGCGAATACCAGGAAACCTCGAAACCAGGAGTTACAACTGGGGCTGTGTGAAAACGGATGCCCAATTGCATACTAAAAAACGCGTCTTACTTCGTCAAACACAGCGTGGAGGAAGACTGGGAAGAGAAAAAACTACGTTTTGCTTTGTAATAACGACACAGACGAATAAACAATAACGGGGGGAAAAAACGAAATGCATCGATACCTGCGGCCGGAGACTGGCGTTATAATGGTGCCTTTGTTTTTTAATGCATAGCCTGCCCATGCCGGGGAACCTTGTACCTTTGTATCGTTCGGATTTTGTTTTTTTTAGACAGACAGATGAACTATTTCAAGGCCTTCGAAGTAGGTAAGTAGTGGTGGTTTTTAACAAAGAGCGAGGTAGATTTGATTATAGATTTCTCCGATGATGAATAACCATTTTGTTATGGTTATTTATTTGATAGCTTTCAACATGGCACACTAAGAACCACATGAAAACATTCTTATGAGAGTTAGGTTCAGGCGTAATCAAGCCCATACATTGTTGTGGACACTGATTCACAGACAAGTTAGTTACAGTAGCCCGCAGTTTTCTGATAGGTCAATTTTTTTAATGGAAATTGTGATTGGTGGATAATCCTTGGTCGACGTTTGTCGTCATCCGGACTAATGACGTCACTTTTCGGAAAAAAACAAACTTGGAAAAGTGGCCGTAGATGATGACGCAAGCCATTTGTTTTCGAGAAATTGACCGGAATGTTTTAGTTCAGAGTATGTTTATTTTGACAAAACTTTGATCAAAGAGAGGAAAAGTATAAGAAAACTGCGGGCATGAGTAAACGTTTTCGTCTGTATGGAGTGTAGTAGTGGTCATTCTAAAACACGTAACTGGTACACTTTAATGTGTATTGTTTAGAGTATATGAGATACACGGGTAGCAAGCTAACAGATATAACCTACATATATGTATGTCCATGTTTCCATCTTCAATTTCTCGCTCTCTAAATAATAAGATACATTCTCACGGCCCAGTTGATTCAGTAGGTATGTAAAACAATCACCTGAAATATAAATGAAACACGGTTGAATTTTTGGGTTGACCACCAATAACTTTACCAGGTGGTATGCAACAAGATACATACGAAATTGACTCTTCGTGTGCATAGTAAACCGAGCTCGTAGCAATCCAAATACTCCCTTCGTGTGCATAGTAACGCGAGCTCGTAGCAATCCAAATACTCCAAACATCAAAAACAGCAGTCGGTAGTTTTTATCGTATGATATGATATGAGGTGTTAATAATACGGTTTTCACTACGATCATGAGTATTAAGATAATGTGTACCAGGTACGTTTTTCTTTACGTACGAATACCTGTACACGCAAGTGCAGGACACAACACTTATTTACAACGCAAAGCGAACCACTACATCATTGGTGTACAACGCCCATTCAGACCGCGATAAACGTTACACCAGACTCAAATGGGGAAGAGATTATGTGGTAGTCTTCGGATGTGGAGACGTTACGTATTATGAGACGTTGGTACAGTATATGAATGCGTCACCTTAAACGAATATTCCCTATCTCATTTAGCCTCATGCCCAATGTTCGTCTGTAGCGAGGGAAACGACGGCAATACCCCGCCCACGAATGTAGGAGCAGGTGATGATATCCTGCAAATTACACACTTACTGCGCGAGGCTGCACGAAGCTCAAACTGATGTATACACTACGGATTGCCAGCGACAATATGAACGTAAAGTGTTAGTCACCACGTCGACACCACTCTAACACCTAAGAACGCCAGGTATATCCTACAAAAAAAAAACTTGGTTGTCTATGTATTCGGTACTGACATACTCATGTTTTAATTCTTGATCGAAATTAGCTCGGCTTCGGGAAGGTTACTATAACTTTCCTTAGCTTCTCCGGCCAGGCCCAACGCGGAGGATTCGATCTTTCCTGGCCACCTCAACCATGCCGTTCGGAATGGAAAAGGGACAAACGGCACCATTCCTAGAGAGCATGCGTCCATGCCCTTGTAGGAATAATGACATTTATTCTCTACAAGCTGAATACGGTTGGAGGTTTATGGGAGACAACAAACTCAATGAAAGTCAAAAGGAGCGAACAAATATTCAGATATTACCTTAAGGTGTGATAACAAGCACAATCATACTGAACGATATTTCAGGCTGTCGCAGTCAGTCGCAGTCAGTCGCTGTCCGTCGCAGTCGGTCGCAGTCAGTCGCAGTCAGTCGCAGTCAGTCGCAGTCAGTCGCAGTCGGTCGCAGTCAGTCGCAGTCGGTCGCAGTCAGTCGCAGTCAGTCGCAGTCAGTCGCAGTCAGTCGCAGTCAGTCGCAGTCAGTCGCAGTCGGTCGCAGTCAGTCGCAGTCAGTCGCAGTCAGTCGCAGTCAGTCGCAGTCAGTCGCAGTCAGTCGCAGTCAGTCGCAGTCATTCGCAGTCGGTCGCAGTCAGTCGCAGTCAGTCGCAGTCAGTCGCAGTCGGTCGCAGTCGGTCGCAGTCAGTCGCAGTCAGTCACAGTCAGTCGCAGTCAGTCGCAGTCAGTCGCAGTCAGTCGCAGTCGGTCGCAGTCAGTCGCAGTCAGTCGCAGTCAGTCGCAGTCAGTCGCTGTCCGTCGCAGTCGGTCGCAGTCAGTCGCAGTCAGTCGCAGTCAGTCGCAGTCAGTCGCAGTCGGTCGCAGTCAGTCGCAGTCGGTCGCAGTCAGTCGCAGTCAGTCGCAGTCAGTCGCAGTCAGTCGCAGTCAGTCGCAGTCAGTCGCAGTCGGTCGCAGTCAGTCGCAGTCAGTCGCAGTCAGTCGCAGTCAGTCGCAGTCAGTCGCAGTCAGTCGCAGTCAGTCGCAGTCATTCGCAGTCGGTCGCAGTCAGTCGCAGTCAGTCGCAGTCAGTCGCAGTCGGTCGCAGTCGGTCGCAGTCAGTCGCAGTCAGTCACAGTCAGTCGCAGTCAGTCGCAGTCAGTCGCAGTCAGTCGCAGTCGGTCGCAGTCAGTCGCAGTCGGTCGCAGTCAGTCGCAGTCAGTCGCAGTCAGTCGCAGTCAGTCGCAGTCAGTCGCAGTCAGTCGCAGTCAGTCGCAGTCAGTCGCAGTCGGTCGCAGTCAGTCGCAGTCAGTCGCAGTCAGTCGCAGTCGGTCGCAGTCGGTCGCAGTCAGTCGCAGTCAGTCGCAGTCAGTCGCAGTCGGTCGCAGTTAGTGGCAGTCAGTCGCAGTCAGTCGCAGTCGGTCGCAGTCGGTCGCAGTCAGTCGCAGTCAGTCGCAGTCGGTCGCAGTCAGTCGCAGTCGGTCGCAGTCAGTCGCAGTCAGTCGCAGTCAGTCGCAGTCAGTCGCAGTCAGTCGCGGTCAGCTCCTAAAAACACCGCCACATAATACATGGTTCATGTATCACGTCGTATGATGTCATATATTGTTTTATATATGGCATGTATTTAGATCACATCGCACGTTAGGGTATATTGCGATATATCGTATGATACACGTAAGATATATAGAGTACCTGGTATAGTATGTCGCGTCATGAAAGTGTGTAGTATGTCTCCCTTTTGAGTAAGAAATGCCGGATATTTTCTCCTCGATTCGTTTCTCCGGACCCGGAACCCAAGCGCATTTCTCAAAGAGGTGAGTTCGTGACTATTTTATCATGTAATACTGCTGTTCCATACGGTATGACGACGATATATCACTTGATATGATATGGCCTCAATGTATCACATCCTTTAAAGAAGTTCGATAGGATAATGCTGTGTCATATCGGCGTACCACGTGATATGCTTATGATATATCACGGGTAATAGGTATCCCGACTCTGCAGTGGTATTGTTACGGGTACATCATAAAACTTGATAACCTGTAAGAGTATGATATCTAACATTTTTCTATACGATACCGGCCTCCACTATACGGCTCCTAAACAGTTCGCAATGATGCTTGCTGCGGTAGAGTTAAGAGCATACGCCGAGCGGGACTTGTTCAAGACAGCTGAACAAAACGGTTTGACGAGATTGGTTATGAAGGACGTAAATGATCTAGACCTTTTCGCTCGGAAGGATCTACTAGGGACTGGCTCATCCATCACTTGTTTGCCCGGATAGAGACTATAAGATCTAGCCATTTGACACTTGTTTTTGTGAGTGAGATCTAATCAAGGCGTTTGTTACGCACACGTGTGCTCCGGTAGGATCTACCTCACCTACAGTAGCCCATGCGTACAGTTCAACCCGGGTAGAATCTGTATGACCTGATTTATCTAGTCCACTTTGACCCATGCGATCTACTAAGGACGGCACGAAGGGACTCCTTTAAGAATATCTCTTATTACGTACAAAAATAAGTAAGTTACCTGTTCGACAAGACACCGACGGAAAAAGTTGGAAGAACGTGTGACGGATATGGCCCGTTGACAACCTAAGTGAGATAGATGGCCACAAGGCATACCCCTCAGAGCACACACAACTACCTATCACTGCAAATAGTGTCACTGATACTACACAACAAAATTGATCCCTGGTCTTGATCTAGATCTTTTTGGAGAGATACATCCATGATATATGAGACCTGCGGCATCTAGCTGCTTTGATAATGGGATCAGTGCGGTCTGCATGATCTAACACGTCTTTGACGTTTGAGGAAAAACTCTATCTCCCACACGATGTTTTCCGGGTGGAATCTGTACAAGACGGGCCAATACAGGTGGGTTCTACAGGATCTGAACGATCTAAATGAATTCACCCGGAAGGGTCTATAGGATCTGCATGATCTAGCAAATATTCCACCGGGTGGGAACAAGAAGCACAAACCGACTCTTACACATATGTTTGCTCGCGTTGGATTCGTACGTCACAGTTCTTACATACATGTTTAACACGGTGAGAGCTGTATAACCTGCGTGATCTATATAAATTAGACTTCCGCGATCTACTAGTATACTAGTATTCACCAAGGAACTGTCACTGATGTTAGACCTTAGTATATACTGGCTGTTGACGTTTTCGACGAGACATCGAACATACATTTTGAGAGAAGAGCACCTGGGAACTTCACCCGTTGGAATCTAGCTGAGAACAAGTAAACCCTCCGGCATCCCACACGACTCAATATAACTGATAATATTCTAGTACTACAATCCCACAACAGATCCCTAGCCTTCGTCTGGATGATGTCGGAAAAACATCCCCATAATTTATGGGACTTGCGGCGTCGAGGTGATTTACTTTTGGGATCAATAGGATCTGCATAATCTGACACATCTTCGCCGTTTGAGGAAAAGCACGATGTAGATCTTTCACATGATTTGTTTCAGATGGGATCTGTACAAAACGGTTCTTTACACACATTGACGGGGATAGATCTACAAAATCTGAACGACCTAGATGAATTCACGCGGAACGATCTGTAGAATCTGCACGATCCAGCAGATGTTGACCGGGGTAGGAACTATAAGATCAATATGTTTTACACATATTTTCCCAGTGGGATCTACACAAGACAACATACATATATGTTTGCTCGGGTGGGTATGATCTGTATGTCATAGCTCTTGAGCACATGTGTACCAGGGTGAGAGTATGACCTGCTTGATCTATACAATTTTGCCGTAGGTGATCTACTAGTGTACCAGTGAACATCGGAAGACTGACACCGATGTTAGGCCCGAAATGTACTAGCTGTTGACATTTTTGACGAGACATTTATTTACCAAACATTGCGGGAAAATAGCACGTGGGGAACTTCACCCGTTGGCGACCTAACTAAGATGGTCACAGGTCAACCCCCCCGCGTTCCACATGACTCCATACCACTGATACTCTGTAGTACAGTAATACAGTAATAAACACCACAGCAGATCCCTAATTTTAGTCTGGATGTTTTCGGAGAGATGTGTCCATGATCTATCGGACCTGCCGTATCTAGGTGCTATAATTTTGGGATCAATAGGATCTGCAAGATCTAAGACATCTTCGCCGTTTGACTAAAAACACTATCTAGATATCTCACACGATTTGTTTCGGATTGGATCTGTACAAGATGGTTCGTGTACACACATTGACCGGGAAAGATCTACAGGATCTGAACAATCTCGATGAGTTTATGCGAAAGGATCCACAAGATTTGCATGGTGTAGTAAATGTTTAATCGGGTGGAAACAGTAAGATCTAGATAATTGGCGCGTATTTGCCCGGTGGAATCTGCACCAGACGACTCGGGTCCGATCTGTATGACATAGCTCTTGCGTACATTTTTACCAGAGCGAGAGCTGTATGACCTGCGTGATCCATAAATTTTGCCTTAGGCGATCTACTAGTGTACACATGAAGGGACTGCCACTGATGTTAGGCCGGAATGTACTGGCTGTTGACGTTCCGACGAGACATCTACCAAACATTTTGAAAGAACATCACGTGAGGAACTTGGCCCGTTGACTAGTTAACTGATATGGTAACAAGTGAACCACCCCGCATTCCACACGACTCAATATAACTGATACTACTGTAGTACTACAGTAGTAAACACCACAACAGATCCCTAGTTCTAGTCTGGATGATTTTGGGGAGATACGTCCATCATATATGGGTCATGTGGGATCAATATCCTCTATTTTTGATATTATATTGATCTAGCACAGGTTTGCCGTTTTTTGGGAGAAAAACTATCTATATAGCTACTTGACACATGATTTCCAGATGGGATCTGCACACGGCGGGCTTTGCACACACTGACCGTGTGCGTCTTATAGGATCTGAACGATCTAGATCACTTCGTTCGGAAGGATCTATAGGTTCTGCAGGATCTAGTAAATACTTGTCCGTATGGGAATATAATATATATTGAGAGATATTCGACACAATCGGTTACACTAATCACACGCGCCCCGAAAATGTCACCACATTACCTCTCACGCAGCAGAGCTACAACAGCAGAATACTACAGCAAGCACATCGGAACCAGGCGTCACTACCACACTTTCAGCATACTGTACATAGTACCACCGCGGGACGACGGCAACGATAAGAGGGCAAATACGTTGTCTCTACAGCAGCGGGGTATATTTTACCTGGCACCCGATTCAACTTTACAGTTCTACACGTGTACCTGGTACCTTATGGTATCTTGTTGACTGTGTTTGTATATAGTTGAACAAGAGTAGTACTATTTCAATAGTTGTATAACCATGCCGGGCGGAGTTGAGACGAGGAAAACAGTGCTACTCCTAGAGCGCACGCGTTCATACTCTTGGAATAAAGATATAGTATGTACGTACGTGATACCTGTGATAAGTTTCCGCGTTCGAGCAACAAGTTACCGCGGCTCGTACACGCGATAGCGACACCAAAACGGAGTCAACTACAGTAACGAGCAAGTACATGTTTCGTTCAATCCCTCAATTCGTGCGGGATCCCCACCGCTGCTGCGTGTGACCGGAAGAACACCGCAACGATTTTTCGCCTAATAATCCGTATCAATCAGGTCGCGTTATGTGATAATATCGTTACACGATATATATGGGCGTGAATAGACTACTGTTGGTGCAATACGAAAGATATCTTTCGATCGGACACCGCATACGCAAACTGTTGGAGGCCAATTTCGGCATAAATAAATGAACGGTATGCATACTATACACCGACCCATATCTCTCTCTACGCTGTAAATAGACGCTGTAGATTTGAGTATGTGCATACTGTTCTGCCGGACCTACTACTGCTGCGGTCTTCACGCGTATACACCGCACATACCTACGTACTCGTAGGAGTACACGAACATTTGTTCGGCCCACAACGTTACTCACTCACCCTAGCAGCACACCTCTGCCGATGGATTGTCGTCATCGAACATCTCGTAGTGTTGGCGGCGAATATCGTAGGAGCCCGCCACCCACCGGATGGCCTGGGACGCGATGGTCTCAGCAATACCTTCGTCGGCCAAGGGACCTTCCCCTGGTGTAGGACGTGGAGTGCGAGCAAGATCAAGGAGGAGGGTTGTGTGTTGAGCGCATCGTGACTGGCAATGGCGTATGCTGTTTGCTACTTTCCCACAGCCGCGATGATTCCAGCTCAAGTTACACGCTTTGCAGACGGCGATGTCACCACAACACGCGTCGGAGCCGGTGCTGCGATCCCTAAACTCGTTTCAGCCTGCACGGCAGCGCGCACGCTGTGCGCTTGCATGACGTGAGTCGCAATCTCATCGTGAAAGCAATACTACTCCGGTACGAGTACACACAGCGATATTAATAGCCGTCTTACCTCTGACACACAAACAGGAAGCAGCCCCGGCTGTAGCTGGCACCACCGTCGTGGTGGTGAAAAATGTAAAGCTCGAGGCCTCTACTTGCGGGATGGGCCAGCGTGGGAAGCGATGGAATGAGCAGGGTGGGGCTCCTGTGGACTACAACATTTAGCTCTCATGGTCGTACAGGGGATACCTAGCTTTCGGAAGGCATGCGGGTTGTTCCCCTTCGCACCACACGTGTTCCTGTTCGAACCTCACTTAGTTTTGTATGACCAATGACAACGCTGCGATAGGACTGACGATTTAGGGGTGACTAGATTGGTTGGTATTTTGCAAACAACCAGCCTCGCGTTTTCAGACCAATCCAAACGTTGCTCATTAACGCCTCCTGTACATATGATACAGTATCCAGATTATATTAATAGATCCACCTAATTTTCGGGGCAGCATATCCTACAGTCCGGGGCACCTGTATAATAAGAACACGAGAAAAAAAACAGCAGACTGAGATTCACGGGACAATAAGAAATTCAGCGGTCGTTATACTAGAGTCTATTGTACTATAGAACTCACCCATTCTCAATTCGGGAATCCAGCCTGAGTCACGTTTACTGTTTCGTATTACTGTACCTGGTACCTGGTAAGTGTCCTGTACTGTTTGATCGGCGTAGCCCCATGCGTGTTGCAAGTGAAAATGTCAGGGCATGACAGCCATGCGATTACCATCGTCACTGTTGCATTTAAGAAACTTGCCTTGTGGCCTCGGTCTCTGGAGGCATTACGCGACCACCTCGATATGCAGGCCTACTGCACATCAGGCCTAGCCTACAGAAGCAGGAGCCAACAGCACTCCTTGGGCTTGTACTGCAGAACTCGCCCATTCTCAAAGAAGAAATCCAGCCTGGGTCACATTTACTGTTTCATACCTGATATCCTGGTACCTGGTATTATCCAGCCTGGATCGCATTTACTGTTCTTATTACTGCACCTCGTAGGTACTGACCTGTACCAGGTATGATGGACGTGTCCTGAGCTAGCACCATGCATATCGCAAGTGAACATGTCAGGGCATGGCAGCCATGCGAGGGTATTCGTAAATGTTGACATCAGGAGAGTTGCTTCGTTGCATCGCTCTCTGGGGCAATTGCACGGCCACCTCGATATGCAGGCCGAATGCACATCAAGCCTAGCCTACAGAAGCAGAAGCCAACAGCCCTCGTTGGGCTCGTACTGCAGAACTCGCACATCCTCAAAGAAGAAATCCAGCCAGGGTCATATGTACTGTTTCTTATCACTGTACCTCGTCGGTGTCCTGTTCTTTACCATGTACCAGGTATGATTGGAGTGTCCTGAGTCCCATGTATATTGCACGTGGAAACGTCAGGGCCATGACAGCTATGCGATGGCAATCGTCAATGTTGGTTTTAAGAGAGCTCCCTCGTTGCCTCGCTATCTGAAGCCATTTCACGGTTACCTTGAAGTGCAGGCCTAATTCACATCAGGCCTAGCCTACAGAACCAGGAGCCAGCAGCCCTTATTTGGCTTGTACTGCTGGACTGGCCCATTCTCAAAAAGAATCCAACCTGGGTTACATTTACTGTTCCTTGGTACTGCTGTAGTAGGTGTCATCTTCTGTACGAGGTATGATGGACGTGTCCTGAGCTAGCCCCATGTATATCGCAAGTGAACATGTCAGGGCAGGGCAGCCATACTATGGCAATCGTCAATGTTAACTTTAGGAGAGTTGCTTCGTTGCCTTGCTCTCCGCAGCAATTTCACGGCCACCTTGATATGCAGGTTGAAAAGCGCACCAGGGCTAGCCTACAGAAGCAGAAGCCAACAGCCCTTGATGGGCTTGGGCTGCTGAACTCGCCCCTCTCAAAGAAAAAATCCTGCCTGGGTCACATTTACTGTTTGTTGATACTGCAGGTGTCCTGTTCTGTATCAGGTATGATAGGCGTGTCCTGAGTCCCATGTATATTGCAGGTGGAAACGTCAGGGCCATGACAGCCATGCGATGGCAATCGTCCATGTTGACTTTAGGAGAGCTGCCTCGTTGCCTCACTCCCTAGAGCAGTTCCACGTCAATTTTGATATCCATACCTACTGCACATCAGGCATAGCCTACAGAAGCACAAGCAACAACCCTAGTAGGACTTCACATTGCCGCTGTCTTATTTATGTGGTATTACGCTCGTTAATCGACGGGTCTAGTTTAGTAGGCTTCGATGGCACTTATAATCAATCGTGGTTTCTGCATGCTACTCCTATGAGAGTAGCTGAATTCGAACAACCGGAACACGAAAAGGGCCCAACGGTGGAGAGGCAATCTTGAGAGATTTCAAATGTACGCAGGTCCGAATGCATGCTGATGTTGCCGGCCGTGCTTCGCTTAGTCCGTCCAACAGCTTCAATCTCAACATACATACGGAACACATACATCCAGCGGTTGCTAGTGACTGGCGACCGAGGCAAGCTCGTGCCTGATGTTTGCTTCCGTCGGCGATGCTGGTCCTTACAACTTCCGAATGTGTTCTTGAGGCGCGGACGGGGGTGCTGCTGCTTGGTCTCGTTGTTGCTATTTTGACGTTTGCCTACGGTACAGTAGTCTCCAGGTACATAACACACTGGCACACTGCTGTACTACAGCTGTACCATAGAAACAGTGTAACACGTGGACAACAAAAAGACTGCTTCATCATGCGGGTATCATTTTGGCCTTCGCCTGCTCGTTTGGTCTCTTTAAATGACAGTTGAGTACCGGTTGGTGCCATTGCCTATTATTGTCGATTACATGACTCTTGACATCTGAGGTTGTAAGCGGTGACGCAGGAGGCTCACTTCTTCCTTCTTCTCTGCACCTACCTTGTGGGAGGCCAATAATACATGACCTGAAACATCCATTCATAGACTGCCATGCAGTCTGGGCTACCGCTGCATGAGGCTACGAACATCGCCTCATCTGAAGAATTATACGAAGGACCTGGTACACTGTTTACTATCATGGGCATCTTGCCCTCTTTACAGTAGAAGACCCAGAGTCAATACATGTTTATGCTTCCGCGGCGTCTATTACGGGGGGCCATACTAAATACCAGGTAGGACCTATGATACACACAAAAACCTAGATTTTTCGCCATTTTTACCTACCAGGTACAATATTTGGTCCTATCCGTAATAGTTAGTGACGCACCGTGAATTAATTGCTGAAACTGGAGCATAATTGTACCGGACGTCATGACCGTACAGCAAGCCATCACCAGACATAGACTGGGCTGCTGACCTACGAGAGCACACGCCGTCTGTGTTGCCTTCTCATACAACACATGAACATCAACGAATCGTTCAGCATACGTAGCAATTGCTCACTTGGAACGAGCCTCGATACAAACGCGAAGAGGATGGCCCTAATAGTGCCATTTTGTCTCGAGCCTAAGTTTGGATAAGTTCCAAGAGGAAGGATGGCGCCATTGATTGGTATTGTAAACCGCGGTAAAAGGTAAGGATTCGCGGCATAAAGCTTGCATGCCTACTTACAAACGTCACGTTTACGGGTCTATAAAGTTATTGTGGGTCATTCTACTGCACAACCGCTCCTTGTTGGTAAAATCCATACCAAAATGGAGTTGAGGGATGATTACAGTACAGAGTGCCCATTGTGCCAAGCTGAAACGCGAGTTGGTTCACAAGCTGGCAATATCAGTAAAGAGCAGAGTTCAGCAACAGGTTGCGAGGATATCATAAGCCCTGAAAGCCACCAAAATAGTTCGCTGCACAGTCCTACCAAGTAAAACCTATTAATAATTGATGTGTTGTGTAGCATAAAAAACGAGAGTAGGAGACCTGCCATGTGAAACCTCAGCTCAGATTATCCACTCGGGTGGGGGGGTGCTCGACATCATGTATGGCCGTAGTCGTCAAACGATAGGCTCTCGCATCCCTATGAGTGTAATGCCGGGACGGAACACGTCGCGTTTTCGCCGACCAGGTAGTTATTGTTTGCACCGGGCGCGAAGCGCCGTGACGTGTATTGGGAGTTGCAATAAGGGTGGGCTGCATACTACTTAGAACCCTTTTGGGGGCAGACTTGCATATGAAGGCTAGCTCAATGATTTACTGCATTTTCCTGTAGTATTCTGTCTCTCTACCGTGGATCATTTAATGTAAGTGTTGGATTGGATGAGGCCTCCTGCGCCAGGCAGGAGGTCCCGTCCGGTATTTCCCCCCGCGCTGAGTAAAGTGCCGAATCACAAACTCTGCGCGGGGTTAGTACCTGTGAATGATCTGGGTATACAAGCCCAAGAATACTAATCCTACTGCCGGGCGGGTGGGATGATCTCAAGAAATGGCGCGACCAACTCTACTCCCGGGGTTTCGGGAGCGAAAGGAAGAAGTGACCTCGATTCGATACAAATTCCGAGACATTTCGATATAGTCAATGGTTCCACTATTTGTGCCAAATATGAATCCATGGATGGGATCGTCATTTTACAGTAGTATTCTGTCTCTCTACCGCGGATCATTTAATGTAAGTATTGGATTGGATGAGGCCTCCTGCGCCGGCCTGTGGTCCCGCCCATACTTCTTTACGCCTCCTTTCAGATTGCCTTTGTGGTTGACCGCCGGTCCGGGGCAGACTAGTCTCACCCAAACTTCTATCACCTGAACGCAGTCCTTACCCGACGCCGCAAAGTCTTTTCTGAACTCCGGCGACAACGGTAGCTCGCTAGCGTCCACGTAGCTCTATCCACGTTTCTTCTTGCTACCCCGCACTTATCCACTCGCGATAGCCCCGATGTAGTACTTTGCAACTGACTCTGTCTTCCAGCCACCAATTTTCATGATCTCGTCCACAGCCGTCCCGGCCAGGGATTTGCTGAGCGAGCCTCCCCCTCGAGAGAAATGGCGCGACCAACTCTACTCCCGAGGTTTCGGGAGCGAAAGGAAGAAGTGACCTCGATTCGATACAAATTCCAAGACATTTCGATATAATCAATGGTTCCAATATTTGTGCCAAATATGAACCCATGGCTTGGATCGCCATTTTACGGTGTGGCTACGTCCAGAGATAGCAACGTGGGTCCTATGCAGTTGTCTCGTGGGTGACATGCCATATATATGCGCTACGTAACGCAATAATCCCCTTTGTGCAGAGGTCGTCTACCCCGCATAACTCGGTCGACAGCTGTGATTGACCGCCCGAACGGAAAAACAAGAAACAGTACCCTGTTTGTCTTGGTCACATCATAGTGAGCGGCATGTTTTACAGGGTCGTCGTCAACCGGGGCCAATCCAACCTATGTATATACCTGGCGGGGGGACGGAAAGAGATGACATCAATATTTTGTAGTACAGTAGTAGACATGAAAACTATGGTATTCTGACCATACGACAGATTGGTTCGATCGGAATCGCCTATATTTTTTTTGCTGCAGCATGCGCTGTAGACTGTGGACGGGAACGTTTCCGACAAGTCGAACCTTTCGCGTTTCACTTCGTTCATCATCAGTGATCTCTCCGACTACAGTGCCTCGAAAAAACATTCTGATCAAAGTTCATGTGGTTTGATCGTCAACCAGTGATGGAAGGGCGATATGTAAGGGTCTGAAGCTTGTCGTGGCTTGGTCAGTAAATCTAATAATGAAAAAATCGCCCCTTAGAGAATACAATGTATGTGCATAGATACATGCATATATTTATAATATATATAATATATTTTTATCACCTCTTGAGCTAACCGAACGCGATCATTGTTTCCATGTCACTTGACAGAATAACAACCTCCAATCGATCTCGGAAGATCATGGATTTTGGAGCGGCCTCTTCTCCTTCAGATCATGCGATCCGAAAATGCATGTTTTAGAGAAATGTCAACAGCCCCAATCCTTCTACGTGAGTCATACTCATATCGTAACACGTCGAGCATACCATACATTCGAGATCAGCGCCGCTTGTATGTAACGCTCCATCAATCCTCATTCGCTGCTCACAAACCATGCCCCAAATCACTGCGTACGTCTACAGCAATAACGGCAGTAAAACTCTACCCTCTTCCAACTCTAGTGACACGTCTTCGATCAGCTTTAAGAACAGCCTGAGTCGGCCCCAAACATCGGCAGCCTTGCTTTCTTACCAGGATCCAAGCAAGTGTCCAACCAACCAACACGAGGTGTCTGCATCCCCTCAAACCTTACTTCGGCTCGAAACTCCTGCATTATCCTTTCATTTCACCAGTTTCTTCAACCACAAGCGAATAAACGACCAGTTCCGAGTGTTCTCTCCAAGCTCCAAACTTGTCTTCGATCTTCAAGCATCACGCCAAACATATTCGGGACGGATTTCCCTACAGACAGCCTACAGTATCATCTAGCCCTCCCAATCATACGCTCCGAACATGTCTCTCAGCTGCGTATAGAATGCGCGTATCCCCTGAGCCCCCCCCATGTCCTGCCTGCCGCCCCGTAAAACCCTTAGCGTGCATTCAAATCCAGGGATATGTTTGGACTCCGCTACTTCCCCCACTAGACATGCCGTTTGGAGTTCCATCGGGGGCAGTAGTTCTCACGTAGGTGTCCAGATATAGCGCTACCTTAATGCCGCCCCCATTCAGTTTTATCGGTAAACGAGGGGCGGTGTCGGCGAAGAGGGGAGGGATTTCACATGGGGTTAGGATAAAAAGGACGGAGAGTGGGGGGGGGATTGAGGCGGCGGGAACTCCGTCACTCCCATACCGAATAGGTTCCTGAATCCGTTGTTGAAGGAGTTACCGAACCAGCATTCGCACACCGAGACATAATCGTGCGTTGAATCAATTGCTGAATCAGATATAGAGTCTATCGCCAAAAACCCGATATGTTCCTGGGTCTGTGTCAGAGGGATTAGTCGGATATCATACCGAGTTTATTGTCGGATATTCCTCGGCGAGGTTGTTCGTATAATGCCACGAGATAACCAAGAAATAACCAAGAACTGCGCCTACACTCTGGTATCCACCAAACTCCTGTAGACGTTTCTTCGACTGTCTCTCTGTAAGCCGGCGTCCGAACCCAATCGGATGGCGAATCAGGTATATGTCTGCCTGACGCATCGTCTACCGAATTACCTCCCGAACCTGCTACCGAACCGGCCACGGAACTGGTTATCAAATTACCGCCACTGACATCATATTTCACAGGCCAGCCCCGACGGTTCGGACGCCCGCGAGGTTTGGCGATAGGTGATTTCGGTACCCTTTCCATGGAGTGTCAGGCACCATACATTTGCCCGAAGAATATTAGCACACGCGGCGGTGGCGTGTGGCATCCAAGCCGCGGGGGGGGCGGGGGGGGGAGTGGGGTCAGTTTTCCTTCGCCGACGGCGGAATGTCCGAACCAACCCCACCTGAGTTGCACTGCCCATAAAACGAAAAAAAACTTTCCGATAACCGAGACAATGGAAGCACGTCTGCCGCCGTTTGTTTTACGAGGACGTTCCATTTTTCAGCTCCAGCCCCAAACATTTCCATCGAGACAAAAGTTTGCAGGGCATATATGAGCTCCTTGGTGCACGCCCGTGAGTGTGTCAAAGTTACAGCACTTTTGGATAATTCCGTCGGGGCGCATCTCGTCTCTGAAATTTGAAAATGTGGTTCCAGGCGCTTGGCGTTACGTTTATGTGTAGCCAAATATTTAATACGTCTTCCTGAGGTAAAACGGGAAGGAGAAACGCATTGAAACGTACTCGTAGCTTCTGGGTTATCCTCCTGGTCGTTTTACACCAAAACAAATATTTCATCTCATTTTCAAGAAACTGGGGCTTAAAGCGCCTGGAACCACATTTTCAAAATTCAGCGACGAGGTCCGCCCTTAAGGAGGGCACTCAAAGTGCTGTGGTTTTGGCACACTCACGTGACTGCACCAAGGAGCTCATATATGCCCTGCAAACTTTTGTCTCGATGGAAATGTTTGGGGCTGGAGCTGAAAAATGGAACGTCCTCGTAAAACAAACGGCGGCAGACGTGCTTTCATTGTCTCGGTTGTCGGGAAGTTTTTTTTCGTTTTATGGGCAGTGCAACTCAGGTGGGGTTGGTTCGGACATTCCGCCTTCGGCGAAGGAAAACTGACACCACTCCCCCCCCCGCCCCCCCCGCGGCTTGGATGCCACACGCCACCGCCGCGTGTGCTAATATTATTCGGGCAAATGTATGGTGCCGGACACTCCATGGAAAGGGTACCGAAATCACCTATCGCCAGACCTCGCGGGCGTCCGAACCGTCGGGGCTGGCCTGTGAAATATGATGTCAGTGGCGGTAATTTGATAACCAGTTCCGTGGCCGGTTCGGTAGCAGGTTCGGGAGGTAATTCGGTAGACGATGCGTCAGGCAGACATATACCTGATTCGCCATCCGATTGGGTTCGGACGCCGGCTTACAGAGAGACAGTCGAAGAAACGTCTACAGGAGTTTGGTGGATACCAGAGTGTAGGCGCAGTTCTTGGTTATCTCGTGGCATTATACGAACAACCTCGCCGAGGAACATCCGACAATAAACTCGGTATGATATCCGACCAATTCCTCTGACACAGACCCAGGAACATATCGGGTATCTGGCGATAGACTCTATATCTGATTCAGCAATTGATTCAACGCACGATTATGTCTCGGTGTGCGAATGCTGGTTCGGTAACTCCTTCAACAACGGATTCAGGAACCTATTCGGTATGGGAGTGACGGAGTTCCCGCCGCCTCAATCCCCCCCCCACTCTCCGTCCTTTTTATCCTAACCCCATGTGAAATCCCTCCCCTCTTCGCCGACACCGCCCCTCGTTTACCGATAAAACTGAATGGGGGCGGCATTAAGGTAGCGCTATATCTGGACACCTACGTGAGAACTACTGCCCCCGATGGAACTCCAAACGGCATGTCTAGTGGGGGAAGTAGCGGAGTCCAAACATATCCCTGGATTTGAATGCACGCTAAGGGTTTTACGAGCCGGCGTCCAAACCCAATTGGATGGCGAATCACGCCGCTTCGGTCCCCTGGGGCTTCTTCGTTTCAATCCTTCCTGTCTGCGCTACTGAATGTATGTATCTCCTCCCCGTGGGCACGGATGCCTGGGATTATCGCGATCAGTATTTCTCTTGTTGTTTCCGCCTCGTCGTTCTCATCCCCTCCCCGCTTCTACCAACATTGCTTTAGTACGTACTACTGCTATCCCGATGACTACCCCCCTCCTCCCCCAATTTTCAACTAATATCTAAGCATGGGTCGGAATGCAACCAGCTGCTGTTGTAGCGTACGTAGAGAAATTCACTCTCAGCGAAGGCTTGGTCAATGTTCGGTTGATGTCTTACTGTAGTGTCGCAGAAGTGCAGTTTCATGTGAAGCTTTTCTGTTTTTGATTATTTCGACATTGACGTTTTAACATTGACATTGTGCGACGTTGTGACATCATGGGGGCATCGATTTGGTGGGGTATGACAATCAAACGACGCAGTAGTCCATATAGACAGTTACCTCACCAATACAACAGAATAGACCTTGGTACCAGGTACCGGTGCCGGGTAAACGTCTAGCCCAACGTACCGGCCACATCTTCCTTGCCAGGTTAACCCTTATTTTACCCCCAAAAAATATATACCATACTATGGGTATATACTACAGTACAGTATTGTCATTGAAGTGGTTGTCTCCAAACACACGGGCGCAGTTCAAAAGGGGGAATAACCCTTTTTTTTTCGGCCGCTCTTTGCACAACAAGCCTAACTCTGCGAATACCGTTTCAAGACTTCACTTTCGTAGGGAGGCAAAACACCTTCGGGGTTAGATTCAGACTCAGACTCAGGCGTATGTATGTACATCGCGGTACATACACGGTTATACCCAGCGAACAAGGCGAGGGAGGGGCACTAGCCACCGTCGTACGCAAGCACAGGAGTTCGTTGTACACCAGCCTTTGGAGTGGCGGGCACGATGCTCGACATTAATTTATCAAGGAAATAGTATGGCTGTAGGCCGGGGCGGAAAGAAGAGCACGCATACTCTGAGGTACGAGCTTCTGTGGCTCTTGGTCAGAGAGTGGAACATCTCGTCTGAACAACGCGCTCCAAAATGCACAAAACATACCTCCCGTTTCCTGCTTGCGAATTGTTATACTGCTGTACTATTAATACTGCTGTAATGTCTACCGCACTAACGGTGTTACGTCAACGGGTATACATGTATATTCTACTGTAGGTTAAAAAATGGCTGTGTGGGAAACACAACCCTTAAAACCCTCAAAAATAGTAACTTCGATTTTCATTCTCATCGGAAAGGCACAGCAGGAGAACCGGCTGTCACCTGAACATAGTGCAATGCTATGGCAGCCTAGGTACCCGAAAGAGGGGGGGCACGTAAGAGAAGAAGCAAGAGAAAGGATATATCAGGAAGCGCTAAGCCCAATGGCCGCAACCATCCTAATCATCTTGGCCACCATTCTCTACCCAAGGATCTGCAGGCTCCGGGAGTCGAGCCCTCGTCGGCGGAGCCGAGCCCAGACACCACGGTGGTCCAATCACCTGTGAGAGCTTCAGTTCATCTATCGCGCAGAGTCAGAGTGTGCTGGCACCGGCTGGCGGAGACTATCACACGACAAAATGATGATCTTACTTGCTGGAACATGAGTACTGACCTCTATATTAGCATCAAACAGCGCATCTAGCCAATATCACCCAGCACTTCGTGGACTGCCTACTGCTTGTGTTTACAACAAATTTGCGCGTTAGATGGCATCAAACCACCGGTGATTGAGACATTATTGTTTGCTGTGCCCGTGCCCGTTTAGGTTTTGGCGCCAACCCATGTGGTTCTTCCGTCTTTACCCAGATCGAGGACATCGAATCAGCGACCCCTTCCACCCGCTGAGATGTGTGCCCCACCCGCCGAGGTGTGTGCCCTGGCAGATATCGCGCGGGGGGGTATGCAATTCCTTTCTTTGCTCGTGGGCTCACTTCAAACTGTGCGTGTCGGATATAAAGTACAGTACATCACAACTCGAGAATTTGGGAGTTGATCATTCCAGGGTCAATTTTGGGACCAAACTAATAATGTGGGCATTTTGACTTAAACACGCCCTATCTTCTACAGTACTCAGTATAAGAATTCAACATGACCCTCAAAATGAGAGGGTTACTGATGTTGTGTATTTTGTGTAGAAAAATAGTAGCGCCTGGATACTCATCTCGACACGCAGATAAAAATAACCTCGTAGCTGCTGGGGAGGGCATAGCATGCCTACGATGACCACCGCGCTTACCGCTGTACAAAAAAACAAGCAACGGGCGGTCAAAGGCAGTGGACTGCTGCAGTGTGCAGCAGGTACTGCGGTTCCCTCGAACTCGTCCCTATGCGCTCGGCACCGATATCGTTTTGCAGTAGGGGTTCTCCGATCGATTTCCGTTGAAGCATTAAAAATGTACTCATCGGGGCATTCCATAGTTAGTTGAAGGAGTAACAGGGGCACGCGACAACAATGCAAGGGAATGAAGCAACGATGTGAGCAAAACGGAATACGAAGCATGTGAGATTATTTTGGGCGGTGCGCCATATACCCAGCGAGAAACTCACTGTGAATTGAAGGCAATACAGGGCAAGGGATAGATAGAGGTGAAGGGCTTGAGCGAGGACAAAACATGCACACATTACAAATGCATACTTGTTATTACATGCGTTCTACGGAATTTCGTTATTTCTCGCACCCACCCACCCTTTTCCTTTCGATGGTGGTGAAGAGGGGATGAGACATCTAATCTAGTACGACGAAAAAAGTACCAGGTACCTGGTAGGTGTTATCATATGCAGGTTTACATGTATTCCTATATGATACATATTTTACACACAAAAACTGCACATGTAATATCATATAGAGCCGCACGTGATGCACCAAACGTACAGATAGTGCGAGGTGTCCATCAGATATTGCAGTAGGTTACCCACTTCAGGACCACCTGGTAACAACGCCATTTACGATTTCGTATCTCCATTTCGCCTTGAAGTTTTCGACATGAAAAAAACATCCATTGTCATCCCAAGTACATATACCTGGAGCATATTCCTTTTTCGTGACAAGGCTACGTTTTTTATCTGTCGCGAAATCTCAAACCCTTCTATTTCGAGGGGCAATAGTAAATAGGGCCTAAGGTACACCCAAACACCTACACATTTCCTTGTTTTTCCTCTTGCAACAAAAATAGGTCATATTAACCGTGGCCCTTCTATTTCGAGGGGCAATAGTAAATAGGGCCTAAGGTACACCCAAACACCTACACATTTCCTTGTTTTTCCTCTTGCAACAAAAATAGGTCATATTAACCGTGGCCCCAAGCAATAATGAAAAATAGTACATGTTCCTAAATTAGACACTATTTCCAACTGTTTCGTCCCTGCCATGGGAGTGCAGTTCTAGAGGGATTAACCTACAGTAGGTATCCCATTCATTTGTACCGGGGGGGCCCTTGGGCCAGACCTGTTCACGTATACACTCAAAAAACCATGATAAATACATTTCAACGCTCACATCCAGACCAACCATTTCCCCCAAGCGAAAACTCGGAATTTGACCGGCCCATCTGTCCCGGTGGCTCCTCGTGGATCCTCGATCTTCAGATCCGAAAAGTTCGACCACTCTGCTTCTCATCAGATGCACTTCCAAACGCAAAATTCGAAGTTTCACTCGCGACATACTACTTTACGCCCGTGCACGCTAGCCCCCCCCCCCCCCTCCCCCGCCCCCTCGCTGCCAGTTCACTCAGGCTTCCCTCCTTCATCTCGCATTCGACCGGTCTGCCCTCTTTTTCCACAAATAACAAGTCGACGTCGCCCACACACAAGCGCTGTGCCGTGGAGCTCTAGGGCAGTTACTTCAGGCGCACAGGGTTAGGGGCTCGCTCCGTTCGACGGCGCGCTACACCGTAGACCTCAATCGCGTCATCTTCCATATATATACTATGCAAACGAGTACGAGCCTACCTGTGCTTGTTTTGAGGGTTTTGATGGGAAAGAGATCACGGCCGGAGAAACGGGCATCGGCGTTCGCAGGGGGGAAGACGAAGCCGCCTACACTCAGGATCGACTTCATCGAACTCGGCGGTTTGTTGTGTCTACGTGTCCGCGGCTACACCATCATGGGGACGCGCAGCTCAAGATGTTCAAGTTTGAAGAAATCAAGAGGTGCTGTCGTTCGAAGCCATGTCGGTCGATGATGGAGAAGTCAACGATTGCGGTCGTCCGAAACCTCGGTCGATGATGGACAAAACAGGCAAGAACTGTGAGTGTCCATTATTCTGCATTTAGGCGGTGCACCTCTCAATTTGAAGTAGTTTATTCAGTCATCTTTGTACTGATAACCGGGGTGTGGTGGCTGATAGGGCCTTCGTTCGAAGAAACACAGCTGTTTCAGAGTCGAGCTTGTAAAATTGCCGTACTGTACCCCCTCTGAGGCCCTATGTTTTCCTTGCATTGGTCAACCTCATAGCGATGTTCTCTAAGAATGGCCGCACGGCCGTGTAGCAGGTTTCCATATAAATTACAGTAAACAGTTTCGGTGCCGTTGGCAAACCATGTGGTGATGCCGATCAGGTTTCACAAGGATTGTTCGAAATAGCTTAAATAGCTATAATACGAAGTACCTGGTATTAAATACCAACTTTTGGCGTATGAGCATGCGTCATTCGTCTGTCACGAGTTGTGCCTGACGCTATACCGCCAGCAGCTCATCCCCTCACCAACCTAGTTGATAGTGCTTCTCCTTCATCTAAGCTGAGGCTCGACGAGCTTTGCTCGTTCATAAGTATGATCGATTCATTGATGATGTCAAATTACAGCAAACACTACCAGTAATCGAGGATTGCTCTCTCCAACTCGGAATCCTTGAAGAAAGAGTGGATAGGCGGAATATTTATAGCTGAGTGTGGGTATTTTGATTTCCGCTCTGTTGAAAAACCCTTCGATACTGCCGATGACTCTATCATACCTGGACTTGTGTCAACTCAGAGACAGTACCTTTTGCCGCGGGAAAAAGAGCCATCCACCCAATCTCTAGGATAAACCTGTCACCTCTCCTGAGGAGGCTATCAACGGCACTCGCCCATGCACAGTCGACCGCTCCCAGCTAGCACACACCGATCAGCCTAACATCACTATTTTATAGTTCTCGTTTATTAGAAGCAGCACGCTGTTTCCATCTTCAAATTGTCGCTGCTCCCACCACCTACCTGCAGCCACAAAGTGTCGTGCTATTGAAGCCAACATGGCGGCAACTTTGCGTGACACATTATAACGATAAGGAATGATGCCACGATAGCCTGCCACTTCAAGCACATTGTACAAGATCATCGAACGGGTCCGGATCTTCCTATCATAGCAAGCAAAGCTCGAAGCGGAGCGTTCGCGCGTCACTTTCCCCAAGTTCAACCAACTGGTGAGACATCTGCCTCTGTCCAACTAAAAAAAGGCTTGCAGATGTAATCTTGGTAGGCAAGGCTAAAAACGCAAGACTGTCGAGCAAGAATGCGGGGCCCCGGAGTGTAAAGTCCGCGCACAGCTTTCTCTCGAAGACGTACGACCGACGGCTATGGGACATAATGTTTTTGGGCCACAGGTACGGAGTGTATGGGCCGGAAATGCGTGTTCTTCTCGGCGGGACAGTCCAAAACACCAGTAGACTCCTCTGGACTCTCCCCGCAGTTTTCTGGGAGCTTGCCGGGACGAGGTTTCATCGAAAAGCGGCCAACCTCCATGAGTACTGGCGAACAAAACCCTCCGCAGAAAACGGATGGGCTTCGCCAAAAATAAAAATGGGGCCCTAGACAAAACAGAAGTGCTCCAGAACGCACTCGGAAGTGTACCGAGTAGATCTCGAGGAGTACATATACCGTGTTTATACTGCTCACGATTTACCCGGGAGAATTACTAGTGCACTCTGGAACATTTCTCCGTTCGTCTAGGGTCCCCCGAGTTTATTTTCGGTTCAAAGAAGCAGTCTTCTGCGGAGGGCCTTGTTCTTTAGACCTGAGGCAAACAACCATCATGACGTATTGCTGATGTTTCTCGAAACAAATATAATGTCAAAGGATCTGACAACATAGACAATCAGTCCAAATACGACCCCGGAGAATACGAAAACTCTAGAAAACATATCAGGGGCATCCTGCGTAGTCTGATTATGTATATGACTGCTCCGTCGAGTAAATTTCGTTGTTTTCGCAATGACAACGCAGTTCCTGGAGCCCGAACATAAATTCCCATAATATGGGGTCTAATAATGAAATAACAGCGGCCATCACTGCTGCTGCCGACGTGTTTAGTCAACAACCCTTGCATTGGTAAGTATCATCCAACTTTGTGCACCGGACAAGTAGTGCCCAACGTAGACCTATCCACCCTTAGCCCGATGCGTTGCGAGCCGCAAGCGGCCCGCCCCTGTCTTCCTGAGAATACATCGGACACTGACCAAGATATCATATTGCACTTGTACCGTGGGAAGCGCTTACTGCCCCCTCACTTGGTTCGGATGTTATTTTTGAATGATAGACTTGTCGATGTGTGCATTCGATAAAATCATAGATTGGGCAAATAAAACATGTGCCCTTCTCCTCGTCTATTTTACCCATCGGACAAGGGACCGGTTCGACGACGTCACACTGGATGTTGCCGAGGGAGCTGCTGTGCGTTGCACAGCAGTGATACGGCAATGCCGGTGGTCGTTGTGTATACTTCATTACATATTTCTTTTTGTGTTCACGTCATAGCGGGTGGTTGTGGGCGGTGACGAGTTCAGCTTGGAAACAGCATAAATGGCTCCAGGCGCGAGTGTACGGCATTGCGCTGACAGTTGTGGTTTATTTCCCATACTCGGTCCCGTGTGTGTGCGTGTGGTTCTCTGCGAAAAATGTGAAGACTGCCTCCTTCAATAGCACACAAACAGAAAGAAAATCGATGACAACTTTACTTCCGTAACAAGTCCGAAAGGAAAACTATCTCAAGATGTGGAACGTTATTCATGTTGACGCGGCAAACAGTCGTGTGTCCGTTCGCGAACCCCCACCTCCACAAGCACCCCCACCCTCAACCCCACCCTCGACGATTGTAGTAGAGGATTGAGCAAATGTTCGTCGCGCATTTCGCCCTTCGTGTTTCGTTCCTCATCGCGAAAAATCGTTTGAGCTGCCATGTATGTATGTGTGTGTCGCGTTCAGACCGGCCGGAGAATTGGTCGAATTAAGAATGCGCGCATGCGACACGTCACCAAGAGATGGAGGATTACACCCAAATGTATTGATTTATACGGCATTTACGGTCGGCCGAAGGGTCCTCTGGTGGGATTTTGAGGGGGCGTCGGAGGCCGCCGCCCCACGTATAGGTTTCACCGGAGACTGAAAGTGGTCTATACGTGCGTGAACATGGGCCCAAAAACCGTTCGAAAATGAACTATCCAATGCGATCCAGCAGACCTACGTGCCTGAAAAGGATGAAGAAACAGTGCGAGAGGGTCACAAAAAGGTGCTCAAGAACGAACTCGTTTAATAATACTACGAACTTAAATAGGTGCGTCAAAAACAAGATCATCACCGACGAAAAGACAAGCGGGACGTTTGTTGGACCGGATCCATATTTTTCAACTTTTCTACCTACTACGGCAAACAAACGCGACGGAACGCGCATGCATGTTGTGCCAAACAGTGAGTCCGACACAAATTTGGTCAAAACATGAGCTATTGAATGCCCAATTGAAAACGGTGGACACATATTATTTTTGCGGACCGACTACAGCCTAGTCCAGGCTGAATCTAACCAAAAATTAAGAGTCGGAAGTTCACGCCGTTGTTGGCAGACAGGTCGCGATTTTTTGCACACGTGTTGTATGAGCCCCTCATATTATTAACCCGTTACGACCAACGTTTATGGAAAAAACTGAAGCGCTCTCAAAACCGGCGTTTTTTGCCGAAAACCGGCAATTTACGCGACGGGGCTGTCAAATACACCGGTAGACTCCCCAGGATACTCCCTTTAGTTTTCCGCGAGCTTTCTCGAGCACTTTCCTGTTTCCCCAGAGTCGGAGTTGGACTGTTCGTCCATGTTTCTAGTTCTGAGGACGTCATGACTTTTCATAAAAAAAAACAAGATCTCGTATTTCTGGCCCCAGTTCTGACTATCAATAACAGCCTTTTTTCTGAGCCTCCAGAGAAAACTGGTCGGCTTTTCCACAATCTGAACTAGGACTCCGGACTAACGGCAAATTGTTGCCGGAAGCTCGCAAAAAAATACGGCGAGCATTTTGAGGAGTCTTTCGGTGTTTTTGGCTTTCCCGCCGAGTCAAACGGCTATATTCAGCCTAAAAACCCAGTCATGAGACCTCAGAAACAATTTATCATCATAGTTTGTACCGTCGGCTATTTGTTCTCGTTTTTAGATTAGGAGTTAGGGTCATACGAAACCCCTAACCCCCGACGAAAACAAAAGTAAAAACGCACCGTTCGTCAGGGCGTCAACATGGAATCACAGCACATGTGTGAATGTTTAGGACATATCTCCGAAAAACAAAACCGTCGAGAAATAAATAACTTTTGTGCGGTGGAATCACAGCACACATGTGTGAATGTTTAGGATATATCTCCGAAAAACAGAACCGTCGAGAAATAAATAACTTTGGTGCGGAAAGCAAGCGGTATTATGCAATGGCCTTGTAATTACTTGGTATCAGTATGGGATCTAATTTGGACGCTAGAGTTTACTTGATTTTGGCCCTACCCAGTCAGATATTGCGCGAAACTCTTGGCAGACATATCACTCGTCTTGGAGTAGTACGGAAAAAAATAAAGAAAAACGTTTTTCTAAGTATTAACAGCGACTGACTGCTCGGGCCCTCTTTCAAGGTTGAAGGCTAGATATGATACAGTGTCGTCGCTATCTCCAGCCCCAGAACCTCAACAAAACACTTGTTATTTCACTCTATTCCGCTGTTCATGGCGGTCAGCATGATGCCAACTATGTGACAATCAGTCGAATAGATATTGCCAGCGGTATTCGTGGCCGACGATATCTAGGAAGTTAAGCTTGAACAAGCTCGTATGGTTGACTGTTTTGCATGTGAACTACTTAGATTGAGTGCCCGCTTCCACGTTTGCGTGTGTGGTAATCCTAGAAATGTATTGCCTCATTATGATTATTTCTGAGACGGGAGGGCGAGAATAACATCTCCCTCAAACAAATCAAACATTAAGATTTATGAGTGGTAGGAGCACCAGCGCAAGCCTGTGCTACCACCTGCCAACGGCGTACCAACATGACATCCGAACAAAACCAATGTGATAAACAACATATTCACCGAGGATCTAAACCCATGGCTGCCTGTGGTTCTATCGCGGAACCCTGTGTCGTCTGTGCATGAACCGCGACAGACGTCGAGATCGCGGCGGCAGCGGCATCGCTACGCTACGCGACCACTGGTAGCAGGCTAACGCGGCGATGGCAGCGGTAGCAACTGTGGGAGTTCACGCCCAAACCGCACAAGCTTCGCCGATGGCGGAACAAGCCGCCATGCTTTGAAATGCTCAGGTGAGCATGGCTGCTGTAGTGTGTTTGTTTGGGTATCACGTTGTTACGTCATTGGCAGGTGGTAGCGCAGACTTGCGCTGGTAGTGGTTTTGCAACGTGGTTGGCGTTTCGACTCTATATAGGAGGTTATACGTAGAGACAAATGCCTTTTGAGGGCAATGTGGAAAAATCAAGAGAAAGAAAAGAGAGGACACGAAGTGAGGATTTGCGCGCGCACCACCATCGTCGACCAACTCGGCTCCACGGCTACATGTATAAACCACAGCTGGTTGCCTGAACGATCCACTGCAGCGTCCCTTGGTGCTTGGTAAGCTTGCCTAGCAATGCCCCCATGATCAACCACAATCGCTCGTCCCGTGACGTTTATGTACATCCGTGAAATGAAATAGGAACTACGGCCTAAGTAAATGCACCGCAACACTACTGTAGTACCAAACTGGACCTCATTACTCATACGTGCCACTTGCACGAGGTAGACTGAATGCTTCTGCTTCTTCAGCACTAATCCATGCTACTGTAAAATATATGCCTGTTACATAGGCTGCTCTACTGCAGTCACTACTGAACAGTGATCGCGACAATAGGATGGTGTTGGCTGCATCTAGACAAGATTTAAGAGGGAAATAGAAACGCCCAACCGATGTGTGATTGATGCATATCAACGAGAGAGCACAACACCACACTTACCCCAGATTTCAGAACGATGACCGAACGAGAGAAGTCATATTTAATCCCGGATCAGCCATAATACTACGACTGTATGTCGGTCGCTAGTAGTCAGAAAATGGTATATCGGGGGTGTAAACGGTAGACCAGGGATGTGTAACGCCATTTTCTATTAATAGTCGAAGAGAATATCGTCCTGGAGGCATTGCGTCGGCTGCGTTCTCTGGTCAAATCACCCTTTACCGAGAAAGGGCCATGATAGCCAGGGCACACCTGCTTTCAGACTCTCGGGGTGTGATCCACGATATATTGCGCGAGAATTGCCGTTTTGCGTTTTGCGTTTTGGGAGTGCACAACATCGATCGATGCCGCGTGCAACGCCAACCCTGTCAACGTCGAGACTAGACGCGACGACACCGCAGCATTATATATACTACATTACATACAACAGGACAACAGCATGCCAGCAAGAAGAAATAAATGTCGGGGGTCAGAACATCCAAAAATCACGATGTCGTTGAGTCGTCTACAGCACGTCGGAGCCCTTGATCCCCTACACTCCACATGGCTGTGGGTGCCCTGAAACCGCCGGATACTATGGCTGTACGACAGTACGTCCATACGGCCACCGAACAGCTTCGGCAATTGAATCGTCATGGTTGCAGCGTACAACGAGTACCAGTTAAAGCAGTAACGCAGTATGATATGACTGGTGGTTCGACCGCTGCTACGCCAGCGGGTCGTCGGTGTTTTACCCACCCACCCATCACCCACTCACAACCATTCACAAGTAACCCGCCCACTTGCTTCGCCCACAGACTCACGCACCCTCTCCCCCCATGTATGTGTTGTTGAGCACCCATCTCCCGACCGAACCCAGTCCAACCCAATCCGAGCCAACCAATCAGAAGATATAACTAGCTACACCACATTAGTTTTAATAATTCAACCGAACCCAACCTATCGAAGAATATTAGCTACCAGGTATAGTTTTCACAAAAAAAGGAGAAAATCGGCCGAGCCCGCCGCTTCTACTAGTCATGAACACTCCACAGGTGGCCATTTTTGGGTAAGTTGCGGAATGTCGGGGCGATAACCGCAAGGTCAACCCGATGGGGTTGTGATAGGCACAGTGTTTCGCAACGTCCCCATATACACCTTAGTTGTGAAAAGGGTGGATGCGTGCGGTTCATCGTCAGGTTTGTAGATGGCCTCGCAACATTTAATATTAACTTATTATGACACATACATGCTGCGGTAAATTTAGACCCTTCATTTTTCCTGTCTGTGTCTCCTCACATGACCTTAAGGAGTTCTGTACCTCACCCCAATAATATCTGTTTTTGGAGGAAAGTACGAACTGCTACGCGATGAACAATCCTGTGGCCTAACAGTAAGCACACAACGAAAAAACCTGCAGCACAAGACTGCACTTTATGCGATTTTGGGTTAAGGAGCCCCGTCTATCAAAAACATTTTCGGCCTGAAAGTTGTACGAAACCTCTATCGTGGCACGCGTCTTGCCTTTCCCCAGCAGCAAATAGATAAACCAGGTATATACATACTACGACAGTATGTAGAAGGGGGGTTTGCGGCGGTGGGCTAACGCCTGCCTTGGCTCCACGCAAACCCCTGAGGAGCGAGGATCGTTATTGTCGCGGGTGTACAACGTTTTCGTTTACATCTCGTTGTTTTATTCGCCGAGCTTGTTTGTTAGTTTCGGTTATCGATTTGTTCCGAAAATTTTGCGTTTGGCTTTCATTCCGTGTTTTCGATCTCTGCCCGGGGTTTGTGCGTATATCTCTTTTTTTTGTCGTCGTTTTTTGTTTTGGTAAAATAGTTCCTCGGTTCGTTTCCGACATATCGTCAAACGGTGTAACGGCCAACAAAACTAATAACAAAATATACGTATATATATGGGCACATCATGACTTGTACATAGACCAACCTGGAGTAGTTGTGGGGGTATCCGTACAGGCGTGTTGCAGTCTATGACCAGCCTATATGGCGCCTTCCAGTTAGTTTCCTTTGGCAGATTGTCGACTCTCTCGGCGACGAACCCAAATCGTCAACTGTGCGCCGCTGTGCCCTGATGGCCAACTACTAAAAGACAACTAATGTACCTGTGCATTACGTTAATGAAAAAAAACATGGTTGTGTGTTTGTGTGTGTTATTATATATATGATAAACAATTTACGTCATACAGGCTACATAGAAGGTGAGCACGTGACACCAGTGATAAGAGGGAAGATCGCGTTCATGGCACACATCGCGAACTACGGCCTATACATACCGGTATCTGGCAAGGTTCCCACGGACTTGAGCGCCATCATAAGCACGGCAACGTGAGCGGGAACGGCTCTGCCGGGAACCACCATGGGCTGCTGTTGTATTAATAGGCGTCGTATCTTGTGCATGCTGCCTTCCGTCTCGCCTTGCAGTTTGCGCACCCTATATACCTTGCTGATGTAAGTAATAGTATATATCTGCACTACTACTACTCATAGAGTAATTCTACTTTCATATCGCAAGTACGAAGATGACATTATATTGTGTCGTTAGAAAAATGATGGTGTCTCACGATCTAAGCACCTAACAACTACGCACAGGGTTCACCTTGGTTACCTAAACGTGGGCGTATCCCGGGATTGCCGGAGGCTCGTGATCCATCTCATGTTGTGCCGGGGCTGCTTCCTTCGCATCGCCGAAGACTTTGCGTACTTTCCTGTCAATATCGTATTTTTTTTGTAACTGCTGTTTCACGGGAAACGTTGCTTGGGAATCAGGACGCATGCTACTATAAGGGGGGCACGAAATATATATTTTCTCGATGACGGGGCTCCTTAATCTAGAATCGTCGGCACGATATTCCCGGGTTTTTTTGCGATGTACTTGTACACCTTTTACCTTTACTAGGCCATGGGAATGTTCCATTATGTTCCGCTTTTACTTTTGGACGACTTACTAAAAGTATACAGCTCCTTAAGATCCAATGAGGAACCTCAAAAAAACATTGGTGTACCTCTACCTTGGCGTGTGTCTTGGTGCAAACTCTACTACTGTTGTTACGGGTATGTATGTGACGGTGAATAATTGCACGGCAAACGTTCAAAGTGCCCCTACGTGTTCGCCTGATGGCAAGCGCCGGCACTATACAGGCTGCTTCAAGCCGAAAATACCTCAAATAGCCCCAGGCGCGAACATCGTAGGCAATACCACTAGAATCCCATTCTGGCTAACGCAAGAACCGTAGTGAACAGCGAGATAGGGTAGCACCGTCTGTTGCATTGTTGGTAGCCGACGACTGGCGCTGGCGCCGATTTGATTGTGTCCCGACCAACCACAGGACTTCAAAAAGGCCAACAATAATAATAGTCAGGCATCTCCGTAGGAAGAACCCGTATATATGTTCCACGACTTTTCTGAACGAAGCGGCCCCCAGTAATCCTAGGCTTGTATGGTCAATCCAGGCCGAAATTTCCAAACAAAACATATTTCACCTATTAATAGGTACACGTTTCATTAGGTAGACTTCCCTGTCCAGAAATCCGCAAGGGCCGTCCCAATGCCTGTTCCAAGGCGCAGCTTTCCACCAAGCGTTTAGTTTTGTTTTTGTAGTGCTCTCAGAATTCTGCCGTTGATGCTGAAAAAACTGGCACACGTTTGTTTGCCTAGATATCTGGTCGACAGAATCTTCAGAAGAAGGCAAGTGCAACAACATATATATTTGGAAAAGAGACCGACGTGCGCTCGCTAGGGCTTCTTCAGACCGTCAACGGTTATTATATAGAAATTGATCAAAATTTGGGCAACGAACACAAACGGACGGTAATCTTGTTTGCCCAGGAATTGGAAAGCCAACGGTACGATTTCGTTATAAGGCCAGTAAACGGCTTGTCTCGTCGATGCCGATCACGGGTGGGTTTTTATTTTTCATGTGGATAGATATTTCGGGAGATACTCGTGGTTTTGCATAAATTTCCTAATTTTTGGTGTTCTTTTCCAATCTTGCTGTTTTCTTCCAGTCGTTGGTCAAATAATTCCCTTTATTACAGTAGCACTACTATTAAATATCAATAATAATCGTTGCGTCTTGTCTTTGCGGTCGCGAGTGTACCATTTCCCATGTATAGACGAGTTAGAGCGTAAAACGTTATTGGAAGTATAGTTGTGGGTGGACTAATAATAGATAGATGTAAAAAGAGTTTGCGCAAACTTTCGACGAACGGACTGCGTAGCATCAACATCACGTAAAATTCAACGCCAAACATCGGTTTTATACTGAAACTAAGTTTAATCGAAAAGTTCTGTAGCATACAGGTTTGTTTCCACAAGCGCTCAGGCATCCACACGTGTTTTTCGAGTGGGACACTGCCTTGTCGCGTACACACATTCCGTGTCATTCTTGCCGAGGTCTATACGGAGGGAGAGCATGTTTCTGTTGTTTTCGCTACAGCAGATGTGTGGGGCCCCATCAGCCCAATATTCACAAGAATTCGAAAGACCTCACCTAACCGGCTGACACAAGTGAAACTAAGATCAACCCCCTCCATACACGCCTCGACATAAGGGCGAGGGAAGTGTTCGAATCTCAAGAAAAAATCCGACGGAGTCCTTGAACCCGCTTGTGGACCGCAGAGTTCGACATCGTACGTATCTCCCTCCGTCACGGGCTTATCATACCCCCCCCCCGACCAATTCACGCCCTTACCCTATCTATGCCGACAGTCGCGCATGCTCACGAAGGTGGTCGGTCGCTATTACCTCAAATTCCCGGCAGGAGGTTGTCTGGGGGGCTACCTACTGCCTGGTGGTTGATCCAGATGGAACTTGCTTGACACAGCGTGGCTGGTAGGCACGAAGCCTTGGGTGGCACCTTTTTGCGAGGTCGTGAAGTGCCTCATCGTTAACCTGAAAAAGACGGCCGGCGAGGTGGTGTTTTCAGCAGCCTTGACGCGAACTATCAGGCGAAGTGGCGTCCACCTCTCTCATCTGCAGTGTACCAGTCGATTTATGGTGCGCTGAAGGTGAGAGAGGTGGACGCCACTTGAGCACTTGACCTGGAATGTCGCGTCAAGGTTGCTGAAAAGACCGTCTCCCCGGCCAACTTCCTTCCTCTTGACGATGAAACACATCAGGACCTAGCGAGACTATACCACCGAAATGCACCGCACCCACCAGACACACTGCACCGAAGCAATTGCCGTCGGGATCAACCACTAGGCGGTACGTCCCCTCTAGTCGGCTCAACGCCAAGCATTGCCGGGTCTGGAGGGTACCTACGACCTAGTGGTTGATTCGCATGGGATCTCCTTTGAATCAGCGTGGTTGGTGTGTGCCATGATTCGGTTGGCACATGCGCGGGAGGCTTGGAAGCGTTCCATCGATACGCTGGAGGAATTCGGCCCAGCAGGCACGACGTTCGGCAACCTGAGCGTGAAACGACGGGTAAAATGGCGTCCACCTCTCTCTTCGGAGCACAAGCGTATATACCAGGTGCATTGTAGAAAAGAGAGGTGAACCACGTTACCTGGAAATTCGCGTCATGGCTACTGAAAGACCCGCCTGGGACTCCGACTCCCTCCAGCTTATCAATGCAGCACTCCAGGTGTTCCCAAAACTGTACGACCAAGCACCTCGTCCCCACTCTCTACCAACTGCGTCAAGGATTGCCGAGATTTCGTTTTGGAGAACCTCCCGCCTATCACGGGGGGGCATAGTAAATAGGACCTACGGTTCACACAAGAACCTGCAAATTCCCCTCCTTTTACTCTTACGGGGGATCATAGTAAAAAGGAAGAAATAGTTTTAGTAAAAATAGTTAAATGTAGCTATGTGTTAACCATAGGTCCTATTTACTATGGTCCCCCGTAATAACAATTGTGTATCCTATTACTATAGTCCCCCCTTATATTGGTTGATCCTGATGGAACCTGTTCCGGGGCAGCGTGGCTGGTGGGTGAGATGCGTCGGGTCGGTATTTCTCGTGAGGCCCTGATGTTCCTCATCAAAGACCGCGAGGACGTCCGCGAGCAGCTCTGACGCGACATGCCAGGGGAGGCGGCGTCCACCTCCCTCTTCTGCAGCGCACCGGCGTGTCGGGCGCGCTTCGGAGGAGAGAGTTGGGCGCCGCTTTACCTGGAATTTTCCCCGCCTGAGGCCACTGAAATCCCCGCCTGATGGACCAAATGATTTCAGATTGTGGATGACGCACTTCAGGGCCTCGCGATAATGCACCACCGAAAGGAATGCAGCCACTACCCCCATTGTCCCGAAGAAGCCTCCGTCAGGATAGGATCAATCACTGGGAGATAGGCGAGTTCTCCGTACCAAGGATTGCCGGGTTTTTTTAGAGGAAAAAGCTGCTCACCTTCGTGACCATGCGCGGCTGTCGATGCTTCGGATCTGGAAAGGGTGTCAAGCGGGGGGAGGGCGCACTCATATGTTGCTTAGTTGTTTGACCATTTGCCACGCATGCCTTTCGAGCCGGGGCAGCGGAGTATCACCAACCAGCCCGTGGCGGACAAAAATCGACAATCTCGAATTATGTGGTGTACAGCGAGGACGCTTGCCATCAGGCAACCATATAACGGCGCTCTGAATGTTCCCCGCGTAATTTACTAGTAGCTTGTGTAGTACCAATTTGATCCAACATTAACTCTAAAGAATGGATCCCGAAACGCCTGCGTACAACTCTAAATAAGTCATAGAAAAAAATAAAAATAAAACGAACGTCCTCGGCAATGCGGGGAATGCAGTCTTGGCGCAATATGAGGCGGACCCCAAGCCCTCCGGCAAACTCACTATATTTCCACCTAATCCCAAGATCACATTGTGCATAGCATTTGCTTGGATCGTGCCAGGAGGGGTGCACTATTCTTCCAACAAGAGAATAATGTCCTGTTGCTTCCAACGTGATGAGCAGAACCGTAGCAAAAACCGAACCCTACTAGGGACAGAAAGTGCGCACGCTCCAATGAGATAAGGGAGATAGCATGCATACCGTACGATGCGTACAACAGTGTCGCTTGCCGGTTTCCTGCGGGGTGATTAAGTTATTGACCTATGAGCAATCCTACCTTTGCGATTGCTGCCGTATATGGCATACGTGAGTCGAGCTGTTCGGGTACTGTTATCACCCATCTTGAGGGCTCGAAAGAGGATTTAATTTAACAGACAACATAATTCACGGTCATATGCACCGCGCACGCATTGTGTTACCACCTCAACGACGACTAGTGCTCATCTCAGACCTTACCCTCGTCATCATCTATCTCCAGAAGACTCCACACCGACCTGCTAAAGCCCATCTGAGCTGGAGGTCCGGTCGGGCAAGAGGAGATGCATGGCGCCCCTCTTGTAGCCCGCATGACTCGGATATTGCGTGGGCCAGTGAGGGTTGGAAGCGGCCGTAGGCCAATTTTGAAAGGACGGTCTAGCCTTTGTGGTGGACAAGGCCGGAACGGGGGCTAGCGAATACCCCAAAGCGCATCAAACGCCTGATCTGCTCCTGCTAGCTTTCCCGGCGAAGACGGAGTCAGCAGAGGAGGTGTACACTGCCTGCTGTTTCCGGGTGCTACAGTAGTAATAGCGCGGTAGGCAAAGTTTTACTATGCATGCAGGCGTGTTCACGTAGTGATATGGGTGTCGGAGAATACTAGCGGGTGAAATTTGTGAAGCGGTCCGTGTTCATCATGGAACGAGGGATGCGGTTTCCTGAGCAGCTTGTAATAGAAGAGCCCTACCAAGGTAGGAGTCCATCTGTCTTCCTGGCTTTCATTGCTGGTCACATCATATTGTACCAATCCATCTCAGCTTCCAGGCTAGGGCGAAAGCGTCGAGTTTAGCTCTCGCACTGAGGTGCGCCCTCTCCCTCGGCTTTAAAGAGGTCTGAGAAAGTGGCTGGCGCCCCTCTTCATGGTGCCTGTGACCCTCACGACGGACGCTGACGACGTCAGCCCGGCGAGAGGCTCAGCATTGCCGTCGGTATGGAATGCTTACCATAGCGCCACGACGGCCGGAGAGTATTAATCGCCATACCGACGGCAACGCTTAGGCCGCCACCCAGGCAGACGACGCCATCATCCGTTAAGGGGGGGGCACGTTCTCTATGGGAGGGCGGGCCGCCTACAACTTTCTCAGCCTTCTTCAAGCAAAGGAAAACGGGATGCCTCACTCCGAGAGGGTACTCGACGCTATCTCCAAATATTTGGAGCATAGGATGTATCGGAAACATACGAGGTGACGAGGAAAAATGAGTACTGGTCCACTGTCCCAGCCTGATTTTCGGTCAACCATTAAAACCGACGATGGATTAAGTGTGCAGGTGGCAGAAATAGCAGTCGTCGGGTGGAGACGCTTGCTATGCGGGACATCGCGACGCTGTGGTGAGCATCCTCCGCTTGCCGTTACAGGCGAGAAACGAAATCCAAGACCTCGGCAATATTACTGCTCACCAGCAGCATCGTAGTTGAATGTATACACAGAGGGTTGTTCATCGCGTGTCATGTACCATGCACTGTTCCTGGAATCGCGCTTGATGTGTATTGTTTCATGAGAAAATTATAATGTGTATATATGCAATGTTGGTCTGTCACCGACAAACGATGCTCCGTCGTGACCTCAATATTTTTGTGCGATGCGTACCGATATATCGTAGCAGATAAAGCGGCATCCGTAGCAGTACTGATTGCTTTCCCCTGGGTGTTCCTTCGGTCTGTCCTCCGATATCGCTCCCCTGGTGCTCCACCCCGCACAGACTCCTTTTGAAGACGTTTGGCAGCCATCAAGACGGGTACGCCCCACTGCAGTGTGCTGGCGACGCATGGACCCCCTCTTGCTAACACCTATGGAGGAATCGAGTGACACCAAGGCTGCCCAAGCTCTCAAGGGTCTAGCATGGCCACGAAACAAGACGACAACGGCGGGGGGGGTTGAGCAACTACGAGTTTCTCCTGAATATTTTGAGGTCGATCAATACCCTTGTCTGGAGCAAAGATTCTTCCACTCCGCACGGAATGTTCGAATTCGATCGCCATTTATTTGTGACCGCCAGCTCAAGAATACAAAAACAACAGCAACAACAACAGCAGCACACACAAACACCAACACCGTTTACAACAACAACAACAAAGCAACAGCAACAGCACCTTGGCTGTCTGGCTGTCTAGCTCATGTACATAGTGAGCGGCATGCCGTTGCCGACCGACACCAACCCAAGCCATATATAAATTTTAGAGGGGGGGGGGGGGGGGGCTTGGAGGGCGCGCAAGGGTTGCGACGGCGGAGAAGGAGGAAGTCGAAGGGGGAAAATGAACGAGAGGAACCATTGTCCGAGGCATCTCAGCTGCTCCCCGACAAAATGACGGAAGCCGCTGTGGCGCCGCCCTCGGAGCTTCCAGTATTTGCTTCCTGAGCAAAACGCTTTTCGCCGGCGGAGGTGGGGGGAGGGTGGAGGCAAGGGGGCGGGGAGTGGTAGGCTCGAGGAAGCGCAGCACTGCAGACAGATGGGATGGTGGCCATGCAGATGATGAAGACGCGTGGCAGGACGTGCGAATTGCCGCAGGGACAAGGTCAGTATTTTATTTCTTGGTATATCTCACGTAACAGACAAAACAGAAAAATGGGAACGAAACAAAAAATGGGAACGGACGATTTTTTTTACAAAGCAAACCAATTGTGTACAACTCCAAGAAAAAACGTTGACAGTCCTGTGGGGCTGTACAGCAGCCTTCGAATGAGCTGTCGCTCAGGCTGGAAGTCCTCGGCATCGCCGCGGTAGCCAGCATCTATCTAGAGAAATCACAATAGAGCCAGCGTACATCGCTTTTTGCGCCCACCCGAAGGCACGAGATGGAGCATGACCGTTCTGACGAACTCCTCTCACAGGGCTGGCCAAGGGGTTTCGCAGGATCATTTTGGTTCTCTGATACACCACATACATGGTTCTGGAGATACGGCTTGGTTCTCATTTTAGGCTTCGTTCCCATTTTTCCGATTTGTCTGTTACGTGCTGGTTATACGGGGGTGAACATTTACGAAGTAGGTGACAAATTGTTATTTTTGGTGATGTGGGATGCATGCTGCATGCACGGTGAGAAGTGAATTACGCTGGGTATTTAATATCATGCCTTATGTTTCTTACAAATGTCGAGCCAGTATTCACGCGTGCTCGAAATACTTTTTTGGTTCCATGTTAGGGTGGCAACCTCAAACCTGCCACCGCCGACCCTCTCCCCTCTGCCCCGGCTGGAGGTTGAGTCGGACGAGCGAGCTGTCCTGCAAGTTGAAGACGACGCACGAGTTGGTACTGGCCGTGGCTGCGACTACGCTTGACGCCCACAGCAGACAAGCGAATACAGCGGTGACGCTAGCGGTGGCGGCGATGTCGGCAGCGTCAACGGTGGAAGCCCAGGTGATCCTGGTTTAAATGTTCATTGTTTGCGTGTGAGTGCGAGTTTCTAATTTACTCAGCGACAGAATATTATAATATACGGACCTGTTTCGAGATGATTTGAGTTGACTGGCCGACAGACCGACCGGCAGACCGGGATCCACCAATTTACGGAGTTGACCGCAGCCACGAGTGTTCTGCTTGGTGAGTTCCGAGCGACAGCTGTACTAACAAGCGTTTGTTAAGCGTTTGGGCAAAATAAAAACAAAATCAACAGTCAGCTGTGCGATCGATAAAAGGACTAAACACTACGCCACACGCCCCCCCCCAGACAAGGATCACAGACCAGACAGAGAGGTGGGATTTCAGGTAGATTTCAAAGTAAACGTTCATACCCGTGTCATACAATATGCTGTGCGTGTGATAGGTGTGCTGTGAGTCGTCATGTCCAACAGCAAAATACAAATAATACAATGTTTGTGGACACATTGTTTATGCGTACAGTAGTATGTTTTTCGTGAGGCGAGCGCCGTTTGTTTGCGGTGTGATATGGTTTGGTGGGGAATGCTTTGATACAGTATTGCGGTGCTATATAAATATGCCAGGTATTGGATGCCTAAATGCGCGTTGCCGCAGGACTGGAAATTTGAGGCCGCACCGCGCTTCGGGCCCCTGTATCGACACGAGGTGGAGCAGTTCGATGTGTTCTTCCGCTACCATTCCCGCCCGACTCGACCTCACCCGCAGAGGGCCTGCCCCGTGGCCTTCTCGAGGGCTTGGGCGGCCGGCCTAAGCGCAGAGGTATCGCAGACTTGTCACGACGTCATCAGGTACGAATGCCCACTGTGCCATACCGTTTCCAAACATTATTATGTTCTCGTCTAGCTGGGTGGCGAGACGGGCACCGTCGGGCTCGGTTTTTGCTACGCGCTCAACGCGAAGGGCTTCCGCAAGCCGGAGAGGAAGGGCTCCTTGACCCCGGTCGAATTAGATTAACCCTGGAGATGTTGGAAGCGTTACGTTCAAGAGGATTCGTGAAAACATATCGAGGGCGGTCATGTGCGTTATTAAGGCTCCCACGTATAGGTTCCAAATACCAAGTAGCATGGTATAGCTCCGTTCAGTGCTATTCTGTGTTTTCATTGTTTTTTACAGTAAGTATTGAGTTATAACTGTAGTAGTCGAGGTTTCCTGCCCCAGTCAATGGTCTTACCCATGCTTCCTCTCATAGTTAGTACCCTCTGTTCATCACTGGACTGGCGTGATATATCCCCTTTCTGCCCCTGGTCTCACCCGAATGTACCATTTGGCGGTACACCAATACCGCGGAGTTGGGTGGTAGATCGTTAATGCCGCGTGGTAATTTGGCGCTTCCGTCTGGAGGCATCCTTACGGTCGTGCGTTTGCCTATATCAACGCCGGGACACTACCCTCGGTAGCCCCCATACACTCCCTTGCCTCTTCTTCAGCAATTATAACCTGTTACCTACATGATACCGCATACCTCCGTGCCCTCTACGGATCTGCCAAGCCGTCTCCGCACTCGGGAGGGGTGCATGTTTCACCGCAGTAGTGCTCTATCGTCACTACAAGGGGTGTCGAGATCGTCGCGCGGAAACGCAGCCATGTCCGCAAGAGCAGCTACCAGCGAGTGCGGCTAGCCAAAGCGGTGCCTGCATTGATACGGGAAGGATGTCTCCGTCAAAAGCCTCGATGTTTTCGCTTCTAGGTGCGATGAAAGAGCATGCTCCCGTGTGCATTCTTCCGGCAAGGAGTTTCGGCTTTAACAATTGGAACCACGTTTGAGCCAGACGTGGTTACCAGACGTGGTTCCAATAGTTGAACCCGAGACTACTTGTCGGGAGTGTACACATGAGGGCATTTTGTTTCAACGCACCTAAAAGCGATACCTTCGAGGCTTCTGACGGAGAATTCTGACCATCTCATCTGCCCGGCGAAAACGTATAGGTACGGAGTATACAACAATAGTCTCGGAAATTTGAGTCATTCATGACCGAGATCTCCACCTCCCTGAGCACGCACGTAGCACGGGGGTGATTCACCCCGGATGTCGTCCCCCTGCTTCGAGATAGGAGACCAAAACCAATCACATGCTTACTTTGACCAAGCGATGAAGGTGCAGTAGAATGCTATAGCTCCAGAAGAACGACATGTGCATTAGGCTGTCGGCCACGTCCGAAAAGGCGTTTTGAACATTCAGATTTACACGGTGTATTTAAATATTAAACAACCTGAACCAGTGCTAACGGGATCGAACATATACGTACCCCTGTCGAAATTAAAAGTGTTTTCTAGTCTAAAATCAAGTAAGAAAAATACGCTGCAAAAGCCGGTCAAGAAATTTTATCTTGCTTGCCACAGTACGAACTGCCGTGGTATGGACAAACAGCAAAGTTGAATACTTCCACGAAATAAACACTGCTAAGAAAGATGGTGTCTTCTCTTCCTATGTTTCCGAATGGTGCGTACTGCGAACAGTGTCCCACCCTATATACTTCCATACAGTTTGACTCCAAAACGCTCAGGCGGATGCAATCTCTGAAGGATGGGAGATCGCCCCGTGTTTTCTACCTGGTACCACTCTGTCCCTAAAATCTTACACCCGTTAGGGTTCAATGTACACATACAAGCCGCCCTCTTGGTTCGCGACAGGATGGTCATGCTCGAATATGAGCGTGCGTTTCACGCGTTGGTCGACCTCGTATCGGAGGAGGGGTCCTTGAAAGCGCTCACGTCGCCAGGCAGTATACATCCCCTCTGCATTGACGACTGACGTCACACTCCTACATCCCCTTCGGCGTGTGCTGTTCAGTCGTAAGAAAAAAAGTTCCATCAGTGGTTGCTTCCCCACTGACGAGCAAGCTGCAGGGTCGGCGCGTTGTTCGACAATGCGTGACTGTGCGGGTTCTGTAACATCGTCACTTTAGGACGCGATGGGTGTGCCCCGCGGCCGAACGCGACTCACGAAACACCGCGAATATCACCTTCAACCTCGCGAAATAAAGCTGGGTCAGCGGTAGCTTCAGTTGTTTCCGCGCCTGGGCGAGAGGGAAGCGGGGAGGTCGGAGACTCTCCATTCACTGCGCTACGCCGACACCTCAGACACGCCAGGGTACTAAACGCTTGTAATCGTACGCCCCCCACGGCATTTCCCATCCGCTCACCTGCCCCCCCCGCCCTGAACGTCCCTCGATTGGTGCGAGCAATGTTGCGGACGAAACACCCGGCCTGGGAAGTGGAAACCCTGCGACAGCCGGGCTTCCACGCAGACAACGGCGAACCTCTGGGGGCATTTACGGCCCGCCGGAGAGCGGCATTGGAGGCGAGGACGCTGAAGAACTTGTGTGGGCGGGAGAAACCGATAAGGCCACTGAAGGTCACCAGGACCGGCAGCAGACAGGGTTTCACTGCGACGCTCAACGGTGATCTCACGCACATGGCATTGACCCCGTAGTAGATAAGTAAGTGCGCACTGAGTACGTACCGCAAACTGGTACGCATTCGTATTGGGCGATGTTTTGGGAGGCGTACCGGAGAGTTTCTACGTATACAGGGGGTTATTCAGAACGTAGCACCGTTTAGGGTGTCCTCGGCGCATTGCAGGACGCAAAACTGAGTAACGATGAAGAAAGGAGGAAAGGAAGTGTGGTGATGAAGGCGAAGATAGTGGATGAGCCAGATCTCTCCTGTCGTTTTCATGTTCCAACGGCAATTAGATCAACTGATGGGCTGATCGGCCCTTGCCGACCAACCATGGCACATAGCTTGGGTATTACTTGCCTGGCTGGTACAGGTGGCGCTTTCTACTGAGTAAAAGATCAACATCTGCCAGGACCGAGCCCACTGCGACAAGGATAAGTTTCTTGCGGATGCACTCAAGAAGCACACCAACCGTACCCTGGCCGGCTTTTCATCCTCTGAGAGCGGTTCTTGCTTGTGTCGTGGTGGCAAAGGTGTTCAAACTACCGACACCTCCTGCAGACTCCGTTTGGACCTGGCGTCTCTAGGCGTGTTTGTCGTGCGTGTGACCTATACGATTGCGTGTAGGCCCCACCTGGGGCTGGGGTTGCTCGTGCCCGTGCCAATACTTCCGTGGAGTCGCGTGGCCTGATGTTTTACTGAGCTGTTGTGGGCGGCGTTTCCGGCAGTATTTTGTGCGTAATTGCGCCTATTCTCCCATACCCCTGTGTCGACTGCATGTTTTTTTCGGTTGACGCGGACGGTTCTTGGTAGTCTTGAAATACACTTTGCTGCCCTTTTATTGCTTTTCTGGGGTCGGTGAGGGGGGGGGGGGGGTTCGCCTGTATTCGGCTGTCGTTGCGATAGGTCTCGTGGTGCTGGTGTAACACCAATTTATGAACGTGGGCTGCGCTGGTCTTTTATTCCCCCGATGCGGTCGCCGCATGAGTCGTCGTGGGCAAGAATACGTTGGTGGTATGGGAAGGGGGAGGGGGGTTTGGCTGGTGCCTTTTTCTCGTATCTTGGGTTGGCGGCATCATGTCCATGGATCGACGACGCCGCCTTAACTGGATGGTTGCTCCGTCTTCTCCGTGAGCGCTGGTGTGGGGATGGTTGAGCAAACGGTGGACGTGCGGGAGTAGGGGGGGGCGTGGTCGTGGCCGAGTATACGGTGGTCGATTGTGAGGCAGAGAGGGGGAGAGGGAAGGGTTGTATGTGCGCCCCTTCGCCGTACCGTATTGAGCGGTCCAATTAGGTGGCGTTGCCGCGAATTTCCTAAGGCTATCGAAAACGCAAAGTGTGGACACTGGGAGGGGATGGTATTTTTATTCCCGTGCCTTAGACTTTATTGGGTGTATACTTGGATTGTATTGCAGATTGATTCTACGATTCAAAGGTGATTGTTCTTGGTGTACGACCGAAGGAGTTTGTAGATGCGTGCATGCCCCCACGACATAGACTTGACTGGATTTTATTTATCCTGGTACGGGCGATACTTGTGTCATTGTGGTTTAGTAAACGGTTGTCGTCTCAGGGAGGGGTGTGATGTAGGGTTGGAGGGGGGGGTACTCATTATCATGCATGGCCGTAGTCGTATGACCATAGACCCTCGCATCCCTGCAAGGCCGGGACGTGGCACGTCGGGTTTTCACCGACCAGGCAGATATTAGGGTTTTAGCTCAAGTAGACGCGTTCTACGATAGAGGTAGCGCATCTCCGCTGAAACGGTTTCTACACAACGGGGACCCTTAACCCATGATCGTCGGAATGGCAAGCTTGTTTCGAAAAATGTCGTACTTGTTTCCTTGGGCCGTGGGATGATTGCTCGGGATGCACCTTGATCCTTTCTGAAGTCAGTTTTCGGGTGAGGTGTGGAGCTCCTTACCTTCGGAGCTTCAGAAAATTCAGGGTGAACCTCTATCGTAGAACGCGACAGTAGTGTGCGCTTGAGCGGCATGATTTAGAGTGTCGTTGTCAACCAACGCCAACCCAACCTGTACATATTAAGGGGGGGGTTAAGTGCGTCGCCGCGCCTTTACAACTATTACGGGGGACCATAGCTAACAGGACCTATGGTATACATAAAAACCTATATGTTTACCCATTTTTACTAACAATATTTGGTCCTGTTAACTATGGCCCCCCGTAATAGAACCAGGTATTTTCGTGTTCTACCAGTGTGGTTTTACTCACTTTGCATGGTTGAGCTACGGTCGTGGCTGGTGTGAGGGGGAAGGGGTCTATAAAATGTGTTTGACGTGTACTTAGCTTTATTCTCTTGTGGCAGGCGGTGCGTGTATTGCGGCGACACGGGGGGGTTTGGTGTTAGGAGTGTGTTGATGTCCCAAACTTCCATCGACAAGGATTGGGGCCTTGACGCGTGAATGTCGTTTGACCGTTTCGCGTGCTCCAGGACAGGGGGGGTACTTGAGAGACCTTGTCCTGTTTGTGGTTGACGCCTACACGCCGAAGCGTAGGCCTGCAGTTTTAGCTGTCGCAGCGCTAAATGCATGCGCAGCGTTTGTTAGGTACAGGGTGGTCGTTTGTCGTCGTGCTTTGATCTCCATGCGGTAGGATTGACTGATGTTTCGTTCTGCTGCCGTGGGTTTGCAGTTGGATCCGGACACATTCTTCGTGGGAAGAGGTGCCATCCTTATCGTTTGCATCCCTCCATGCCTTACCCTGTACACGGGCGTGTTCCGTGGGGGAGGGCGGGGTGTACTTATCTGATGGGGGCGGGGGGGGGGGGGGGGTTGTACTGTGATTGGCGTAATGTCTAGCAAACCTCAACTTCGATACCTTTGTCGCATGGAGCAGTGTCGCCGAACGCAAGGGTTTCGTGGGGCGTACGCAGACAGGCAGTTAGGGATGTCACGTATCGTGCAGTAAAGATGACATACCAGAGAATAAATATACGAGTTACATCATTGACAGACTTTCCGACTTAGGCAGTGCGTCTGCCCCTGCACTGTTAGCAAACGCCATCCAGCGTGTTGTTGCATCCATGAAGGCTTGCCACTACTACAGTAGCTACTGCCAGCGTGTTTTTGTTGCCTCCTCTGTCGATTTGATCTCCAACATCGAAAAAAAAATCGCAGGAATACAGCAGCACTTCGACGCATCAACAACAAGCAGACGCGCGTCGCATCGAAAGAGTGTGTGGAACGAAAGTAGTAGACCGCCGAATGACTTGAAAAAAAACACGCATACCATACTTTATCTTCAATCCGCCCGAAAACGCGTACCCTGGTAGTAGGCAGCTTATTTGTTAATACCAGAAATTCACCCATCATTATGACCGCGGCCAATTTACAGAGTGCCTAGATAGTAGGGAGCTTCCAAGCACAGCTTTGCAATGTTTGTTTCACTTCCGCGGAAACTTGGCGTCCATCGGCACCGTGGGCTTTAACATGGAAGCTTGTCGTCAACGTCCTCCCACCAGCTACTTTACTCCTCCCTACGAGGTAGGCCGGGGTGAAGGTGTTACCTACTACTGCGCAATAGGGGTAAACGACCGATCGACTACCCAGCCCAGGGTGGGCACAATTTGATGCGAGTCGACGAGGGAAGAAAAGGCTGAAATATTCTCGCGATAAAAATGAAGGCACGTATCGTAGCGCGAAGGGGGTAGAAGAGCCTGATATGTGACCCCGGATATAAGTTACGAGTGGGAAGGAGAGAGAGAAGAAGATGTGCGAAGATAATGAATGGGATGAGCAAAAAAAAAAAAAAAGAAGTAAATCCTTGAAACATCGGCACAATATTGACAAGTCGAACTCACATCATAATTTGATTGAATTCGCGTCCTAGGGAAGAGGTACCTAACTTGAGGAACTCTACGTGGCCGCCCAAAAACTGATTTTGATTACGATAGAGATTCACCCTAAATATTTCGAGGCTCCAATGTCCCCCCAAGATGTCATGCCGAACTCAACGGGGACAAACTTATGAATACGACTGATACTATTACGGGGGGCCATAGTTAATAGGACCTATGGTATAGATAAAAACCTATATATTTGACCATTTTTACTAACAATATTTGGTCCTATTAACTATGGCCCCCCGTAATATTATACACGCATCTTGTACCGCGTACTCGTACGTACGCAGTATGTCCAGCAATGTAGAGCACACGTTGCACACTCATCCTTCAACTGGAGCCCAAATGTGTGTAACGTGGTGGCTCACATTTTTTATTTTCCAAATGTGACATGCGTACCTCTATCGTAGAAATGTATATTTTTTACAGAAACGGACGCTTGAGCTCGGCCCGTCGTAGGCCTTGGTTGAAGAACATTGCGAAACAACCGAGAGTATTTAGGTTGGGTTGTTCTTGAGGAAGCCCGTCAGTCAGGAACGAACATGCTACCGCTAATCGTACCAGGTGGTAGACACGTGAAGATTGTACGCGAAAAAAGCACGCACATATACGCACTGACAGAAATGGATGTAAGCCAGTAGCGGAACACAAATAATTGGAGGCTTCCGGTGCTGCAATGTAAGTTCTCGCTGCTTCCATCTCCGTTCGCAGAAGCCCAGTTGGTTCCTTTCGAAAAAAAAACGCAAGTTTGCTTCGTTCCGTGGGAGCCTCTTACTAATTACCAGGTACATGTTTCTGTTCCGTCGTCGAAGACAGAAAAAAAAAAACATGAATATTTTGGAGGGAGTACGTGGGAGCGCATGGAAGCCAGTGGAAGGAGTGCCGGTGTACGTCCGATTTCTTGAGAGTAAGCACAACGTATGGCAGGTCATGGAAGCCCTTGGAAGTGAGCGCCGCTCTTTGGAGGCTTCCGAGGAAGCGCTAGTGGAAGGTTCCGGGGAAGCGCTGCTGGGAGCTTCCACCGAAGCTCACACAGGAACCATCGGCGGGAGTTTACAATCCCATCCAAGATTTCCACCTCTTCCATGGAAGAGGTGGAAGCTTCCATCGAAGTGATGGGGTTTTCCATGGACGTAGTGGAATCTTCCAGTAAAACCTGCCGTGCAAGCTTCCATGGAAGCGCCCATGCACTTCTGCGGAAGCAGCTTCCATGGAAGCTTCTATGGAAGCAGTAGAAGCTTCGAGACGCAGCCTGAAGACTGTACGGGAGAAATTTAACATCAATGGAAGTACGCGGAAGCCAATGGAAGTAACGGTTTTTCCTCGGAAGCTTCCACGAGGAACTTCCACCGCCGCTTTCATGGCACCTCCCCGGAAGCTTCCACTATTACGGGGGGCCATAGTTAACAGGAACAAAAATTGTTAGTAAAAATGGTCGAACATATAGGTTTTTATGTGTACCATAGGTCCTGTTAACTATGGTCCCCCGTAATACTAACTCCCATAAAATATTGAAGCGTGGAAGTGGAAGCTTCCGCGGAAGCGGTAGAGAAGCCTCCATGGAAGTCATGGAAGCTTCCATGGAAGCTTGCATGACTTCCACGAAAGCTTCCACAACTTCCATGGAAGCGATTGGAGGCTTCCACAACTTCTATGGAAGCAATAGAGGCTTCCATGGAAGCTTGCATGACTTCCACGAAAGCTTCCACAACTTCCATGGAAGCGATTGGAGGCTTCCACAACTTCCATGGAAGCAATAGAGGCTTCCATGGAAGCTTGCATGACTTCCACGAAAGCTTCCACAACTTCCATGGAAGCAATAGAGGCTTCCATGGAAGCAATGGAGGCTTCCATTGAAGTAAGGGGTGGAAGCTTTCATCGGAGTCGCGAAAGCTTCGATTTCATTTCCATGGAAGCTTCAACCTACTTCAACGGACAAAAGCAACTAGTGCCCCAGACCCGCGGCGCTAAGAGCGGCATCCTCAATCTCCCAACGATAAAAAAAAAAAAAAAAAAACATATCTCTTACAACAGCAGCAGTAGCATAACCGGTCGAGCATAACCGTACCTTGAAGCAGCGAGTCATCTGAGGGTTCGTAGGGGTTCCCACTTTTTTTTTTGCCTCTAGAGGCAGTTTTTTAAGGCCGGTTGAGCTCAAGTGAGCGAATACCACCGCTCAAGGTACGGTATGACACTTTTGCACTACTGTAGTAGGATATTTTTTCTATGACTACTGCTGTATATATTCTATTAAATAGCACATGGAAACATTGCCAGGGTTGCGAAAAACAACTTATTCGGAGTGGTATCTCGGGTGAGATAGTGAGCTCCTCATGTAACGAGCTCAGAAAAAAAGCCGCCCCCCCTCTATGCCGTGGAATCGCTCCAGTGCCAAAATAACAGAGGAATGCCAACCCTGCTTCCCCTATACTACCCCCCCAATCATAAGCCTGCACAAATTTCAACTGCAGAGAAATGTAGCAAATCCCAACCCTCCCACCGGCTGTAGAGACGCGTCTGTGCAGGATCACCCTATAGACCAGCCTCAACTATCCCCAGATACGCCCCAATTGCGCCCCAACCATCAGGGAGCCACGCATGTTTGCAACGGCAACCTGTAGAGCGGCCTCAATCCTCCCGAGACGTGCGTACCCCCTAAAACAAAAACAGAGACTGTTTCACGTCTAGGATAGACCATCGATGATTTCGATTTTGGTTATCTAGACATCCTTGAGGCCGAGATCTATTCCCGATCTTGTATGTACGGTCTACAGCAGAGCTCATGCTGCCGGGCGGGACAAGTGTAGCCTGCATGGTAAATTATCACTGTGGCACATGTTTGCTGGGATGGATCTGTGCCATATAAGGCATATCCTGGGCACCATTTTCTCAACGGTAGGTGAAGAGCTTACAGCAGATGATAGACAGCACAGTAAATCATGATATCTCCGAGAGGTGTGGGTGATTTGCCCCCGCCATTCTCCAAAGGCATCTTGAGGCTCAACCGATACAACTACCAGCCTCGGCCGCCCTCTCCCACGCTCCGAATAAGCCGAAAGCGCCACTCCAAAAAAAAAACACTACTCTCCAAACTCGCGCCTACTACCATCCAACACCATCCAATCCTCCACAAGAAGGCTACAGACATCGAACACCAATCAGCCTACGTTACGACCAGTCCAGCACACCAACAGACGCAAAAAAAAAAACTCAAACAAGCCCTAAAATTACCCTCCAAACATGTCTTCCAGCAACGCGTAAAGGGCGCGCATCCCCTGAGCCTCGCCCCCCTCCGGCCTGCCGGGCCTGGACGCCGGGTTGAAACCCATGAAATCCATGTGAATCCAGGGCAATTTCTGGCCACCCCCGCTCCCCCCGCCAGACACGCTTTCCTGGGTTTCGGCTGAAGCTTTTTTGCCTACAAACTCGTCCAGGTAGAGTGCTGCGGTAATGGCGCCTCCGTACCTAGTGGTCCGATTAGGGGCAGACGGTGGAAGGTGGCGGCGGTGAGGACAAGGGGTGCGGGGGGGGGGGGGTGCACTCGATAGGAGAGATGTACTCGATTTCATGCATAGCCGTAGTCGTATGGCCATAGACCCTCGTATCCCTACAATGCCGGGGCGGAGCATGTCGGGTTTTCACCGACCAGACAGACATTGTTTGCACCAAGCGCGAAGCGCCGTGAGGTGTCCGGCGAGTCGCATAAAGGGTGAGCTGCATCCTACTAAGAACCGCTTGTGAGGCGGACTTGCATATGGATGACAGCTCCAATGAGTTAATTTAATTTCCGGTGTAGGCACTTCCAGAGACAGCAATGGGAGTACTATGTAGCTGCCTCTTGGGTGCCTTACCTTAAACGCTACGTGATACGATCATTCCCAATAGTGCGGAGTAAAGGTTCTGTACCTCGCACAAATGATCTAAATCGACAACCAGCTGTGGGCGACCGCCCCAAACAAAAACAAAAAAAAGTCTAGCTCACGTAGTGAGCGGCATGTTTTACAGTGTCGTTGCCAAGTGACGCCAACCCAACCTATATAAAAATCGGGGGGGGGGGGGGGGGGGGGCGGGGACGAACACCCTTGCTGGGATACCGAATCCGCAACTGATCCATCTACCAATTCAGTCATAGGCACAGTTACCGAATCCAGTCACTAAATGCACCACATATCGAGGTGAGAAACTGAACATCTTGCAAGATCGGCTCACCGCATCGCATATCGAGGGTGTGACTGGGTCTCTCGCAGAATGGGACTACCGAATCGGTTATCGAATGCGCTACACAGAGCCTCTCTTCTCACCCGCCGGCCCCGATGTTTCGAAGATCCGCGATCTTTGACGAGAGCTGCTTCCGATATCCTTCCCACAAAGGCAGGCGCCAGACCTTGCCCGAACAATATTGACACATGCGGTGGCGGGAGGGGGGTCACTGTACCCAGAATAAAGATAGCGGGACGCCGGAACGGGGGCGAAACCAGCGCGAGAACAACAGGCATTCGAAAAGACGCACACGAATCCCGCGGTCCACTTTCAGGCGGCGGTTACACCCGCCAATGGGGTGTCGTTGAAAACACCACACCTCCACGTATTGCCAGATAAAAGCATCGACTTTACACTAATTGGTGAATAAAACGGTGATTATATTTCGGAACAGAGTGGTACCCCGGTACAAGTACCTACACATACAGTAGTGCGCAAGCTTCCCCTCCGGGGTTGTGGTCGAATTCAAATCCCGGGGGGTGTCGCCGGCTGGAGGGTAACACAGCAAGCGTGCTTTCGTTCCCCGCACCAGCTATTGGCAGCCATGGGTACGCAGCCGTAAGATAGGGCGAAAACGAAGAGCAAAAAAATAATTGAAACCCAAAAAAAAACGGAAGTAACCACAGGGTCAATAATCCGGCACGAAACACCTACAAGCCCAAACGAGGCTATAGTTAGCTTTATAGCAACAGACAAGGAGGGAGGGCTAGGGGGGGGAGGGGGGGGGGGGTCACCTGGTCAAACACGCCTCCGCTAATCGTGTGCAGCTTCGCCGCTACCTCTTCGTCGTTGCAGAAAATTACGGGGATTTCCGTCCCGAGAGCCACCCGCGCCGCGCCTGATGGCACACAGATAGCACAGACCAAGAAAAAGGACAAAACGCAATGCAACGCATTTGTTTTAGCAAAACAAAAACGATTGTAACTCCCAAATCGCTCGAGTGCTGTTAGAAAAGTGCAGTTGCCGTTCCTCGTTTCGGGTTTCAAGGGGTTGGTTGCACGCCGGCTACACTGAGCTACGAACGCGAATCATCTCAACATCGGGAACGCATCGACTGTAGATCGAGCTGCCTTGCTTGAAAAATCTAGATCTCTCTTCAAGGTGCGAAACTTCGTCCAACTAGAATTTCAGCGAGTCAATCCACCGACCAGGTGGGGGGGGGGGGGGGGGGTGAGGGGTCGACCCCATATCTCCGCCGTAAAAAAAACGCATTAATCGCTTACATCTACCGTATGTTTAATTTTCTAAAAAAGTTGCCCGCTCGTTTATACCTGGTACAAACTAACCATATCTCTACCGAAAGCACTGTTCCAGTCAATTTCCCTGAATCTTCTGCTAAAAAGCAGGGCTGTGAGTTGTGGCTTGATAGCCGATAGGTGAAGCGAAAACAACCACCGTAGCTGACTTTAGTTCGCTACTACCAGTCGGCTGCCGCTGATTTGCTTCATCTTAAATACGTACACGAGTGGTATATAATAACTGGTAAAAAAAAAACATACGAGACAAAAAAAAAAAACGCCAACGGCACCACCGTCCATGGTCGAAGTTATTTTTTCAACGCGACATGATGTGCAGTACGTAGACCTATCATCTCTCTCTCTCTCTATCTCCCCCCCTCTCTCTCTCTCTCTCTCTCTCTCTCTCTCTCTCTCTCTATCTCCCCCTCTCTCTCTCTCTCTCTCTCTCTCTCTCTCTCTCTCTCTCTCCCTCTCTCTCTCTCCCTCTCTCTATCTCCCTATCTCTCTCTCTCTATCTCTCTCTCTCTCCCCCCCCTCACGGGGAAAAGAACGAAATATTCCGCAAACAAGGACATCCCCCAGCAAGGCTATGGTTGGTGTGTCAGAGCAACATGGCCGCCTTAATGGAGGAAGCCGCCCTATTCAGTCCACAGGTTGTGAGCGCAATTCCCCAGTCGCGACAAGTGATTTCAACCACGTACTCAGACCGCCTTGTGGGGAAACCCCTACCGCACTTGGATTGGATAGTAGGCACCCGCTGCCTCAAACTATACTACAGTACCTCCCGAAATGCCGCAACATATGAAGAGCTGATCACGGATCATGACCCAACCCAACCCGACCCAACCCGACCCGACCCGACCCGACCCGACCCGACCCGACCCGACCCGACCCGACCCGACCCGACCCGACCCGACCCGACCCGACCCGACCCGACCCGACCCGACCCGACCCGACCCGACCCGACCCGACCCGACCCGACCCGACCCGACCCGACCCGATCGGTAGGGTACAGGAGGCTTTTAAAACCTGGCGGGTCGGGTCGGGCCGGAACAGGAGGTAGTCGAAATCTCACTGGCCGGGTCGAGTCGAGACGAGTCGAGGAGGGTCGGATTGCTACAGGTGATCCCATCCGATCCGACCTACGAGTTTCGACTCGACCGCCCGTGAACAGCCCCTGCTATTATACCACTGTAGATCCCAACGTTATTCTATGTCGTGGGACAGAGCCGTATATCGCCCAGGTAAAAACTGAACCGGCTTCTACTTTCAGTATGTTTTGTTTAATTTCTCACAAAAATCCCAATATCGCCAGTTTGTTTTCGATCCCGACATGGTGGCGGAGTGTGGTTCCATATTTTTCTCGTGTACGCCTGGATTGTATACTAGTGTGGTTCCATATTTTTCTCCTGTACGCCTGGACTGTATACTAGAACTATCTTGAAGCACAACATATACAACACACACAAAAGACAACAAAGGCAAGGCAAGGCAAGCGAATACAGGGCGACCTATTTTCCCATACTCTCCACCTGACAGCCGAACCGGCCGCTTGGCCACCGCCGTCATCCACACCCATCCCCTGCCTCTGATATGCCACCCTTCTTCCTCACAAAAGCGCCCCCCAAATACCTGTCAGCGTGGCACAATCGATTATCAGGTCGGGCGACTCCGAAGACGCCTCCACCAGGGCATCAGCCAGCACCAGCCGCCCCTCCGCGTCTACAGGACGTTACGGGACAAACATCCGACAGAAGACGACAGCACGGAACAAAACCATTGCCGGACAGGCCAAGACACAGACAGGAAACGACAGGAGAAGACAGGACAGGAGAAGACAGGATAGAACAGAACAGAACAGAACAGAACAGAACAGAACAGAACAGGACAGGACAGGATAGTACACAAAAGAACAGAAAATAACAGCACAGGTCAGGACGAGACGGGACAGCACAGGACACGGCATACCACAACAGGACGGGACAGCGAAAAGCCGCAGTCAAAGTGGCGAAAGGAAAGGACCGGGGGCGGGGAGCGTGCGCTAGGGTACCCGCATCAGACAAATACCACCCCCAAAAAACGGCTATACGATACCAACGAATCAAACCCTCGCCGCGTGCTACCGTCCCTACGCAGGCACCTGAACCCATAGCGGGAAGAGCCCAGCCGTTGTCACCATCATCCCCACCGCCATCGCCAACAGGCGGAACCATACCAATGTCAAGAGCTCCGACTTGACACTTACTTCAATACGGGCGTGAAAACAATAGCAACCATTGTTACAGGGTCTGCGCGAATAGGTTGTAACATCAGTTTCTGTGTTTTACCAGCACCATCGTTGTCGACATCACAATCGAGACCATGACAATCCGTCATCATCCTCAGCACAATCACAATGACACCCGACTCCAGCCTCAAATACCCCCCCAGCCCCACGCCACCCTCCCCACTCTCCTATCCCCACGTCTCCCCACCCGGCACTGTGAAACACGCCGCTCGCTACGTGAGCTAGACAACCAGGGCACCGTTATTTTGTTTTGGGGGGGGGGGGGTCGCCAAAAGCTGGTTATCGAGTTATAGATCATTCGTGCGAGGTGAAGAACCTTTACTCCGCACATGGAAATTTATCGTATCACGTTGTGTTCAACGTAAAGCACCCAAGAGGCAGCTACATAGTACTCCCATTGCTGTCTTTGGAAGTGCCTACACCGGAAACTAAATTAACTTAGTGAAGCTGTCATCCATAATCGATTTGCAAGTCCGCCTCACAAACGATTCTTAGTAGGATGCAGCTCACCCTTCATGCGACTCGCCGGACACCTCACGGCGCTTCGCGCTTGGTGCAAGCAATGTCTGCCTGGTCGGTGAAAACCCGTCATGCTCCGTCCCGGGATTGTAGGGATACGAGGGTCTACGGCCATACGACTACGGCTATGCATGAGATCGAGTACATCTTTCCTATCGAGTACACCCCCCCACCACCACCACCACCACCACCTCAACAACACCCTTTCTTGCCTCACCCGTATTGCCAATCTCGCTGGTCTTTCCGCTGCGGGAAACGAGGACATCTCCAGGTCTAAAGGCATCGCCGCTGATGGCGTTTTCCACGGCGGGAACCAGCACGCGGAGCCGAACAGGGAGATCCTGGGCCATGATCATCCTCGCCAGCCCTAGCACCTACATGCCAGGCGTATACCGGGTACCACAAAACAAGCCGAGTGGGAGAGGAGGGAGTGATGGCGGAGGGTGAGTACGCGACAGAGCACGCTTCACAGGAGTTGTAGTTGGAAGAGGGTGGGGGGGTGGGGGGGTACTCGATATCATGCATGGCCGTAGTCGTATGACCACAGACCCTCGCGTCCCCACAAAGCTGGGACGGAGCATGTCGGCTTTTCACCGACCAGGGCAGACATTGAAGGGGGGAGGCGCGGTGGGGGGGGGGGGGGGTCAACATCAATTGCTTGTTCTTCCGTTATTGGTCACGGGACACACGTGCTCACACATTATCTCACACAAGGGTATGGACAACAATGTTCCTGGTACACGAGCACATACACCATACACCATACACCAAACACCTCAAACAAGCTTCGCGGACACTTAATACGTCCACAAAAAAAAGTGCACACAAAAACGAGCGCAACACCAACAACCGAACGAACCAGAACGACCCCCCCCCCCCCCTATCGTACATAAATCCTGGAACCATGCACAACACCCGTGGGCGCACGCAAAAAAAAAATGGGTGCACAAAACCACCCATGGATAGACAGAACCAACTTGGATGCACAAACCAACCATGGACTCGCGAACAGGAAAGCATGGATGCAGCCACACACCACGTACGCATACACCCACCATCAATGAAAATGCAAACCATAAATCATCGACAGCATACCTGAGCTCCACCGCCCATGTCCTTCTCCATGTCGAGCATGCAAAAAACAACTATGAACGCAAACGCAAATCATAAATCACGGACATATACCTGGGCCCCACCGCTCATGTCCTAAGGTCCCATTACAATCTGGGAGAAAGCATCTTTAGGTTGGTAGGCTGTTCAGGTATTTTGGTTCCTGTTGGGATCACGGTACGGGCGGAGACCCAACCCAACCCCTGACTCTAACCCTAACCCTAACCCTGACCCTAACCCTGACCCCGAACCGTACCCAACACGGGCCAAAACTGTCCATAAACGCGGCTGCGCCGGGTTTGCCTCGAACCAGGAAATTTCTCAATTGCGGATGACGATTCCGAAGTGCAGACCGCGCTACGCAATTTTCAAGTCAAAACCATCCCTAAAGATCCCTTCTCCATACACGCCAAAAAGCAATATGGATGTACATGCAAATACTAAATCATGGACATATACCTGGGCTCCGCCGCCCATGTCTTTCTTCATGGTGAGCATGCCTGCGGCGGGCTTGATGTCCAGGCCCCCGGTGTCAAAGCACACGCCCTTCCCCACCAGCGTCACCTATGAAACAAAAACGGACAAGAAGGTCATTAATGAATCGATCGATCAGGAAATTAATGAACGAGTTCGTGCATGAATGCATGGATGCCACCCAAGAGAGGGATGGATGGATGGGTGGGTGGATGGATGGATGGATGGATGGATGGATGGATGGATGGATGGATAAATGGATGGATGGATGGACGGATGGATGGATGGATGGACGGATGGATGGATGGATGGACGGATGGATGGATGGATGGATGGATGGATAAATGGATGAACGGATGGATAAATGGATGAACGGATGGATGGATGGATGGATGGACGGATGGATGGATGGACGGATGGATGGATGGATGGACGGATGGACGGATGGATGGATGGATGGACGGATGGATGGATGGATGGATGGATGGATAAATGGATGAACGGATGGATAAATGGATGAACGGATGGATGGCCGAATTGATTAACTAAACAGATGGATAGATGGATGATTGAATGGATGGATGAATCAATGGAGGAATGGATAGATGGGCGGACAAATGAGCTAATCAGATGGATGGGTGAATGGGTGGGATTAATTAATGGATGGAGGAATCCATGTACGAATGGATCGATGGACGAACAGATTAAAACCACAGTAATTCATGAGCGGATGAGTGGATGGATGGATACATGAATAAGAGGCGTCAGTGACTGAGCGAGTGAGCGAGTCCGGGAATGTATTGCGTAAATGAATGAATGAATGAATGGATGGATGACAGAATAAATTCATGGATAAATTCAATATTTAACGTGTTTTACATGATGGGTACATCAACGAGCGGACGAACGATTGGATGGAAGTCAGTGATTGAGCGAGTGGGTATGTGAGTGGGTGCGGGAGTAAAGTGCATGAGTCAGTGAAAGGATAGATGAATCAACAAACATATTAATGGGTGAATTGACAATGGATTAATGAATGAAAGAATGCATTAATAAATTTATGGACGCATGACCAGAGGAATGATTGGATAGATGCATGGACACTACTAAAAGTCAGTGATGCGAGCGAGCGAGTCAGTGAAAAAGTTATAAAGTGGGCAAGAGAGTGCGGGAGCGAACTACACGCAAAATTACAAATCCACCATTCCATCATCGAAATGACGAAGAACTGATGAATTAGTGGACAGATTAATGAATAAACTCGTTCATTTCATTATTGGATGAATAAGCGAATGCTTGGTGGAGTAGTGAAAAATGTGGGCGAGCAAACCAGTGAGTGAACAAATGTGGAGAATTTGTGTGTGCGTGAGGTAGGTAGGTAGGTAGGTATTGAAAGGGTGGATGAGTGTGCGCGCGAACGAGTGGGTGACCGAATGAGTGCATCAGCGATCGGGAGTTGCGTCATGAGTACCGGGTTGGTGAGTAAGTCGATGAAGGGGTGGGTGGGTCGGTGATGGGTGAATGGGTGAGTGCTCCAGTGGTAGAAGGACTGCTTGATTCGAGTGGGTGCCTTAAGGCATGAGCTACGCGTCTTGAGTGCGCGAACAAGTGAGCAAGTGAGCAAGCGGCACAGTGAACGAGAGAGTGACTGACTGACTGACTGACTGACCGAATGACTTGGGTGACTCTTCGGGCGAGCGTGCGTACAAAACTACCTGCGTGCGCTGTACGTACGACTGCAGGATGAGTCGTGAGAGGGTGAGGGAGTTTATGGTTGAGTGAATGGTGAATAAAATGAAATGACTGAACATCTGAATAAACCAGCGGCAACGGGAGTCCGGGGAGTATTTACAACCAGCGCTTGCAAAGCAACGACGTTACAACAATACCAACAACAACAACAACAACAACAACAACAACAACAACAACAACAACAACAACAACAACAACAACAAAAACCCAACCGCGCACGAGCGCAAAAACGCGACAATGCAAAACGAAATAACCAAGCAAAAACCCGGCTGAAAAGACAGGTCGCGGGTCATGGGGCGCTCAAAAGGCTGCAAACTTGACCTTCAAGCACTCAATCGGCCCTGCTCGCAGCAGATAAATTTGTGAACATATGGTCTAATGGTACAGTAGTTGACGTACAGTAGTGTCTGCTTCCTAGCGTAGTGCCTGCTTCCTGGCGCACCTTGGGGAGGTTAGGGTTTCCTTCAGAGTTGCGCGGCGTCCAAGTCAGGTCCAACAGGCGAGGCTCTCGCCCGGCGCCCGCAGCACGACCGACGGCATGAATCTGACGGGGGGCAGGGGGGCAGGGTCGAGGGGGAGATATAAGAAGCATGAAACGGTCGCGGACAACGGTTGTGGGCGGGGACGAGGAGGGCGTGGGTCGAGAGAGAGTCGAGAGAGAATGGTCGAGAGAGAGAGGGAGAATTATTCTACGTTGTTTGCTGTGCCGATCGTGCCGTACGAAGTATGTGTTTCCGTCTACTGCACAGATAGCACACCCCGTTTCACGACTACACGGGTATTTTGGTGCTTCTGCCACCCCCCGCCCTCCCATCCCCTCCAGTCCCTTCGTCACCAGCGCCCGCCCCTCCCACCCTCCCTTTTTCTACCACCCCACCTCCCGATACGACTACACCCATGCATGACAATGAGTGCATACCCCCTCCCCCTCCCTCCTCCCCATGACTGCCAACACTAACACCACTCACCCCTACCACTATTACGGGGGACCATCCTTAATAGGACCTATGGGCCGGTCGCCCCGGTGGTTCAAGTGGTTAACCTCGAATTCCACTTGTTTGAGTCCTGGGTTCGAGCCCCAGGTGGGTCGGACTTTGCCTTTATTTGCAAAAATAAAAATAAAAAAGGATTCAATTGTTGAGAGCGCCTTGCAGCGTGGGTAGGCACAATTCGATGCGAGTCGACGAGGGAAGAAAAGGCTGAAATCTTCTCGCGATAAAAATGAAGGCACGTACCGTAGCGGGAAGGGGGTAGAAGAGCCTGCTATGTGATCCCGGATCTGAGTTACGAGTTGAAAGGAAAGAGAGAAGAAGATGTGCAAGGATAATGAATGGGATGAGCAAAAAAAAAAACAAAAAAAAATGGTATGCATAAAAACCTACCTGGTATATATTTAACTATTTTTACAAACAACACTAGGTCCTATTAATTATGGTCCCCCGCAATGCCATCACGAATACAAAACACAACCGCCAACTACACCGACACCGACACCAACACCAACACCACTCCCCACGGTTGCTTGCGTGGTCAATGGCCAAACGACCAACGAAAGCAACCAAACATGTTCCCCCCCCCTCCCCCCCCCCCCCCCCCCCCCCCTCTCCCTCCCCGCCCGCCGAGCTGGTCGGTGAAAAGCCGACGTGCTTTGTCCCGGCATAGGAGGGAGTGCGAGGAGCGCCTATGGTCACACGGCTACGGCCATGCATGACACAAGCACAAGCCCCCCCGCTCGCCCCCGACAGCAGCAGCAGCAGCAGCAGCAGTAGCAGCAGGGTCATCACCATGGGATAGGAGTCTCCGCGCTTGAGAAGGTCGTCCCCCTTCACCGTCCTCACGCTCCCATCGAACTCCTTCGCCAAGGAGGCCAAAACGTCCTATTAATAGAAACGTGCCAATTTGCGGGAGGGTAGGAGAGAGAGAGAGAGAGAGAGAGAGAGAGAGAGAGAGGGTGAGGAGGAAAAGAAAAGGAAAAGAAAAGAAAAGGAAACCGAAAAAAAAAAAACAGAAAACTATAAAACAAAAAACAAAAAACAGAAAAAAAGGGGTGGTTGGTTTCAATTTACATTTTGTCGCCAGGTGGGGACAAGATCGATAACACGAACGAACCAGGTATACATGTACGGAACAAAGCAGGTACTATACTGCCGTAAAGGGCTGGCTGTAATTACCTATCTTTCGCGCGGGACGGGGCAGATTTAGCGAAGAAGGCGGCCGGGGGCGGGGGGCGGGGGCGGGGGCGGGGCGGGGGGGGGGGGGGGGGGACGCGGAGGAGGGGCTGCCCCGTGATTTAACTGGTGGGCCGCGTATAAGCATGAAGAGTTTGTGATAGTGTCATCGTGTTGTGGTGGTGAACAACAAACTGTAATGGTGCAGGTTTCAATCAGTGAGTTACGGAATGCAAGCAAGAATAAAAAAAGAACGTAAGGGGGTGGACTGAGCACGGGGCGAAGATAAGAACAACTAGCCGACCGAAGAACCAACAACCAACCAACAAACCAACCAACCAACCAACCAGCCAAACACCAACCAACCAACGAATCAACCAACAATGGCCACCGACCGACCAACCGACCAACTAATCGCCCACCAACCAACTGAGCAACCAACCGAGGCAACCGATCGAGCGACCGACCAACCAACCAAACACCAACCAACTAACTAATCAACCAACAATGGCAACCGACTAACTAACCGCCCACGAACCAACTAAGCAACCAACCGAGGCAACCGACCAAGCGACCGACCAACCAACCGACCGACTAACGTATCAACCAACCGACCACACACCAATCAACTAAGTAATCAACCAACCAACCGAGGAAACCGACCGACTAATCAACCAACCAATCACCGACCAACTAAATAAGCAATCAACCGACCGAGGCAACCGACCGGCCGACGAACCGACTAATGACCTACAAGGTACCAACTAACTAACCAATCAGCCAACCGAGGCAACCGACCGACCAACCAACCAACCAATCAAACACCAAAACAAAAACAACAACAACAACAACAACAACAACAACAACAACAACAACAACAACAACAACAACAACAACAACAACAACAACAACAACAACAACAACAGCCAACCAACCAATCAACCAACCAACCGAGTCAACCAACGCCCCGCCCTCCCATTCAATGTCCGCCGTCACCTCAAGATGCTGCGGCCCCATGTCCTCGCACGGTGTCGATATCAGGTCCCGCACTAAAAACGTCGACGCCGCGGCGGCGGAAACCCTGCGCTTGTCTGCCCCCCCCGGCCAAGCCAGCACCTTCCCTTGGACCTCGGTCTCCGAAGACTCCCTCGACTTCTCTCCCTCCGCTTGGCTTTCGACGGCGCCTGCCTTGCTCTTGTACCGGTCGAAACTTACAAATAAATGGGGCGGGCGGGCGGGCGGGAGGGGGAGTCGGAACGGAAACCGACGGGCGAGAAAACACAACTCGAACAGCTCATGATCTAAGATCATCTAGCAGTTCCCCACCTGACGCTGCGAGAGGTTGGGCCTGATCTGCGTATAGTGCAGATCCAGCCCAGGAAACATGTGCTACTGTAGATGATCCGACATAGACGAGTATCACCCAAAAACAACATGAGTTACAGTAGATCGTACAGGACTCAGCATCAGATCCGTCTTGAAAGGTCAAGATCATGAACTGTGGTAATCGATTATCTGTATGATCTGTATGACTTGTATGATCTGTATAATCTGTCAGAGGTGTGACATAATACGAAACGCGTTAGTCACGCGCTACATACCACCGCGACGGCAACCTCCAGAACCCGCTCCAACTCCAGCATTGGTACCAACACCACCATCAACAGCACCAACACCACCAGCAGAAACATAAACCAACAACAACAAAACATCAGCACACCAACACCATCGTACACCAACACCGACACCAACACCAATATCAACACCAACACCAACACAACCCAACACCGACCACAAAGAACGCAGAAACCCACCCCACCAACAAATTTTCAACCCCGGCTCCTAAACTATTACCAACGACATCAACTACAGCGACAAACAGACAGACAGACAGACAGACAGACAGACACATAGACACAAAGACATGACAGACAGACAGACAGACAGACAGACAGACACACAGACACATAGACACACAGACCCACAGACAGAAACACAGACACACCTACAGACACCCTCAGACTGACAGACAGACAAACCCCAACTCACGAGTAGCTCCCAAGCGCCCACGACAGAGCGGCAGCGTCGGGCTCGGATAGGTCCCCGTCCGATCCTCGAAGGGCGTACGTTCCCGCCGGCAGCTGCACCAGCGCGAGAGGAGAAACAAGCGTTGCGGTTGAGCCAGAATAGCAGCAGCGGTAGCAGTAGGAGCGGGGGGAGGAGCAAGAGCAGTAAGAGAAGTGGGAGCAGTAGCACGAGAAGCAGCAGAAGTAGTAGGAGAATATATGCTGTATAAACGGTATTAGCGGTGGTGCAGGCGTGGCAGCTGCCGGTAGTAGCAACTACGAGCACGGCAACGACAACAGCAGCAACACCCAGACCAACGTCAGCAACAACAGCAACAACAACAACAGCAACACCGAAACCAACCCAGCAACACCAACCGCAACACCAACCGCAACACCGACAGCAACACCAGCCGCAACATCACACCCCAACACCAACACCGTCTACAACAACACTAACAACAACACTCACAACAACAACAACAACGACAACAACAACAACAACACCAACACCGTCTACAACAACACTAACACTCACAACACTCACAACACTCACAACACTCACAACACTCACAACAACAACAACAACAACAACAACAACAGCAAGACCATCAACACCAACCACTACCTACCGCCATCACCCCTCCCTCCACGACCACCGCCACCCCCTCTCCACGACCACCGCCACCCCCTCTCCAGCCGCCCCCTCCCCCATCCTTCTCACCTTCTCCCGAAGAGAGCACAGAGAAAACGGGGATCCCGAAGCGTCCTCCCCTTCTCCTAGACAAAACGCCACTTCTGCGAGAGAACCCCCTCCCTCGCCCTCCGAGGCAGCGGAGGGTACCATAACCACTTGTCCCGCCTTATGAGACTCCTGCCCCAAGCTCTTGATCCATGATTTTGATTGGTGCGTTTGGGATCCAAGCCACCGCTCAAAGCTCGCCTGCATGTAAATTATATCAGGTACATGGTATAGACATAGACAAGAAAAGCAAATGTGCAAGACATGGAGCATGGGCGGATTCAGAGGGCGACAGTGGAATAAGGGGGGGGGGGGCGAAGGGGGGGCATCTCGCACGGTCTGCCGACCGCGCGTCATTACGTCTGTAGAGTTCACTCATACACTCCGGCCGCAGTTGCAGACCCCGGTGTAGGCGTTTTTCTTCGCCGCCTACGCGACGGAACGCCCGTGTTTTGTTTGCTCGTCAACTATACCCCCCCCCCCCTCACACCGCCTCAGCACCTTACCCCACCCTATCCCACCCTGTCCACCTCACGAGACACCACAAAACGCTACCCCAACCCACCCCATGAAACCCCATGACTCTACCTACCCCCCACCTCCCCTCTTCCTATCGCCCACCCCCCCCACCTTCTTACACCCCAGCCCCCATTTTCCTACTCCCCACCCCCAGTCTTCCCACCCGCCACCCCCCGTCTGCCTACCTCCCACCCCACCACCTACCTTGTCGGCCAGAACGGTCACTGGGACGGCGTTCTTAGCGACGGAGGCGTCGGCCTCAGCGAAGGACCTCTCGAATCGCGTCGCCCGTTCGGCGAAGTCGTAACCCGACAGGTGGTCTAGCCCCCCCGCCGCCGCCCCCGCCGCTCCGCCCACCATGGCTAGGCCCCGGCTCCCCCCTCCGAAAATGCCTGCTGCCGCGTACCCGCTATACTCGCGGTGAGGGATTGGATGGGGCACACGAGGAAAAGGGGTGGGGAGAGGGGGCTCAGGGTGGGGTGGAAGGGGGTACTCGCTACGTGCTGCTGTTCTTGTAGGGGGGGGAGCATTGGATGTGTACGTTAGGGAGAGGGAGGGGGGATCGGGGGGGGGGGGGGGGGGGGGGGGTGAGATCGATGGCTAAGTGAATCGGTCGGTAGGCCACTAAAGTCACTGATTCGGTCCATCCTTGGGTCGACCGTTCCGTCGATAAGCACGCACCCCCATCAGAAGGTCAGCCAGTCGGTCGTCCAATACGTTCGGTAAAAAATGAATCGGTCGATGAATCGTTACATCGGTCATTTTCGTTCGCTCGATCGGAAAAAAGGAGGGGTGGGGGTCTCTGTCGGCTGCCACAAACGAAACACCCAAGCACACACAACCCTACCCTACCCTCCCCGCCTACCCACCCACCCACCCACCCACCTCGATTTGTATGCCGACCTCTTCCCTTTCGCGGCTCCGGGGTGAGGACGCGCCAGCGCTTGCAACCCTCGCGCAGTCTGCTGGGCGCTCTGGCCCGCCCCACCAAGGCCGGCGCGTACGAACGACATTGCCCCCGGGAGAAGAGCCACTGCGGCGCACGCCGCGGTAGATCGTTTTCCGATACCCGCGAGTCGCCCCTTGGGATAGAACACATTGATTGAGCGGTTCGTTGATGGGGTGGGTTGATTGATTGCACCGTCAAGGGAGGGAGGGAGGGAGGGAGGGAGGGAGGGAGGGAGGGAGGGAGGGAGGGAGGGAGGGAGGGAGGGAGGGAGGGAGGGAGGGAGGGAGGGAGGGAGGGAGGGAGGGAGGGAGGGAGGGAGGGAGGGAGGGAGGGAGGGAGGGAGGGAGGGAGGGAGGGAGGGAGGGAGGGAGGGAGGGAGGGAGGGAGGGAGGGAGGGAGGGAGGGAGGGAGGGAGGGAGAGAGAAACGTCAAGCCCGATAGCAATTAATGATCGCAGACGTTAACGGGGAAAGATCAAACTGCTCAATTGTTCATGAATATAAGTCATGAGCGAAATAGACGAGTGCATTTGAGCGATCATTTTGTGTTGTGCTGCGGGAAAAAAAAAAACAAGCACAGAGTGCTTGCTTGACGAAAAAAAAAAGTGCATGCCTTTTTCATCCTCCGGTATATAGCTCGGGTGTTTTCCCTGAAGCCGACTTACCGCCTCCAAGGGCTCATCTCCGCGGACGTCTTCTCCCGCCAACATGCCCCCCCCCTCCTCTGCAACGGCATCCGCCTCGGACCGAATAGAGCTCTTCACAATTTCGACAGGCGGCCCCAACCTCTCGCCTCTGCCCTTTGCTCTGCTCTCTCGATCCACCAGCTTCTCGAGTCTCCTCGCGTCTCTCGACGCCCTGCGCTCCAACTTCTCTTCGCGCCGTCGAGCCCTTCCAATGCGACGAGTTCGGGCACATTCAGCCCTCCTACTAACAGTGACCTCACCAGCGTCCCGAGCCACCCTCTCCGCCACCTTGGCGACCGTCGTTGCACGAAGCCCTTCTGGCCTAGCCACGAGGAACGGGAACCCACCGGAGCCCGTGATACCCACAAAGGCTGTGTTCCGGTACGCTTCGCCAGTCCCTACGCCATCCGCAAGCGAGTCCCCACCCACCCGCGGCTTTTCCGAGTCGCAAACCCGCGCAAGTTTTGCCTTCCTCTTGGTCTCGGCAGCGTCCCGAGCCATTCTCTTCGCCACCTGGGCGAAAATGGTTGGTCGAAGCCCTTCTGGCCTGAGTGCACCATCCATTGGTGCTCTCCCACCCGCCTGCAGGTCGTCTTCCCGACCAGCCAGCGCAAGGTCGGCTTTCCGTCTGCTGACCTCGACAGTATCTCGGGCCGCCCTCTCCGCCTCCTCGGCGACCGCCTTTGCCCGGGGCCCTTTCGGCCTGGCCTCGACGAACATGAACCCGCCGACGGCGCCTGTGCCGCCCACAACCGCAGCATCCCGATGCCACTCGCCGACCCCTACGCCCGTCGTGAGTGCTCTCTCAGATATCTGAGGGCTTTCCGCGTGACGAACCCGCGCGAGGTCAGCCCTCCTCTTGACGTCGGCAGCGTCTCGAGCCGCCCTCTCCGCCACCTCAGCGACCGCCGTCGCGCGAGGCCCTTCCGGCCTGGCCTCGCCGAACGGGAACCCACCGGCGCCGGGGCCATGCGCAACCGCTGCATTGCGATGCGCTCTACCAGTCCCCACGCCATCCGTTAGTGCTTGTCCAGCCGTCTGCGGACTCTCTTCTTGGCAATTCCGCGCAAGGTCAGCCTTCCTCCTAGCCTCGCCAGCGTCTCGGGCCTCCCTCTCCGCCCACTCGGCGGCCGCCTTCGCCCGGAGCACTTTCGGCCTGGCTTCGGCGGACGGTAACCAGCCGGCGGCGCCTGTGCCATCCACAGTCGCAGCGATCCGACGTACTCCACCGGTCCCCACGCCGTTCATAAGTGGTCTCTCACACATCGGCACATCTTCGGGACGGCCAGCTCGCAAACGGTCGGCATTCCTGTCAGCCTCGGTAGAGTCCCGAGCCACCCTCCCCCGCCTACCGGCCACCGACGTTGCTCGGAGCCCGTCCGGCCCGGCTTCGAATACCGGGAACCCACCGGCGGTGCCCGTGCCACCCACAACCGCAGCATTCCGATCCACCTCACCAACAGTCCCTACCCCAGCCATAAGTCCTCTCCCGCCCGTCTGCAGATTTTCCGCGTGACGAGCCGGCGCAAGACCGACCTTCCTTCTAGCCCCGGCAGGGTCGAGAGCCGCCCTCTCCGCCAACTCGGCAGCCGCCTTCGCCCGAAGCCACTCCAGCCTGTCCGCGACTAACGCGAACCCGCCGGCGGCGCCTGTGCCGTTCCCAGCCGCCGCGTTCAGAACCACCCCACAGGCCTCCACACCACCCACAACCGATTTATCACCACTCGTCTGCAGGCTCTCCGCGCCACGACCTCGCCCAGGGTCGGCTTTCCTGTTATCCTCGGTGGCGTCTCGAGCCGCCACCTCCGCCACCATGGTGACCGCCTTTGTCCCAAGCTCTCTCAGTGTGTCTTCGACGGACGGCAACCCACAGGCGACGCCTGCACCACCCACAACCAGTGCACTCCGATACACTCCATCAGTCAACGCGCCCCCCGTGAGCCCTCCCCCACTTGCCCGGGGATTTCTCCAACGAGCCCACGCACGGTCAGCTCTCCTAATAATCTCGGCAGCAGCACCCCGGGACGCCCACTCCCGCACCTCGTCGACCGCTTTCGCCCGAGGCCCTTCCAGCCCGGCTTCGACGAACGAGAGCCCGCCGGCAGCGCCCGCGCCATCTACAACCGCTGACGTTCGATGCGTTCCAACGGTCCCCACGCCGCTCACAAATCTCCTCCTACCCGTCTGCAACTTTGCTGCGTGACGAGCCCGCGCACGGTCAGCATTCTTATTAGCTTCGACAGGGTCCCTAGCCATTCTCTTCTGCATATTCAACGAAAAGCAACCGGGAGCGGCCGTGCCACCCACAGCCGAAGCATTCCGACCCACTCCCCCAGTCCCCGCGCCGTCCGCAGCTGCTCTCCCGCCCGTCTGCGGCCCAGCGTCCGCCCGAGACACTCTCTCCGCCCCCTCGGCGACGGCCTGCGCCCGACGCCTCTTTAGCCTGGCCTCAACTGACGGCGACCCACACCCGCCAGCGGCGGCGCCTGCGCTATCCACGACCGGTGACCTCCCACCCGCTTCACCAGTCCCCACGACATCCGTAGTAGGCGCGCGCCCCGCCCCCCCCGTTTGGAACTCATCCTCGCATGCTTCGATCGCTTCGGCCTTGACGCGCACCTCGCCAAATTTCCAGGGGGCGTCCTCCTCCCGCTCCTTTTCTCGAGCCGTCGTCTCGGCCGGAGCGCGCGGGACCTGAACGCGTCTTTCGCCCGACGCTCCGAGCTCTTCTCGCGCGCACGCTTCGGGCGGATGCAGACCGCCGGAGTCGCGAGCGCCTACAACGCCATCTGCAGTCGCTGTCCGGCCCGTTTGCAGTAGGTTCCGGTCGCCCGGCGCGCTCCCTCCGCTCCCCGCCCTCTCTCCGCCCGATGCACTCACGGCGTCGGCATTGCCCATGAGGATCGCGAACCGCTTCGCCCTCCGCCTTCTGGCGTCCGCCTCCGCCAGCTCGAGCGAACCCACACATGCCAGGTCGCGCGCGTCCTCTCTCGCCTCTCGAGCTCCCGCTTGCGCTGCTTCGTTTGAGCCAAGGCCACCCGCGGGGCCCACCGTGCCATTCGCACACGCGTTGCTGCCCGTTCCCGTCTCCTTCTCGCCTTCGCCGGCCTCGCGCCTCCGCCGCCGTCGGGCTTCAAGGATCACGGAACGTCTCGCCCTATTCATCCTGGCGTACCCCGCCCCCGCCATATCTCGAGCATACCGCTCGGCAGCAGCGCGTGCGAGCTCCCTCCTGGCCAAGAGTTCCTTCTGTCTCGCCACGATGGGCCCTACACCATCGGCGCACGCACCGTCTACGTACGCTGCCCGATTCGAGATCAGCTCCCGATCGATAGAAAAAACCTGGCGCGACAGGCTTCGCTTCGCCTTGTACGCGCGGCGGCAGGCGGTCGCCCCCAGACTGCCGGAAACCCTGCGATAGCCGTCGGCGGCACGCTTCTCCCTTTCCATCTTCGCCATCTCCGCCTTCTTTTCGTCGGGGTCTAGGAGGGCCAGAGCACGGGCTTGAGCGCGGGCTTGCCCTCTGGCCTCTCTTGGAGTGGAGTCGCGGCGGTTGCCAAACAGCGCGCCTAAGCGGGCAAGAGAGAGGTCTAAGCCGGCCCCAGTCCCATTGCCGGAGTTTGGCGCGCGAGATGGCGCCGCGCTGCTAACTTCGCCGCCATCGCTGCCCTTTGCGCCACCTCTTCTTTTGTTGGTAGCGATGCCCCCCGGTCTGCTCGCGCTAGCCCCCGATTCCATCCCCTTTTAGCCTCTAAATACTCACAAGAGGAAGAGCGTTTTATATAGCGTTCCTGGATGCGATAGAGTAGTAGAGTTGAGGGCGATCTTGGAGCATTAGTCTCCCAGCCAACATAGCGCATACGCATAGTACTGTGCCAAGTATGGGTTCGGTTTTCGCGGGGGGGGGGATCGACGACAATGCATGAGCAGAGGGAATGCTGAGCCTACCATAAATACGTACGTATCGAACGAAGGCGTGTAGTTACAGGCATAATACCATATCACGCCGGGTAGGGGAAGGGGCACACCACCCCCCCCCCCCCCCTTGTTCAGGAAGCCACCTAGAATTCGTCTCCCAGTCCGCAGTGTACTTCTTGAGGGGGGGGAGGGGCGTACTCATTTGTTGCTTGCCTTAGTCATTTGACCATTGACCACGCACCCCTTTCGAGACGGAGCACCGGCGGGGGTATACTCATGTCATTCATGGCCGTGGTTGTATGACCATAGACCCTCGCGCACCCCTGCAATGCCGGGACGGAGCACGTCGGGTGTTTTCACCGACCGGGCATGAACATTGCCTGCACCAAACGGCTTCAAATGCTGAGCGCAGAGCCATCGCGGTTGCCAACCGCGAGAGTGAGCTTTCAAATTCGCAATACGACGGCAGGTGTCTTCTACCTTTGGGGTCTGCAATCTGTATCAACATATCTGCCTGGCGATGCCTCCTCAAGCGAGGAACACCCTCTCCAATTCCACACCCTTCGGGCCTCCAACATGTACCTGCCTGGCGGGGCGTTCCTAATGCGAAGAACACCCTGACCAATCGATATCCCGTGGGCCTTCCACATGAATCTGCCTCACGGGGCCTCCTCAAGTGAGGAACACCCTAACCAATTGCCTATCCTACGGGCCTGCAACATTATATATATATATATATCTGCCTCAGGGGGGCTCCTTACGCGAGGAATTGCAATCCCATCCCCTTTTCGTGGGTCCGCAACACCGAGATAGCACCCACTACCGAAGTATGCGAAGCATGCCCAGCCCGAGGGAGCGTGTATCGGGTTGCAGGTATACCCCTTCTGCTTACCGGGCGTGGCACCCGTGGGGGCGTACTCATTCGTTGCTTGCGCTACTCATTTGGCCATTGACCACACATCCCTCTCGATGCGGAGCACCGTTCTTAGGCGGAGGGGTGGGGGGGGGGTACCCATTGTCATGCACGGCCGCAGTCGTACGGCCATAGACCCTCGAGCACCCCTACAACGCCGGGAGGGAGCACGTCGGGTTTCTCCACCGACCAGGCATGAGCATTGCTTGTTGCGCCCAGCACGAAGCTCCGCTGTGAGGTGTTGGCGCGAGACGCGCGAAGGGTGAGCTGCATCCTCTACTAAAATCCGCTTTCGTTCGGCGGGCGGATTTTCTTGCCTATTATATGGATGGCAGCGTCAAAGAACTGGTTTGTTCGTTCCTGGTGTGAACCAACCCCACTTCCAGAGACAGCAAGGGGTTCGCTATGCAACTACGGCAATCAGATCCCGCAATAAACCCAACGAAAAAAAAAAAAAAACGCATTTCCGCACCATACGAACAAACTATTCCCCCGCATTTCCGGACCATACGAATAAACTATTCCCCCGCATTTCCGCGACATTGTTGGTTCTGACTACTACAACGGGGGGCCATAGTAAATAGGACCAGATATTGTTAGTGAAAATAGAAAATAGGTAAATACACAGTTTTTGGTGAGTACTGTAGGTCCTAGTTACTATGGCCCCCGGCGATACTGTGCTGTATGTTCTCCACTAATAGTGGTCCTGATATATATGCCCTCCTCTTCCTCCTCCTCCTGCCAGGAACCCGACAAAAAAGCAAGTATACACTCCATCACCGTGCGGTAGACGTGTGCAGCGGTAGCGAGGTGCGAGAACCAAAATTCTTTCTGAGGCTCCTAACGCGAGGAACGCTCTGTATCTCTCCCACCCAGAACAATGCTGATGACAAAACAAACAAACAAACGGAACACAAACGGACGCTTGAGCTCGGCCTACATGTCGTAGTAGGTGTCGTTCGAAAAGTACTACGAACGCTCAAGCTCGGCCTAAATATCGTAAGAGGTGGTTGATCGAAAAATAGTGCAAACGGGACTGAGATTGACGATACAATGGTCGTGGGTAGTTTATCGAGCCCAGTGACAGCTTGGCAAAAAAAATGCTACTTGTCGTGGAACAAAAATGGACAGAAACAGACCAAAACGGACAAAAATGGACGAACATGGACAAAAACGGGCAAAAATGGACCAAAACGGACCAAAAATACCACCAGGTACATGACTCCACAAGTTGAACAGATAACCATCTACTGTAGATCATTTACCAGGCAGAATTCCACTTTTTTTTGTTCCGCCTGTGAAGTGTGGTGGCCTGTAGGCTGTGAAAGTTGACGGTGTAGCTGCCATAAATAGGGCTTATGACGGTAGCACACCTCGGAAAACGTAAACCTTTTGAACCTTTCACATCAAAGTCACGGCTCAGCGTTTACGATTTTGCAACATAACGTTACGACGCTACCCGATTTCTAGACATTGTGGTATCCACGTGACCGCGTCAACAAGGGGAACACATCGGTCAAGCTGGTTTCGGAGTGCGAGCTGTAGTTCCTGGTGTATGGGAACCTGTTCGTACTACTTGCGGAGGCGTGGTGGCATGTTAATATTGGTTCAAGCGGTCGATACTGAAACCCATATGATTCTTTTTTAGGCCGTAAATCGGTGAGTACGTCGAGTAGTTTGACGCTCTACCTGTTGGCATGCTTGTATCACCAAGAGGAAGACGCCCGTGACGCCTGTTTTGCTCTGCGAGCCGTCCCAGGCTGCTACAAGAAACGCCTGCCAAATTACTGGAACCATATCTTGAGTTCTTTGGAAACCCTATAGGCAGACTGTTTGCTTTCGCTGAAGGCACTTTCGCGCCCCGATTGAAAGAAGAGTTGGAAAACGAAAAATGGCAGGGGTATTTTTCAAGGCCATACCAAAATACTTGAGAATGGCTTTGTTATGTTTGTTTTTTGCTCGTCGGCAATTTAGGGTCAAAGTTGCCGTGGGAAAAAAAACGCGAAAATGTACCTCCTGAACCAAAATCCCTGTTTTGCAAAAAGAGACCAACATGACGTTGAGTCGTCGTCCATGGCAAGGTGCTAACGTTGACGTTACAGTGAGATCGTTTTTGCGAGTATATAACATGCTAACGCAATGTTACACATTCCTCGGCATTCAAGTAACGTCCGAACATAGCGTGACATCGCCACCAGTCCCTAAGGCGACACGCCTAACTTGCGTCAAATGTTACGTTATCCGACCCCCGAGGAAGAATAAGGGGGAAGGGCTCGAACAACTTTCGAACAACATGATGTTAATGTTGTGGAAAACGCGATAGTCGCTATTAAACGCTATGTTAGGGCGATGCCCAACACGACCCTGAATGAATACTACCACAATGTTAGGGTGTTATGCCTACAGTAGAGCCTTCTACGACGTAGCAATATGTTAGGAAGTTAGCGAATTGGCGGATTGTGTGCATGTTGGGTTAGGAACACAAGAGTCCGGACGAATCCTAGCATTGTGCTACGATGTTACTACACGTACCGAACACGGCGTAACACTCAGTGCCCATACCAGAGCCGCCGAGATCGAGAAGAAACATGTCGCGAATGCGTTAAAACGTTCGCTGGTATGCATGATGATTACTATGATGATGATTATCATGATGATGAAGTTCTCACGTTAGCTGAATTCCCTGAAATGAAGTCCTGCCTTTGGTCGTCACGAAAAGCAGGCTGTCGCGAAAATGCATTTCGGTGGGAGAAGACAAACAAGTGGCATACCAGTAGTTCGAAAGGGAAACGGGACCAACGCGCTGTGGTATGCCATCCCTTATCGCTGGCATCTAAAAAACACCGGGAACACGTAACACCATGATACCCGGTCACGCGATTGCTTCTCCGGTACTGACACCATGCTAAGACGCGGTCATGCCGCTGTGATAGTTCCCAGAACGTAGGACAAGTGACATCCGAGTGTTGCGCTATCCGAGGCGTGGACAGTCAGCACTGACTGCTGTCAGAGCTCATGCGTATGTGGCTACATCTGCCGGGTTTCGGCTCCGTAAGTACCGCCACGAAAACAGGAGCGGGCCGTCGATCCCGAACGAAACAAGCAAAACAAAAACGACGCGACCCAGCAGGGTTCAGAGCTGAGTTTAGAAACTCAAGGCTGTGTGCGTATTGAATAATCGGTGAGCCATTTGCGACGGGGAGTCCACAGAGCAAGACTTTATACCCGGTATATATGTCAAGAGGAAGTATGGAGTAGACTACTGGTGGGCTACAGAGCTGCTACATCGTGGTCTACAGTCACTGGAAGCAGGGGAGGGAGGTGACTACGAAACACAAACGATTACACCTCAAGATGAGAGTTGGAACGCAGGGGATTCGGCGATTTCACCAACTGTCGTGACAGACCCCACAGCACCACTACAACATCACAGGGCAAGGCACACTGCTCCCGCTCGGCACCCCTCTTCCGCTCGGTACTTTGGCCCAGCAGTGGGCCTTTTCCATCTGGCGACCAGGAGCCCCTGGAAATAAAATCACCGGTCCACAGGGCCCACCTGCCACCCTGATCCCACGTGTCTGGACCACACATGCCAGGAGACACGTCAAGCAACGCAAAACGTGCGCTGTCATTGGTATAGGGTCCATTGTTCCACAATAAAATCTACGAACGTCGTTCGCAGTAGTTTGGTGTCAGTCAAGGCATGTCAAGGCAAGGTTGCCGTCTGTCAAGGGGTGAAAGAAAGTGCCGTCTCCTGACATCTTTGTTGTGGGTCTATTAATAGTGCAAGAGCCGCGTCTACGTGTGATAGGTCACCAGAAAATTGAAGACACGAAATACCTGGGCTTTTCGCGGGCCAGGTCAAACCAAACAGGTCGGGTCGGGTCAGCTGACCCGACCCGACCCGCGAAAGTTTTGAGGTATGTTGACTTGACCCGACCCGACCCGTGACATTCGAAACCCTCCTGACCCGACCCGACCCGTGAGATTTCAAAACCTCTTGACCCGACCCGCCATCTTCCGATTGACCCGTGAGACATGGGTTTCATGCGGGTCGGGTCCCCTTGGCCCGCGAGACCATGTCGTGCGCCCGAAGACGGAAAATAAATAATTACCTCTATTTCCAGTAGGAAATAATCAAATTGAAACGGAGGTGGTCAATTTTATTCAATTGTTTTGGTCAGATAGCATTTCCAAAACCGGAAAATAAATAATTACTACAGCAAGTTTCCTCGAAGATTTTGATATAATATACACCATCAAGTACTGGTAACAATTAACAGCTGTAAAGGACTTGATTCACTCGCCGACACACCAATACGCTTAACCTACTGGCTGTACGGCTGCTGTAACATCGTGCATCGTGTGCTGCTATAAATGTCATGCCATACATGTGATGTCATACCGATGACCTATTTTACACCACAGGTACATCGTACCAGGTACCTGTTGGGACATGTAGCAACCTCCCCCTACCTCGGAAATAACTTTTGGGAGTAGGTATTAGTACTCGTATTGAATAGTGTGAACGAAGTGTCGATGGACCGGCAGGCAGTAGGTACAGCAGTGTATAGATGTGCGCTGCTGATTTGCGTTGAGCAAGTTGTTACCCTCAGGTATGATGGAAGGTTGAGAATTTCAACAAATGTGTGGTAACCTCAATGATGTATACTTGTGGACGGGCTGCCGCGAGAATATAGCTGATATTAACAGTTTTATCATGACCCCAAGGTTCGACCCGCGGATCTGGCTCGTGGGTCGGCGCTTCAAAAACAATTTTATGTTCATTTTAGTGCCCCGCAGAGATATTTGACCTCGCTGTAGTGGGTATGAATGGATGCCGGCATGCGTATATGAATTTGGCGGTGTTTCAATGTTTGAATATTACACCAAAGGAGTATTATTGAGAGAAGCCTTTGGGTAAGAGAGCGGGAAGTGATCCAGGTGTGGGATACGCGGGTCAGCAGAAAAAAAATCGCGGGTCATGCTGGACCGACCCGCGAGTGGCCCGCTTTTCGCGGGTAGTGACCTGACCCGACCCGTGAGCTTTTCATCACCTCTTAACCCGACCCGACCCGTGAGATTTGAAAAATTCTTGACCCGACCTGACCCGACCCGTGAGATCTAAAAAACAAAAAACTTCGTGACCCGACCCGACCGGATCCGTGACATTTTGAACACTTCCAGACCCGACCCGACCCGACCCGACCCGACCCAGCCCGTGATATTGTGAACACCACGTGACCCGACCCGTCATGACCCGCGAAAAGCCCTGGAAAATACGATCTACAGGAGTAGTAGATCGCGTGGAAAATAAACACCACGGATCTTCTGACTGCCACGAAACACGAAAGATCAACTGTACACTGTACAGCAGTAGATCACCTAAATGAGGATGGGGTCTTGATAGGGTCTGGTCTGTCCCGCTGTCCCGCCGCGTCTGAACCGCGAATACCGGTACCTGTCGGGTCGGGTCACCAAACTTGTCAACAAGCTTGTCACGCGCAGGCGTGAAACACGGCGGTATCCCACGCGTAGGCAGACGATACGTCGCTCGTACATACATATAACACACCAGTATGGTAAGTAGAGCAGAGGACTGTGTTCGAATGATATGATGTGACGAGTACCAAAAGAGCGCGGATCACTCGACAGAATCTCACCAAAATAGCGCCACGAGCCACGAGTACCCCCCCGGTGAACGCTACCTGGTATGTGCACACCAGGTGGTATATACGTGGTATGATACGTACGGTACTGCTATAAAGAGCCAGGTTTCGGACCAGTTTCGGCAGGAAGCGAAAAACTCACTTACCGCTACTCTGTACGACACACTATTAATACTACTTAATTCCTGGTGCCTAGCGACAGCGATAGTGCCATGCGTAGGACCCTGCAGTAGGATGACACACGGACCTTCGTGGGTGCCACAAGCACGGACACGGACCTTCGTGGGTGCCACTAGCACGGACCTTCGTGGGTGCCACAAAATGGAAAAGCTTGAAGCGCGCAGTGTACCTGATAAACAAGCATGTCTACAGGAGTTTCGTACGTAACATCGACGACAGTTTGTTTTACTATATCAATAAACTGCTGTACTTCCTGAAGAGATCCCAGTCTCAATTCGACGTGGTTCGTCCCCAGAACGAGGGCGAGTTAAAAAAAAGCAGCAGGATAAAAGGCATAGTAGTGCAGCAGAAGTATTCACATGGCACTGCTCATTTGTACCACATCATGTTGCATCGTTGTTCTCTGCCATCGCAGTCTCTGCCATGACATCTTTTGTTTCTGCCTCAAGCAACTAAAGGCGAGCATGTGAACGCTTGTCACTGGGATCGTTGTGCAGACAAACCTTCTGCGCACGACGTGTGACCGCAGCCAACAGCGAACAAACATGTTGATGGAAATCTAAGCTCCGGCAACGCACACGGGTTCTCACCGGACCACTGCCAATCTTCAGCCACGCGACCATAGTACGTATCCCCACTGCTTATTCCTGAGCCCTGCTGGGTACCGGGTGCAAGGGGTGGTGGCAACGGCAACAGTCGGGCAGTACATGCTCGTCGGCGCACCCGATTTACAAAGCCTTTTAAATCTTTACAACTCCTGATGCAATTTGGCCGTTGAAAATTCTGGGCTCAAACGCCAGGACGGCAGGAAGCTGTAGGAAGACTGAACACTGGAGACAGCGACTGCAGTAGGCGCCATGGTTCGCTCGCTACGCGAACGAAAGGAGGTGAGCTGGACCCGAAATGTTAGCATTTCCCTCCTTGAATTTGCGCGAAAAGCAACGCACAAAGCCCCTCTCGGCATTTCGAATTTCAATTTTTGCTCATTTTTTTAGGAAACCTGTTCGGTTGCAGCAAGCATCTCCCCTCTGGAACGCACGACAACGGGCACACCTCCGCCCGCGACACAGAAGCAACAACGCTATCAAGCAACTCGCAAAGTAAGACGGGCCTCTTTGCTCGGCCTGCCCGCTCGTCTCTGCGTGCTGTTTCGGCCAGCAGACAGACTACTGCTTCCCGCGGTCTTCTCCGCTCACTGCTAAAACATCGCAGCAGAAAACAACGAATGACAACGGGCAAGATGTATGAGATGAGAGCTCGAGAATCGCAATCGAAAACTGCTGTACCACGTTGTTCACCCACGGCAAGGGGCATCGTTTCACCCAAGGACGAGTCGCCGACCGACCTATGCATTCCCTCCACGAGTCGACCGGCCTATCGCGCATCACGCAGCTTGTAAAACGGGACCAGTCATCTAATATACCTGTCCCGGTACTACTTTGATAAAACTGGAAACTGACGTCCCGCAATCGTACGAACCAAGTATACTTGAGTTTTTCACTACGAATTTGTGTTGGCAGTTGGCAAAGGGCCTGCAGCAGCGTCGGCCACACGGAAACAGCATCGTGCGACGCAACCACTCGGCGATGAAACAACAGCAGTCATGCCCGGAACGGCGGTCCCGGGAGTTGTGCAAGACGTCCGCGGCATGAAACTGCATGTTCGTGCTGCATGCATATGGTACACCCTAAACGGGTGATGAGACCCCTCTTCTCATTTTTTTGTCGCGGTACTCAGAAATGTGTTGTACTCCTGGTACCTGGTTTTTACGTACCCACCATGGTAGGTACGAGCAACAAGAGTTACGTACGTACAAAAATGTAAACATGAAGCATACCAGGTACGTACAACGGATGCCCATGCAGCTTACGTATCACGTACCATACCGCACAGTTATTTGGCCACTTTCAAGGTCATGGTTTAGACATAGCAGCATTATCATTACCAACACCGACACCACTAGTCGACCGACAAGCACACGAAGCCCGGCCCCCTCACCCATGCTTAACGCCCACTCCTCCCCCAACTCCTTGAAAGGTGGATTACTCCGACCCAGGAGAGCTATCCCTCGCCGACATCCGGCGCGGTAGGGTAGCAGTCACCGACGCCGACTCTGCCGCCGACGCTCCGGCCGAGCCTTCGAGTCCCCCCACGGCTTCCAAGAAGAGCGCGGGTAAGGCTAAGGGCAAGGACAGGGGCAAAGGTGAAGACGGGGACCTGGGGGGAAAGAAAGCGAACAAGGGGGTGTCGAAAACGGCCTCTCCCGAGCCGGTGAAGACTAAAAAGAAGGAGGCGGGGAAGGGCAAGGCGGAGGAGAAGGAGGGAGGGAAGCAAGAGCAAGAGAAGACCAAAACCAACAAGAAGAGATCGGTCGGGCGAGCCGCCGTTGCTAGGGTGGATGGAGCGCCGTCGGGTTCGGCGAAGGTAGCCGGAAAGGCGGCGGAATCGGAGCCGGAGCCGGAATCGGGACCGGAACCGACGGATACGGCTGGAGGTGGGGGTGGAAAAGGGAAGGGAGCAGAGGCGAAGAATACCAACAAGAAGAAGAAGAAGAAGAAGAAGCAGAGGGCGCCAACAGGCAAAAGGAGCGCCAAGAAAAGGAAACCAAAGAAGATGAGGGAGACTGAGGAGGCAGGAAAGGAAAGCAGCAGCGACAGCGAAACCGAGAGCGATGCTGATATCGTGGAGGAAACGGGCAAAAAAAGGCCGCCCATGAAACGGCCGGCCGCCGCCGCCGCTGCCGCTGCCGCTGCCGCCTCTCAAGCCACCAAACGCACAAAGAAACGCACAGCCCCGACAGCGTCGAAAGCCTTCTCTTTGGAAGCCCCTGTCTCTGCTACATCTGTTGCTGTCCTAGAAAATAACAAGAAAAGGGGTCGCCTGGCGGGGCGTGCCGACGGAGGAAAAGGAGGGGGAGTTGGAGGAGAGAGCGTTTCTCCGGGACGTGCCGGAAAGGAAAACGTCGGCGTGGATGCCGAGGGCTCTCCCCTTCACGTTGGCGTGAGGAAGGGGGGCCGCAGTCGGAGAGCGTCAGCGGTAGCGGTGGCAGCGGCGGTGGGTAAAACGGCAACGCTGAGAGGCAGGGCTGGGAAGGGAGTAAGGACAAGCGCTGTCGTGTCAAGCCTTGAAGCGCCGGTAGGAGTGGCATCGGGGAAAGGTGGGGGGAGGGGCGGGGTTGAGGTGGCAGGGGGGAGGACGCCATCAACGAAGCAGGGGAAGCGCGGCGCGGCTATCGGCGCAGGGAGAGGCACCAAGAGAAGCAGCCCGTCGTCCTTATCAGGGAAACGGGAGGAGGCGGGAGTGGGTGGGGCGGGAGGGGAGGAAGACAATGACGAGGATGGCGATAAGGATGAAGAGGCGCCTACACCGCCGCAGTATGCCAAGAAGCGTAAGGCGCGCGCCGCGGGGAGGGAATCGGCCTCGGCAAAGAAGAAGCCGGCCGCTGGTGTTGGTAACGACGGGGATGATAACAGTAGAGGTGGATCGAAAACTCGCGGTAAAGCAGCAGCAGCAGCAGCAGAAGCTGGCTCTCTTGCTGTTGCACCGAGAGCGGAGGCACCGGGTGTGCCGGCCGGGGGGATCGAGGTGGGGCGAGGTGCAGTGGGACCGGCGGTGGTGACGGCGGCGGCGGCGGCGGCGAGAGCGGCTTTGTCGCCGTCTAGGGGGGGTGGAGCGCGGACGAGCTCGAGGAAGAGAGGGGCAGGCGCCGCCGCGGTATTGTCATCTGCGGTGCTTCCGCCACCGCCGGGAGGAGGAGGGGCGAGGGCGGGGGCGGCGGTGTCTTCTCCTGTCCCGGCGTCCGACGAGACTCCTTCGAAGCGGCGGAGGGTTGCGACTCGGCTGTGGACGCCTCACAGTGGCGCACGGGGTGAGTTGTCGGGAGGACCGTCCCGGAGCTTTTTGTTTGTGTTTGTTTTTGTGGACGCACGTGACCTTGAATTCTGGGATGTTTGAAGGTGTCCGCTTCCTCCTATCTACTCGCGAGGGCTGTGAGATATGCTCCGTCTCGAAAAGGATGCGTGGTCAATGGTCAAATGACTAAGGCAAGCAACAAATGAGTATGCCCCTCCCCGCCCCCCCCCCTCCCCTCATATATAAAGCCCCCTTCGAAAACAGTTCTTGGTATTACGAGGGACCATAGTAAATAGCACCAAATATTGTTCGTAAAAATTGCGATGTATACAGGTTTTTGTGTGTACCGTAGGTCCTATTCAATATGGTCCCCCGTAATAGGATGCAGCTCAACCCTCTCATGCGACACGCCGAACACCTTACGGCGCCTCTCGTTTGGTGCCAGCAATGGCTCCGCCGGGTCCGTGAAAAGTGGACCTGCTCGGTCCCGACAGTGTAGGGGTGCAGGGCTCTATGGTCTTACGACTACGGCCATGCATAGTATGAGCGCACCCCCCCCATCTCCCTTCCCTCACCACTATTCTATTCGGGGAGTACAAGGCGGCGAGAAGACGACCCCCTGCTTCCTCGTGCAGCTCAGCGAAGCGGTAGAATGATCACTCCAAAAAAAACACCCGCCGCCTTAGGGACGGCTGCCTCCTTGCGATGCGCTGCGATATGTGGTGTGTTCTTTTTGCTGGGATTTTGTTTTTTATAGGGTGTGCTGCTGTTAATGCTGTGGTTTTTAGATACGTGCGAGGTTTGTCTTGCCGGCGATCCCGTTTTTCTCTTTCGGAAATTGTGATAGTGGGCCCTGCAGTAGTTCCGTGGGTCCTCGTTCGAGTGGGATTCCTCGTGTTTTTTTTTTTTTTTTTTGGAATACTCTAGGGGTTTTCACGCCATACCCCCCCCCTCGCTGTTAGCTTTCGAACCGACGCGCGCGATCAAGATACGATGTTGCAACGTCGAGATGCGAACCGCACGGCGAGAGTCAACGATGGGCAACTCCCGGGAGATCCGGAAGAGATCCTCCACCATCCTGTCGACGTACATGACGCGTTCCGCCAAGCAAACACATGTGTTGGGGGGTGTATTTTTGCGTATGTGTCCGTCGAGGAAGAGCATTTCCCCTCGTCCCAGTCAACGGTTGCGTAGAGACAAACGTATCTCTTTTGATGCTGGCGACATGCATGCTCGTAAGGCACACAGCGGGTGGGTACGCTGCCCGCCTCCCCGACTAGGACGACGAAGCGGCCGCTACCCCCCCCTTGTTCTAGCCTACCATACCCTAGCCCCACCATACCATGCCCTAACCCTGCCCTGCCCTACCCTACCCTACCGGAGCTCCCGTCGATAGCAAAGCCCGCGTCGTACGATATTCACTCCCAGTTTTTTTTCGGCTGGTTTATACATACTTACGATCTCGTCTGAGGGCTTGTCCAGAAGGCCGCCGAGGGCAAAAGCTTTCCACAAGTTGACGCCGAAAGAATAAGTGTCGACCTTTTTTTTTTCTGCCCAGGTATCAATAACGATCAGAGTGCCGGCGTGCGCCAGCCAAAAAAAAGTGCCGCCACTGCTGTACATAGCGGCAACCGGCCCTACTATTACGGGGGACCATAGTTAATAGGACCTATGGTATACATGAAAAATCTATATATTTAACCATTTTTACCAACAATGTTTGGTCCTGTTAACTATTGCCCCCCGAAATACGCACACCGTCACAATGGTTGATCATTCCCGTATGTGCCAAGTGCCAAGCGGTTTCACAGTACATAGCGGCAACCGGCCCTACTATTACGGGGGACCATAGTTAATAGGACCTATGGTATACATGAAAAACCTATATATTTAACCATTTTTACCAACAATGTTTGGTCCTGTTAACTATTGCCCCCCCGAAATACGCACACCGTCACAATGGTTGATCATTCCCGTATGTGCCAAGTGCCAAGCGGTTTCACAGTCAATATAGCGAGCAGCCGGCACCGCTCACCCGGCACCATGGTAGAGCGACCACTACTTGTAACAGTAACACCTCCATCTGTTCAATTTTGTTTTCGGCAGAAGCCCTTTCTCCGACCGCGGCACCCCGGAGGCCCCTTTCTCCGGTCACGCCCCACGCCTCGGCTGCCCAGGAGGTGTTCCTGTCAGAGCTCCGAAACATTCTCGGTGCTATTTGCACGGATAATGACAGCGGGGGTGGTGGTGCACAAAGAGGCGGAGGTGGCGGTGATGGTGGTGGTGCAGGAGAAAGCGGAGGAGGAGGGGTTGGCGGCGGGGGGGGCGTTGGGTCTGCGGCGGAGGGCGGAGGTGCTGTCGGCGGGGGGGCGGGGGGGGCGACGGAAAGCCCGGGCGATGTGGCGTATTGGAGAGGAAGGTTCGAAGAAATTTCTGCGATGAGAGAGACGTCGGCGGAGGCTCAGCTGACGATGTTCAGGGAACACGCGGAGGCGAAAGATAGAGCGGCGCAGCACTACATCAAACACCTAAGGTACCACAGTGGGAGGCGGGGTGTGTTCATGTCGTTCATGGCCGTAGTCGTGTGTATGAGGACGTGTCTTAACTCCCACCGAAGAGCATGGAATGGAAGCGAACGGAACGGAACGAGGCTGCTCGTGGTCATTCGTTCCGTTCCTAGCCCAAAAAACGTGTTTGGGTCCATGCAGAATCCTGGGCCCCGCCAGCCGAATCGGCACGAACGGTATCTTTAGCACATGCCACGGCGAATTCATGTCCACATCCATCTTCGGTGGTGTCCATCTACATCAAATAATCTGATGTTTGTTCCCGTTCGGTCCTCCTAAACTAGAAAAAGGGGTGCAACACCTCTTCCTCTTCCTATGTATACTGCTTTTGTCGGGCTGCACTGAATCTATTCGTTTCCCACAACCAATCAAAACCAATTCATGCGGCAAATAGTATTCCATTCAGTTCGTTCCAATGCTCTCTGGAGAGGGTTAAGACACACCCGGACCATAGACTCTCGTATCCCTACGATGCCGGGACGGAGCACGTCGAATCTATACCGGCCAGGTAGACACTGCACCAAGCGCGACGCAGTGGGCGGGAGGGAGGGGGGAGAAAGTGCACTACCATTACAGAAGTTATTTTGCCGGTTCAATTATCGGAAATTGTGCTCAGCTGCATGACATGTAATTATCATCATTGCCAAGCTCTAGCTTGGACGCCGATCAGCCCAACCCTTTAATTTGCTTTTTCTTTGTTTTTTCCATCCCCCTTATTTTTTTCGCCGTGCCTGCTCCTGATCCCTCCGAGCAGGCCTATCTCTGATATGGGGTCACTAAGTAGGCGTTTCTCCCCCCTCTGTTATTTGTCAAGGTCGGGACACACGACGCCACTTGTTACTATTTATCTCAAGTTGGGGACACTTTGTATCCCTGGACAGGTTTGCCTATTAAGTCGGTACTCGTTGGTACTCCCATCTGTTGTTTGCTTAAGAGATAGAAGAAGAGCAGCTTCATTCCTTACGTGCACGCGGAGACTGAGAGCCAAGCTCGTGCCTCGCTGGGAAAACCCCCGGTCGGGTTTCCGTCTAAGATCCGTCCCCCGAGTGCTACAAGTACGATCCCAAAACTTGAACCCAGATAATTACCGGGCTTTCAGCCTCATTCAAGGGGGTATCATCACACCTCTCCACCAGAGCACGCGTCTTATATTATCATCGCTAGAAGACTCGAGCCCTTCCCTCCTTCTCTCTTCGACAATCGTCGAATTACCCATCTTAGACCAACTAACATGACATGGGAAACTATTTCGGGGGACCATAGCAAATAGGACCTAATATTGTTAGTAAAAATAGGTAATATATATAGATATCTGTGTGTGCCGTAGGTCCTATTGAATTGGCCCCCCGTATTATTACGTGGGGCCATAGTAAATAGGACTTACCAGGTACGGTACAGACAAAAACCTATATGTTTCGCTATTTTTACTATTAATACCAATAGTTGGTCCTATTTACTATGGCCCCCCGTAATACCATTTTCGGACTCCAGGAACTGACTTTTTAGGCCGAATATACGCGTTTTACTAGGCGGGACGGTCAAAAACACCGGTAGACCCCTCAGGATGCTCCCCAGAGTTTTCCAAGAGCTGTTTCTTGGACCAGTTTTACGTTTGTCCAGTTGTCCAGAGTCTTTTTTATTTTTGGCACGGCCAACCAGTTTTCTTTGGAGGGTCAAAACTGAGCTTGCTTGTCTAACTGGGGCCAGGAATAGTCAGGGCTTTTCGCGGGTCGGGTCACCGAGTGTTCAAAATGTCACGGGTCGGGTCGGGCCAGGAAGTGTTCAAAATCTCACGGGTCGGGGCGGGTCGGGTCAAGAGGCTTTCAAATCTCGCGGGTCGGGTCGGGTCGGGTCAAGAGTTCTTCAAATCTCACGGGTCGGGTCGGGTCGGGTCAGGTCGGGCCAAGAGGTGATGAAAAGCTCAAGGGTCGGGTCAGGTCATGACCCGCGAGAAACGGGCCACTCGCGAGTCGGGCCAGCAAGACCCGCGAGTTGTTTTTTGCTGACCCGCGGGTCGGACCCTCACGGATCCGACATTTCAAACAAATCCCGCTCTCTTACCCAGAGGCTTATCTCGTACTATTAATAAGACTCATTGAAACTCCTTTGGTAGAGTGTTTGAACATCAAAACATCGCGAAATCCATATACGCATGCCCGCATCCATCCATACCCACTATAGCCAGGCCACATATCGCTTCGGGGCTCCGGATCTGCGAGTCGAACCCGCGGGTCAAGATAAATTATCTCGCGGGTCAAAGTGACCCGACCCACATGAAACCAGCGTCACGGGTCAATCGGAAGGTGGCGGGTCGGGTCGGGTCGGGTCAGGGGGTTTTTAAATCTCGCGGGTCGGGTCGGGTCAAGTGTTCTTCAAATTTCACGGGTCGGGTATGGTCGGGCCAGCAGTTTTTTAAATCTCGCGGGTCAGGTCGGGTCTCGGGGTGTTCAAAATGTCGCGGGTCGGGTCGGGTCGGGTCAAGAGGTTTTCAAATCTCGCGGGTCGGATCAGGTCGGGTCAAGATTTTTCAAATATCACGGGTCGGGTCAGGTTAAAAGCTTTTCAAATCTCACGGATCCGGTCGGGTCAAGAGGGGAGTAAAGCTCACGGGTCGGGTCAGGTCATACCCCGCGAGAAACGGGTCACTCGCGGGTCGGTGCAGCGTGGCCCTCGGGTTGTTTTATGCGGATCCGACACTTGAAACACTTCCCGCTCTCTTACCCAAAGGCTTCTCGCGCACAAATACTCAATAATACTCCTTTGGTATCTTATTCATGAACACACCGTCAAATCCATATACGCATGCCCGCATCCATCCATATCCACTACAGCCAGGCCACATATCGCTGCGCTTGGCACAATAATGAATGTTGAACTGTCGACCCACGGGCCGGATCTGCAGGTCGAACCTGCGGGGTAAAGATAAATGGTTTCGCGGGTCAAGGTGACCCGACCCGCATGAAACCGGTGTCTCACGGTTCTATCCGAAGGTGGCGGGTCGGGTCGGATCAGGAGATTTTGAAATCTCGCGGGTGGGGTCGGGTCGGGTCAGGAGATTTTCTAATATCGCGGGTCAGATCGGGTCAACAACTTTTTATGTCTCGCGTGTCGGGTCAAGAGGCTTTCAAAATCTCGCGGGTGGGGTCGGGTCAGCTGACCCGACCCGACCCGTGAGGTTTGACCTGACCCGCGAAGAGCCCTGGAAATAGTGGATCTTTGACTATTTTTCGTGGCTAGTCATGGGTGTCCTCAGAACTGGCAGTATGGGCGAACATCCGAACTACGACTCTGGATGAATGGAAAACCGCTCTAGAATGCCCTCGGAAAACTAACGGGAGTATCCTGAGGAATGTACCGGTGTTTTCGACCGTCCTGCCGAGTAAATCGCGAGTTCTCGGCGGAAGAGAGAGTTCTCGGCAGAAAAGACAGTTCTTGGCAGCAGAGAAACTTCTTCAAAAACTTGCCGTCGTGATAACTTTGTCCGGAAGAATTCGGGCACGGAAAAAGAAACAAGAATGCGATCACTTGTATCAAGGCCGCGGAAGGAATCTATGGTTCCCCGTCCCCTGGCGTTTTGATGTGCGCATCCTCTGTGCCCCTACTAATAATAATAGTGCTGGTGCGTTTGCCGTCGGAGAAATGTGCGGCATCGGCTCCAGCTATCGTCACGCAGAAAACACCCCCCCCAGAACGACGATCAAAACTGAGGGAAACGAAAACAAGAATGGCCTGTGGAATCGGCTGTGCTTCGTACCGATCTTTTCAAACGTCGGCTTTCGGCGCAAACGATAACCGATATATCGGCGCAGACGATATCCGACGTATCGGCGAATCTTGCCTAGGAGTGAATCCTTGTTTTTGCGATATGTGTGAGCGAATCCGAACGTAGTCATGCACGAATCGGGACGATGTTTTACCATACGTCTAGCCGGTAAAAAAGACCGTCCCGATCAGCTGATTCCGATTTCGATTTTTGTACCGCTCCGATTAATTGAGTGAATCGGTTCCGCTCCACACCCCGTACCAAAACGGACAGCTTGTGCACGTGGAGGACGCCGTTATCCTTTCCTCCATGAGTACTCGTACCTACTCTACTTCCGGCTTCAAGACCACCTGTTAGGGTTTTACTAAATAAATAAGGCTCTCCGAACTGAGATTTCGGTCAAAGCGACACGTCTGACTCGGCGGGATTGTAAAAAAGAAAACAACGGTAGATCCCTCGGGATAGTTTCCCGTGGTTTTCTGAGAGGTTTCTGGGATAGTTTTCCGTTTCTCCGGAGTCGTACGTAGTTGCATCATGCCTGGTGGGCGCCATCCGGGACGCACAGCAGTGCCTCTGGCGTATCATCGATTTGTTCCGCCTGCTGCCCTTGCTCCGCCGCCCTTCTCCCCACATCACACGTCCTCTCTACGAACCTTCTGTTGTTCTTTTTGTTGTTGTTGTTGCAACACGTTGTCCTGCTGCATGTAAAAATGTCCCCGCAGAGAAACCAACGCCAAGCTGGCGAAAGGGAAAGGCCGCGCCTCCTCTCCAGGAAACCCTGCCGCCGCCGCTGCCGCCGCCGCCGCCGCCGAGGAAGAAAATGTGTTTTCAGCAGCGGCGGCGGTGGCGGCGGCGGGAGCAGCACCAGCAACGTTGGCACCACCGCCAGCAACGTTGTCGGTGGCGGAGGAAGACGCGATAGCAGAGCGGACAAGCCTGTCCTCGAGCTACGTCCGGGGTCTTGAGGAGAAGCTTGAGTACCACCGCAAGGTTATCCGCCTCTATCAGAACCTGAGTTCGTTGGCGATCCACCCCAAGAGGACGGACGACGGGGCAGTGGCGGAGGAGGAGGAGGAGGAGGCGGTGGATGGAGGGGGGAAGGGGAAGGGGAGGGGGAGGGGGGATGTGATGACGTGCACAGCGGTCAATCACCTCCACCGGCGAGCCGTGCGGTTCGACCTCGCCATTCCGCAGGACGAGGAGACCGAGGACTTTTACTACCGCGCTACCGGCAACGCGCATCTCCTCCCGGAGTACATGAAGGTGAGTGAGTTAACCCGCCCCTTTTGCTTCGAGCGAATACTCGTCGGATGGGGGTTTCGCGAGGCATTTTGGTTTGCTCGGGTTCCTTGTGGTCTGTTTCCTGGCTGGTATGTGGTAGCTATATCCCAGCCGACGAAAAAACTATATATGTGTGGGGGTTGAAGTTACCAAAATGACTTTCAACCTTTTAACCCTTTTAGGACCGCAGTCCCGTTCTGGGGACGAACTACTTGAAATCTTCGTGGTTTGTCCCCAAAACGGGACTGCGATTCTTAAGGGGTTAATGAGTATTCTTGGGCGGGGTGGCTCTGTGGGTCGGTTATATCGCAAACGGAGCAACTTCTGATTCGCCTGTTTAACCAATCAGCTCCTCGGGTTATGTCGGTGTCTACTATTTTTGTTTTTTTCATGTCCCTACCAAATCTGTGTATCGCAAGTACCCTGTAGATAATTATGGAATTTCTATAGTTGACACCGTGCCACCAAAAAAAGTTACTATTGATATGTTATGCTGCTGTACAATGCATGCCCCTTTCGAGCTGGGTGAAGCCGGGCTCTGCGACGAAGGTTAATACAAACCGCCGGCCCGGGATTCTTGCACTCCGAAGTATTCGATTCTCCAAATTATCTACAATGTATCAACCGACGTACACCGCAATACATAAAAAGTCGACAGCGAATGCGTGGTCTTATCAAGCGGCTACAAGAAAAGAGCGTCGAGCAGAAAGAAGTTGTCAGCATGCCGCGCGCGCGTCTGTGGTACGTGCAGCTCCTTGCCTCTCGCATCGGGTACATCCCCTACAGTGCAAAGTATACCCCCGGCAGCTTTTTCGCGCTGCTTTTCCGTGTGGCGGATGCACACATTCGCCCTTTTTTTGTGTTTTCGACTTTTTTTCGTGTTTCCTGCTGTACGTTTTTTTTATTATTGTTATTATTGTCATTATCCCCCGGCGGATCGGTAAAAACGAAGCTTAAGGTCACCACACTTCCACGTTCCAGTTTCGTCTCGTGTGTCAATTTCAACCATAGCTCCCGTTGCAACATTAGCACAGGCTGCTGTTGCTACTGGCGCTTGGGCACGTATGAAGCCCGGAAAAGGTTAATGTCCCGTGTTTATTGGGGGGCGTACTGCTGTGGTATTAATAGTCAGAACTACTGCAGGGTTGTATATACCACCCTTTTTAGAGCATACCCGGGAAGATACTCGCGAGTACGAACTCCGTCAATTACTATTTAGGGGGGACTATACTATACCTGGTACCAGGTATAGGACTATATTGTTGGTAAAAATGGCAAAATACAAAATATATACCTGGTACCTGGTACCAGGTACCAGGGTAGGTTTTGTATATACCGTATACGTCTCCATTACGGGTACGAGTGGCGCTTTCATACGCGCCCTTAACTTGGGGTCCGACATGTGTCTGGTATTTAGTATAGAATACTAAAACCCATACCAGTACATATTATATATATATATATAATTGTATCGCATTCTAGCATAGCCATACTAAAACCCGTACGATTTGCTATAGTGCATACTAAAACCCATATGCTTGAGTTGTTTGGCGTTTATTGATACCTGGTAGTAGTATACCGTACGAAAAAATCACAAGAAAAGAGCGGAAATACTCAGGAGTATACCCGGGTAGTTTGTTCCTCAGATTGTGGCGAGTAATCGTTGGCCACGGGTTACTCGAAGGGGTACAACTCCGATTCGGGGGGGCATAGTAGGTAGGACCTAATATTGTTGGTAAATACCTGGTAGAGAAGAGTTTCAACGGAGGGAGGACAGATGCATACGGAGAGAAAAAACGGTGTACGTACGTACTCGTATGGCCTGTCTGATTGTTTCAAAGTTGACCAAAATCAGTTGAAAGCTAGACAGAGTAGGAAACGTCAGGTGTGCCTCGGGCTTTTCGGGCCAAAATCATGTCAGCCTGGCCAATAGCAGGGCTCCCGGGGGGTGTTTTGTACTTGCTTTTTAGCATGTAACTGATTTTGGCCGAAATGTGGCGAGGTATACCTGATTTTGGCTAAACCCCTATAAATAGTTGTACCTGGTACGTAAATATCGTACTTACAAATAATTATATACCTGGTATATATCTTGTATCTTACATACCATGGTATGTAAATATGTATGTATGCTATTAATAGATATTTGCATATGTAAGTACTGGTTTAGAAGTATCAACATGGATACGAGTGGTGTCATGCTGCGTGGGTCAAACACCATACCGCACATTTCCTTGTTATGTACGAGTATTCTGGCCGATTAATACACCGACTGCACATAGTGAACGCTCCTGACCCCCCCCCCCGCCCCGCCCCCTCCCCTGCCCTCTCTCCACCCCTCGTCTCCCTGCTTCCCTTCCCTTCGTGCGGCTGCCGTGCGCGTGTCGGCTTCATTATCTGCCGTGTGGCCTCGTGGTGTTTTCTTTCTCCTTTTCTATCATTTCCTTTTCTTCTTGTTTTTTTCCTCTTTTTTTTTTTTTTTTTTTTTGTCTATTTACGTGTTCTTCCTTGTTTTTTTTTTCCCTGTTTGTGCTCTCTTTTCGTTTTTGGAATTTTCGTTGTGTGAATGTGTGCGTGTGTGTGTTTTTTTTTGTCTTTTATCTTGGTTTCAACTTGTTTCATCTTTTTTCTGTATTTTATTTCGGTGTTTTGTCATTTTAGCACCCCCTGCTGTTCACCAAGAAACAGTGCCCCCTGTTCCTCACCAAGCTGCTCCAAAATCTGTTCCGGACATGAAAAAAAAAAGATGGAAACGCGCGCGGTACGATAAAATATCATAAGCGGATAAGGGGAGCGGCGGCGGTGGACAGCAAGGCGCGACACGGCTCATGCGTATGTACAAATGTGCGTCGGTCCTATGTAAGAGTACAGGGAAACGACTGGTAATTGGTAATTCTTCTACCACCCTCCCCGCTCCCCCCCCGTCCTCCTTCCCCCCCCAACACCTCATCCCACCCCTTGGTCTAGATGGTTTTGTGCGTCAGAGTTTTAGGGGGGGGGGTTCTCGGCTTTCGTCTTGTTGGACTTTAGAATCTGGCATAGTAGGAGTGGAGCGGACGGTGTCGTTCATTCGGGCGAATCCATCCATTCTTCTACCAGGGTCTGCATCAAAGGAAGGCGTTTGTGATTACCCCGCAGCGATGGCGGCGGCGACGGTGGCATCGGCGGCAGCAGTCCAGGAGCGGGGGGGGGGGGGGGGGGGGATGCAGGCCGTCGTGTTGTGCAAAAAAAGAGGGTGTCGTGTGTGTGTGTGTTTTTTTTTTGGGGGGGGAGGGTGGAGGGTACGCATCGAAGCAAGCCGCTCTTGGCTTCCGGACTGCGGTTAGGCCGCGCATTGGTTGACGGTAACCGTTTCGTTTGCCGTGGGCGGAGTGTTCTTTTCGGAAAGTTGGGGAAGGGGGGGGGGGGGGGGGGGGAGGCATGCGGGGTGGTAGAACTTGCTCGACTGGCACCGAGGTCTCGGCTGTTGTGTGCGTTTGGGTTTTTGTCGCGTTTTGCTGGTGTGTTTTGCTGCGTCGTGGGGCGAGAGAGCAGGAAGTTGTCAAGCCTTCTGCGTGTTGAAGCGTTCCACCGCGAGGAGGTCGTATTTTTTCTTCGTTTTTTCTGTCTGTTTATTTTTTTGCTTTTCCTTGATAGAGTTTTTTCGCTTTCTTGCATTCTTGCTTTTGTTTTCCGGACGGCAGCGCTTTTTTTTTCGGTGGAATGCCCCTTCTGTTTCTCGCCGATCCAATCGCAGCACCGCTAGTGCCGCAGTTGTTGCAGCTACGGCAGTTGCGTTAGCCGGAGCAGTACCTTTAGCAACAGCTTTAGCTGCAGCGGTAGGTTCAGCAATTGTTTTAGCCGCACCAGACGCGTTAGCGGTATGCACAGCAGTAGTGTTTTTGCCACAACAAAAGCAGTGTCACCATGGTCGAACCGTGGTCTCGGTGTTTCTGCTTCAATGAGGTTTACCGTTTTAGGGCATGCCGGGGGGGGGGGGAGGGGGAGGGTGCATGCCCTAACGCCTTTTATTTTATAAAGTCTCATTTACCAACTGTTGTGATAAGGATGTGTGATAGCAGGTATCTATTAATACGCGTAATGCATTACTACTATTAATACCGTATCGTCGAGCTATGTGTCATGGTATGTCTGTCTGCGAGTAGCATTTGGCATTTGCCAGTTGTGTCTGCTCTTTTGACCTGAAGTCTACCAGGTACGAGCGTAATCTATTTTGACGTAAGTTCCAGCGCCGATAAAAGTCGTGATGCGAGAATATCCAGCCGAGCAGACCGAACGTCGCCGTGTTTTGTCTGCTTCTCCGCTAAGGGTCATTGTAGTCGTAATGGTACAGCAGTAAACAGTATGAATAGTATGTAAACCGCGAAACGCCAGGCATTTTCGCGACAAATTCTTGTTTTATTCGCGAAGAAAACGTGTGTTTCTCCCAAATATGTCTAATTCGGCGGCACTGCGCTTGCCGCGACACACGGAGAGAGTTACATATCGCGGAACATAGACGCGCCACGCTTCCATGTTGGGGTGTTACCTACTGAGCTATAGGGGTAAAAGATCGATCGATTACACGGCCCTGGGTAATCCTTATAACACTCTCCCCCCCTCTAAACGGCGGGATAATGGAGGTGTCGGTACCGTATACGGTCGTACGCTGACGTACCCGCTTTGTTTTCAATAAATACCTGGGAAACCAGGCATATTCGTTTCAACCCTTTTAGCACCGCAGTCCCGTTTTGGGGGTAATCCAGTCAATATCTAAGTACGTTGTCCCTAAAACGGGACTGGAGTACTAAAAGGGACACACGCCAAAAGCGTTTCTATAAAAGAAACGTCCGAAGCGAGATTCGAACCCGTGTCCTCGACGACGACAGATGATGTGAAGGTATTACCTACTGAGCTACAGGGGAAAAGACCGATCGATTACCCGGCCCAGGGTTATCCTTCTAACCTCTAGCCGTTGGGAATGAGCATATCCACGTCGGACCAGTGTGCCACAGACCCGGTCCTGGAAGCATGTGCCAAGTTGTGCAGGATATACGGCTCTCGCCGGCAACAAAATCTACTACATTAAATAGGACCTACGGTACACACAAAAACCTACCTGGTACATATTTTGTTATTTTTGCCTACAATATTTGGTCCCATTTACTATGGTCCCCCGTGATAATATGCAGGTCGAACGAGTAAAGATCGGGAAGTTATTTGCCCTGAAACATCTAGATCATGATGTGGGAATCGGTATATATATACATATATGTGTCTGAGGTACGAGTATGCAGAGCCTTCAATTTGATGCACCCATCCATCATCATGGGCGTGGCGATGCGTCCATCCTCCATGTGTGTGTCCGGGCCTGCTCCTTTGTGTCGACGAAGTGTAACTTCGAAAACTTGGAGCGATACGCCTCCCCCCCCCCCTCCGTGCTGTATGGTCATACGACTACGGCCATGCATGAGATCGAGTACATCTCTCCTATCGAGTACACCCCCCCCCCCTCCGTGCTCCCCCCCCCAACTCCCTCCGGTCGACGCGCTTGACCAGACGATGCTAAAAACTGTGGCAGAGTCATGAGGGAGGAGGAGGAGGAGGTAAGGCGCTCCGCGTTAGTTATTGTGCTCGCCCTCGTGTTCGGCGCTCACTGTCGTTCTGACATTGACATCTCTCGGGAAAAAAACAAATGAACGATTTCACGCCACCCGCGCCCCCCCGGCCCCCCCGTTCTCTCCCTCGGCTTGAGCCTAGTGTAACCTGGCCTGAGGCGAACCAAAACGAGAGGTGAACCAAGCTGCACTGCTGTGATACGCACGCTCGACATCGGTACTACGGTGCTCG
>JARUPZ010000015.1:6913730-6971230 GCA_031213475.1 Nereocystis luetkeana
ACAAAACCTTGCCCTGAACGAGAGTTAACACGGAAACAACAAAAAAAGAAGCCCGATATGGAAGGAACGGGGGCAAAAGGGGAAGTGGGGGGGGGGGGGGGGGGGGGGGGGGCTTAGAGGATACAACGGGAAGTACATGGAAGGCGGTCGAGGGCCGGGGGTTCAGACGTCAGAGGGTACTACTACAACCTCGCCCCAAACAAGCATGCTCTTGCGCTGAAAACCCCAAGGGGGGGGGGGGGGGGCGGTCAGCGAGTGCCATCACACGCACAAATCGAAAGCGGCAATAGTTTACTGGCGCCGTCTCCATCGCGCTACGGGTAAAGTTCGATGAAACGCATGCGAGACGGGCCCGTCTATTGCCGCTGTGCCGTACAGAGCAGAGCACAGCACCGACTAGCTATCATAGCGGCAATAAAACACAACAACTGTGATAGGTATACGTAAGACAGAGTAGCGTGTACCGTACGCGTAGCGTGAGCACGGCATGGCTCAGCACAGCGTAGCACCGCGCAGCAGACCTTAGCACAGCGGTTGGCAACCAAAGAACGCGGCACGGCGGCAACCGACCGTCGAACACCGCAGCCCAGAGTCGAGTACCGGTACCATAGAACAGCAGTACGGCATAACCCAAGCACAGCATAGCATAGCATAGCATAGTATAGCAAAGCATAGCACAACAGTGCCTGGCACATCGTGGCAAGGAGAACCCGGGCACCCCAAAGCGGAATGGAGCGCGGCAGGAGAGCGGAGAAGGTGATGGCACTCTCCCTTTTCCCTTGCCAGGCTTACTGCGGCTCAAACGCCGCCACAGGGTGACGGAAGCCGACGCCGTGTTAGGGTGGTGAGTCTCAACAGAATCGAAAAGATCAATCGAAAATCGAATTCACGTGGACCTTTTGATATAAATTGACCAAGGTGTCCGAACAGAATCGACAAGGGAAAATAGAAATCCAGGCGTAAAGCAACGGAGAGCACACACCCACAGGGCCGATCGCAACTGTGCAGACATGCCGGCAATCTAGCGCTCGGCAGCACAGATCCAGCACAGAAGCAGGCAAATGCGGCGGCAATTCGATCCCGGAAGGTCGTTGAGCCTCCCATGGAGGTGGTGGCGCGTCCAATGTTGACGCCACGAGATCAAACTGGAAATCGTACTGAGTACGAACTTCCGATCTCGTTCTCGGGTGTATCATCCTCAAATGTTCCTCAAACTATGTTCGCTCTGGCTCCAGCGCCGGGAGACAAAGGCCCGAGAACGTCGGGGCTGGTATTGTGGTTCGCCTGCTGGCTGTTTACGGGGGGGGGTCTGCGCGGCTGTGTTGCCGTGCTGGCTGTGGGTTGGATGCTGTGTACGGCGGTCCTGATGTGATATTTTGACGTGGCTGAGCTACACCAGCAGGACGCGCTGAGTTGTTGCTGTTCGTGCTTTCGATTTTTTCCTTTTCGATTTCCAGCCGTCTCAACTTTCTTTTTTATTTTGGCGTCGGGTTGTAAATCGTTCATTTTCTCGGAACGTAAAAAACGAAGGGGAACATGTTTTGACCAGGGACCAATCCGCGCCTTGTTTCTTATCATTTCGATTTTCGATTTCGATTCAGTTTATAGACACACCCTTGTTTCCGGGTTCGTTGTTTAGTTTTTATGCTGTGCGGTGATGATAAAAACAGTCTTACAATACGAGCGGTTTAGTACTCGAGTCCCGTTTCGGGGGCTGACCACTCAAAGTACAGGTACTGTAGTTCGTCCTCAAAACGGGCAAGGCAGCCTTTTGCCCAGAAGCGGTCAAAGCAGTCCATGCGTGCTGTTTCCCGCGAGACCGCGCGACGGCACGACCGAATAACTATTCCCACAAAACAAATCTAGCAGCTGTAGACCCCCCCCCCAGGTCCCATGCCCCGTCCCGGCATTGTAGGGATGCGAGAGTCTATGGTCATACGACTACGGCCATGCATGATAATGAGTACAATCCCCCCCCGAACCCCCCCCCCCCCCGAGGTACCATGTGTTTACGTACACACCTAGTACCTACGTACGTATAATTTTGGGTGGAAATATAAAGACCGGTGTGGCATAAATAATAAGAGCAAAGTGTCTTTACATTGCCTCCAGGGTGATCTATAATACGGTACTAATACGTACGCAGACGCAGCAGCAGCAGCAGCAGATGCAGCAGCAGCATTGCATGAGTTCGTGCTGCAAATCGAACGGTAACGAAGTTCGGCTTGCACAATACCGATAAAAAATAAATAAAAAGTACGGGGGACCACAGTTAATAGAACCAAATATTGTTAGTAGAAACGGTTAAACATAGAGTTATTTATGTATATCACGGGTCCTATTAACTATGGTCTCCCGTAAATAGTCAATACGTGCGAGTACAACCTCAACTAATTGATAGATTCAAGCTTTCGTTCAATATCGTCATTGAACAAAAGAACACGGGGCGGGTGGGTGTACTCATTATCATGCCATGGCCGTAGTCGAATGGCCGTAGACCCTCGCATCCCTACAACGCCGGGACGGGGCACGTCGGGTATTCACCGACCATGCAGCCATTGCTTGCACCAAGCTTTGCGAAGCGCCGTGAGGTGTCCGGCGTGTCGCATGAAGGGTGAGCTGCATCCTCCTAAGAACCGCTTGTGAGGCGGACTTGCACATGAATGACAGCTTCAACGAGTTAAAATTAATTTCCGGTGTAGCCAGCTCCAGAGACAGCAAGGGGAATGGCGGGGGGGGGGGGGTGAAGGGCAAAACACCTTTCCGACATTTCGATACATCGAAGTTCCCATGGTTCGAAATATCGTTTTTTTTTTCGATACGATACCCAACACCAAACACCAGTACAGTACTGCTGTACTATTATTTTTTTATTTTAATTTTTATTGTTGCTCATCCCATTTATTATCTTCGCACATCCTCTTCTCTCTCTCCTTCCAACTCGAAACTCAGATCCGGGGTCACATAGCAGGCTCTTCTACCCCCTTCCCGCTACGGTACGTGCCTTCATTTTTATCGCGAGAAGATTTCAGCCTTTTCTTCCCTCGTCGACTCGCATCGAACTGTGCCTTACCCACGCTGCAAGGCGCTCTCAACAATTGAATCCTTTTTTATTTTGATTTTTGCAAATAAAGTCAAATGTCCGACCCACCTGGGGCTCGAACCCAGAACTCAAACACAAGTAGAATTCGAGGGTTAACCACTTGAACCACCGGGGCGATACACAGCAGCAGCAGTATTTTGAGTGAAATTTTTCTCGTTCACCTTCTTTTTTTCCCTCCTTCACTGGAGCTTGGCTTCGTATTCGTTCATACTCCTCGTCCGTGGCGAACCCAAGCTTCTCGAACTCCTCCTTAGCCATCAAGTTCCTTTTCGCGCGAAACGGCAGAGGAGCCCCCGAGTGGACCGGAACGAAGCAAAGGCGAAGGAAGGGGGACAAAATCGAGCAGAAACCAAACGATTATGAAACGAAACGAAACAAAACACAAAACAAAAAAAAACGGAACATGAACAGTACTACGCGTAGTGTGAACCGATATAACCGAAACGTGTTTTTTTTCGGTCGTTGTTTTGCCGGCTTTTCCAAGATCGAAAATCGACTTTTCCTAGTCGGTTTTTCGGTTTCCAAAAAAACAACGAAACCGTTGAACCGACTCGGTTGTTTTGGTCGTTTTTCTTTCCCCTGTAACCTACGCCAATAACGCCTGCATGATTGTATGGAAACCCCGTAAGTGCTTACGAACCCTAGGCCACAGCAGCAACACAGCAGGCAGCCAAGCAGCCTGCTCCAGTATGTAACGTTTTTGGTACAGGAATGAATATAGCCTGGAACCCCCTATCCGGTTTAGACACAGTAGTAGTAATAAGTGTGCACTCCGGGAGTATGCAAACGTCAACAACATACCGCATCTGAACTAAAAAGAACTATGGATACTATTAATAGTAATTTGGGGTCCCCTGTACGGCGTGCATGCTTAATCAATAGCCAATGGGTACGGCACGATTAATCAAGACCATCGGCATGCCCTATTGGCGTGTTAACATTACTCAACGCATGAGTAAATCCCAATACTTTCTCCAATTCCCCCAAAAAAACTCTCCTCCGTTTTCATCGCCCAATACCCCAAAATAGACGAAACCAATAAATAAATGAAAGAAATCACCACAAATCCGTCACAAAGTTTGCGAAGAAAACGGAACGCTTCCGTGTGCTCATCCCATTTATTATCTTCGCGCATCTTCTTCTCTCTCTCCTTCCAACTCGTAACTCAGATCCGGGGTCACATAGCAGGCTCTTCTCCCCCCTTCTCGCTGCGGTACGTGCCTTCATTTTTATCGCGAGAAGATGTCAGCCTTTTCTTCCCTCGTCGACTCGCATCGAATTGTGCCTACCTACGCTGCAAGGCGCTCTCAACAATTGAATCCAGTTGACTTTATTTTTGCAAATAAAGTCAAAAGTCCGACCCACCTGGGGCTCAAACCCAGGACTCAAACACAAGTAGAATTCGAGGTTAACCACTTGAACCACCGGGGCGACCGGTATAGTGCAAAGGCTTCGTGAGGAAATCAGCATGCTGCAATGCCGACGATACCTGGACAGCCTCGAACTCCCCATTGGCAACACCTTCCCGAAGGAAGTGATGACGGGCATCAATGTGCTTACTGTTCGGAGGGGTCACAGGGTTTTTCGCTAAATGTATCGCCCCCTGGTTATCTTCCTTCACCGTGGTACATCCAACATCGCGGTCCGCAAAAAGAAAACTCCAGAGATACCGCATGAAAACCGTCTCGCGGAAACCGGTGGCCATCACCACATACTCCGCCTCCGTGGCCGAAACGGTAGTGGATTTCTGCGTCCTAGAGTAGAACGATACACGGGCACCAGCGGACATGATAACTCCACCAGAGACAGACCTCCGGCCATTGGCCTCGTGCGCGTAGTCCGCATCCACGTACAGCTCCAGCCGAACTCCATTACTCAGACCCCTCTGGAAAGTAATACCGTACGTACTCGTAGATTTGATGGGCATGAAGGATGTGCAACGCTGCCCGCCAATCCAATAACTTTGGTGCTGCAGAGTATCTTTGCCAACCGCCCGAACCGCGTTAAGGATGCCCGGGCGGGTCCGGTTCGCCAGCCCACGTCAAATGCTCTACCACCGACCGAAAAGGCACATCAACGTCTGGTCCATCCTTGTCAAACACCTCAAGCTTTAGGTCAACCACCGCAGGAATGCACTTGCCGCGGGTGACACCGAACTTCGCTACGGTGCTTTCAGCGAAAACCTGCCGTGATATCGCCAATGCCCCTGCATCCCAGTCTCGAGAGAATCGGCACACCTGCGCACCACCGCAACACCCTCAGGTTGTTGATGGGAACGACCTGGTTCAGGTCCTCACAAAACTGGTCACACCTACTCTTAAGCCCCATCGAAAATATGTCATCCACATGCACTACCACTGCTATAGAAACGGCCCCTGCCCCCACCAAACGCACGACACACGCATCAGCCTCAAACTGCTCAAAACCAAGACCCCCCCCACACCACACGTACCCAGTGATGACGCCATTACCGCGACGCCTGCTTCAAACCTTACAGGCTGCGACATAATTCGACCACCTTGCCGGACGTCGACCGGCACCCCTTGGGGAGGCGCATGTAGACATCCTCGCTTACTTCTGACTGGACAAACGCCTGCTCGGCATAAAAAAAGGCTGGCACAAATCCAATCCCAACTCACACGCGATGTCAGCGAGCAAGCGAATGCTCGCATAAAATGGGCACGGGGAAAAAAAGTCTCGAAATAGTCAACTCCTGCACGCATCCCACGAAACCAAAATGCCCTAAAAAATCCCCCCAAAAAACAAATCAGTGATGAATTAAATCACCACAGGCTCATCACGAAGTCAAGCCCAAAAACGAAACGTCTCAGCGGGCAACGGTTTGATGAGAAAATCGGCATCTTGATCTCAGCCTCCCCGTAAGACACATGCCTTACGACATCTACATCCAGTAGAGGAAAAGCGATGAGCATACATCCGCGCACAAATTCACTCCACCAGAGACAAACCTCCGGTCATTACCCTTGCGCGCATGGTCCGCATCCACTTTATGATCTCACTCCCCCTACACTCCACTATCTGCGATAGAAATTCTTCGCCGTGTTACCGAGTACGGCTACCATGCCCCCCCCCCTGCTCGGTAGACGACAAACCACTCATCATACAATGTTGCGGTGCCGTTATGACTCCAAAATACCTCAACCATCGCATGGCAAGAAACGAAACTCAAAAGTCCAACCCCCCCCCCCCCGCAACTCCAGCTCTCAACCTCCGTCTCCTGCCCCCTGCAATACGGATGCGACGCTTGTCTCCCGCCGTGGCTCCAGGTTGCCGCGACATGGACTACCTCTCGCAAAGCTGCAAGGGTGCAGTGGGTAGTATCGGGCGGGTAGCTTCAGCGTCAGAAACCAAGCCAATTCGTGCCAGAAACCAAGGTTACTCGATAGGTAACGGGTCACATCATTATGCACCATGTCTACGAGTAGAATCATAATATCAACGCCCCCCCTCATGATTTCACTCAGAACTACAGTGGCAAGACAACCTCAGTCCGATTGCTATTAGTAGTTGGTCTTCCTCATTTTCAAGTGGGTAATTGGCAACGCGTCCGTGCTGGCATTACAACTCGCGGCCTGGGTAGACACAGCAGTATGGAATCAGGTAGCAGACGTGCTACGGTTCCCTCGTACCCTCTGGTTAATATACGAGTACGTAAACAGCAGCTGCGGTGGAAATATTTATGTCATATATAGAACCACTTACTTAGATCTGAATCCCTGAGCGTGCTCGGTTGGTACATCCCTGGCCTCTCAGAGCTCCAACTTCCAAAGCGCCTCCTTTTATTACTTGCCGGACCTTTCCAGCGGTTCTTCGTTTCTCCATTTCTCTTGGCACTCTCGGTACTTTCTTCCTTCTTTCTTCTTTCGTTTCATGTGCGTGCGTGTACTCCGAGCACGGCACGGCGGGAGAGCCCGGCGCCGTCGCGGGTGTCAGCGGGTGCTGACGGGTAGAGGGGGGGGGGTGCAAGGAGCGCGGTCGCCGCTTTCGTGCCTAGGCGTCGCGTGTGCCTCGAGACACGAGGGATGCATGAACGGGCTCTGTCTTGCCTCAACGTGTGATTTTGGATAGAGTATGTACGAGATATAAGGGTCGTTCGAAATTGCAAGATAACGCTCAAGCGGTGCTTATTTTAGCAACCACGCTGAAATTGAAAGAGGGAGCTCCCAGTCTCAGTTCCAATACTGTCGAGCTGGCGAACGACGGTCACGGTGAGCTCCGGGCTTCACGCGAGGCGGGCGACGGGGCTGACTGTGGCAGAGAGTGAGGAAAGCTTTACCCGGACCGAATCGGTGGCGAGGTGGTCCCGAGAGGGGCGGGCGGCGTACGAGGCCGAGAGAGAAGCCCTGCTGCTGATTTTTTCCCCTTTTTTGACCGGGGCAAGGCGTTCCAATCAGGCATAAAACTATTTCAGGAGAGGACGGGGATTTTTTTTTCTTCCCGAATTTTTCGGTTTCATTTTACGTTGCTTTCGCGGTCCTGTTGTGCCGCTGTGCCGTGCTGTGCTTTCTCTTTTTTCGTACATATCATACAGCATACCAAAAGAATCTACCCGGGGGTATGTACGTGCGTGCGGCAACCGCCAGCGATGCGAAGCGTATGTGGCGTCCGAGCTGTTTTCTCCTGAAGCATATGGCGGCGGGACTCTCGGCATTATCAAGTCGCCAGTTTGCAACAACGATCATGATCTAAAAAAAAACATATTCAATCATGGACCCTCCGTCCGCTTCTAGTAGTAAGTTGATGTACTTTTCCTTCCTGAGCGAGCGTAGCGGGCGGCGTGGGCCGCTCGCGGAGAGAAGCGCCTTGTAAGACGTACCAGGTACCAGGTACACCACACCTTCCGTAATACTGTCAAACACAAAGAAAGCACAGAAAGGGACAAACAAAACAGCTCCAGTCCACCAATACTAAAGTGGGCGACACTGGAAAAATATAACATGCCTGTGTCCCAGAGTCGAGAAGGGAGATTTCGCTTCCCGCTGCTGCTGCTGCTGCTGCTGCTGCTGCTGCCAGTCCCCCTCCCCTCGGCCTGTTTCCCAGGGTCAAACGTTAATTTTTTCGCTCCCCCCTGCTGCTGCTGCTGCTGCTGCTGCTGTTGGTCCCCGCCCCCCCGTGCCCCTCGTCTCCCCTTCCGCCACCATCCCCCCTAACCGCGCCAGGTCCATCCTCCCAGCCACTCGGTGCCAGCCTCGCCCACACCGGTTTTCCCCTGTCGAAGGGGTACGTTGACCTCCCCTCCTGACCCGAGCTCGCCTGCTGCAACAACCGGGTCACGGCCGATTCCACGTCCCCCCCTCTCGCTGCTACTGCTGCTCGACGTGTAAACGAAGCGCGCAGCCTCGTCGTTGCCGAGCTCCATCTCGTCGTGTGTCCGCCCCTCGGACACAGCAACACCAAGCTCCACCACCTCAGGCTCAGCATAACCGAGGCCCACCACCTCGGACACAGTAACACCAGGCTTCACGACCTCAGGCTCCGCACCACCGAGCTCCAGCACTTCGGACACAGCAACACCAAGTTCCACACCTCGGATACAGCAACACCAAGGACAGCGCCTCCGAATTCGCCAACACCTAGGTCCACCACCTCAGGTCTAGTATCACCGAGCTCCACCACTTCGGACACAGTAACACCGAGGCCCACCACCTCAGGGTAATCCTGCTGCAGCGCAGACGTTGCACGCGGCTCTTCAGCATCACCGAGCTCGTCCGGTGGAGGCTCGCGTCGGCAACTCCGTACCACATCGGTCGAGTAGCTCGTCGTCGACCTCGTCACTGTCGGCTCCACCCGTGGCTCCTGGGTCGCCGGCGTTCCAGCCTGCGGCGTAGTGTAGCAGTTCGGCGCGTAGACGACAGTGGGCTGGACAGTGACACTGCGCGACCATGGAAAATAAAGTCGTCGCACACACTGTTGGGTGCACGGCAAATCACGTCCCTGTGCCCTCGGGCGCCACACCGTGCGCAAATGTAGAATCCGTACGTTGACGCTCCTGCAGGCGGAGGGGACTCAGGCTGATACCACACGCGATCGGTGTTGCCAGCCGCACCAGTGCACCACTCCGAAGAAGCATGTGGCCGCCGGTGCTGCTGCTGCTGCTACTGCTGCTGCTGAGGCTGAGGCTGAGGCTGTTGCTGCCCTCCGCCTCCATACTGCCGCTGATGCTGCTGCTGATGCTGCTGCTGCTGTCCTGTGCCTCCATACTGCCGCTGATGCTGCTGCCGTTGATAACTCTGGCCTCCGCCCCAGCGTTGCTGCTGTTGTCCACCAAAGGCATACTGCCGATGCTGCAACCGCGCGTCACCTCCATACCGTCGTTCCTGCTGCCCCTCCATACCAAGCAGCTCCTCCATTTGCGGCATACTACCAGTAAGTGCTCTCCTCTGACACAGTATAACCCTTCAGCGTCCTCTGGACCCGATATCGATGATCTACCTGAACGGCTCAAAACGAACTCTAAACACCAAGCAAAACGAACCCTCCCCTGGGGAAACATCCCGACAGTTTAATGCCCCTTGAAGTGAGGATCGGAGCCGACAAATAAAAAACGACTGCGACTACTGCACTGCTGCCGTTCTAACCTCACAAGAAAGTACCACATTCCAGACTTGGCAGCAGTTTAATAGACGACCCTGTAATTGTGCTGTAGATATTGCGGTAGAAATGTGTTTTATAACTGACTTACAATAGTACGGCATCATGCCACCGTTCATATAGTAATTAGTATGGTGATGCCACCGTTTATGAAGGAATTGAAGTACTTAGTATTGTGTGTTGTATAGGACTTCGTTTTGGTGCCTCTGTTCATGTACGAATTAAAGTGGTATGCCTAGAATTGTGTTTTTGTATCGAAACTAGCATGGTGCCGGGATATATCCAGGACTGGCTACGATGCCAGTGCTTGTATAGTAAATAGATTAATACATGGTATTGCGCAATATATCATAGAGTATTTCGTGCAAGCTCAGCGGTATATTTAGGTATTACAGTAGTAGAGCCGCCTCTGTTTATGTTAGAGCCTGGTATTAAAAATTAGTGTAGAGTAGTGTAGGAATAGTATGTCACGGTCGTTTATATGAGAGTTGGTACGGCGTTCGGGGGAGGGGACGATATCAGGTACCCCCCCCCCCCCCCCCCCCCTACGACTACGATCATGCATGATGACACGAGGGTACTTCCTGTCGGGGGGGTCGAAGTTGAAAAATTCAACTTGAGGTGTCGAACAAAAACATTGCCGTGCTCCCTACACGCGAAAGGTACTCCTGTAGATTTGTGCGATGTACCACACACGGCACAGGGAACGTGGTTCAGGGGATGAAAAATTACCGTCCCCGGGGTTTCCAGGAGTGAAACAGCGAACACCCGGGTACTCGCTACTCGCGAGTTTGCGGGTACTCGGGCCCCAAATACTCGCGAGTACGAAAGTGATAGTCCAGAAGGAGCTAATACTGTACTGGGCAGGCACAATTAGACGCGAGGCGACGAGGGAAGAATGAATGGGCCGAAGTATTATCGCGACAAAAAAAGGCAAGGCACCACTGGTAGTGGGGAGGGGGGAGAACAGCCTGCTTTGTGACCCTAGCAAGGAGAGAGATGGGAAAAAAAACCCAAAAAAGTCGAAGGTAACAAATATTTTAGGGATAATTAATACTATTACGGGGGACCATAGTAAGTAGGACCAAATATTGTGAGTAAAAATGGGTAAAATTATAGGTTTTCGTGTAGACCATAAATCCTATCAACTATGGTCCCCCGTAATAATAATAGATACCTAGGGAATGAATATTTTAACGTCCTGGTAGAGGTAAGTTGTATACCCAATACATAATAGACTGAACGGCGAGCAGGAACAAACCAGGAATCTCGCCGAGTACTGCATGCACTTCATCCGATACCCCCCCCCCCCCCCCCCCCCCCCCCCCCCAAAAAAAAAAAAAAAACTCAGTACACTCGTGCGTAACGTAGTGACTGCGCATTGATTTGAAGGAGATTAGTAGGGACTTCAGCGTCCATAATTCAACGGTATCACCTTTCCATCCGGCATTCGAGGTATACTTTCGACAAGCTCTTGCAGGGCAGGTGGTCGTTGTCGTTCCTCTCCAGGCAGGCAAGAAACGTCTGTCACGGGGACCACGTGAGCGAGAGTCGCGAGGGCCGAGGGACGAAAGATGGAAGACGAAGGGGCGTACGGGTACACGTTTCGGGCCAGCTTCGGAAACAGCTGCTGAAACACACGCGACTTTATACTTACAAAACACGTCATCAACTCCTTCTCTTCTTTTTCTTCTTCTCCCTCTTCTTCTTCTTCTTCTCTTTTTTTTCTTATTTTCCTTCTTCTTCCCCTTTCCATTTTTTCATCTTCGCCCTTCTTTAATCTCTCTCCCTTCTACTATTTCGGGTGACCGTAGTAAAAAGGATCAAATATTGGTTAGCAAGAACAGGTACCATAGGCCCTATTTACTACCAGGTACGATGGTGCCCCGTAATATTAGTCGTACCTCAAGTCCGGGGTCAGATAACAGGCTCCCCCCCACTACGGTTCGTCACTAGCATTTTTTATCGCGACAAGACTTCAACCATTTTCTCCTCTCTTCGCTAACCCCAGTGGGCCCGGTGGTCTAATGGTTGATTTGGAATACCATTAGTAGTAGCTTTGATGCCCCGGGATCGATTCTACGCGCGTAGGGAGTTTGCTATATCTCGCGAGACACCAACCGCGGAGATCGCCTATTATCAACTGTAGTAGTCTGGCGTCAAGTCGAGGCATGTCAAAAGGCAGAGTTGCTATTACGGGGGGCCATAGTTAATAGGACCAAATATTGTTAGTAAAAATGGCTAAATATATAGGTTTTTATGTATACCATAGGTCCTATCAACTATGGTCCCCCGTAATACTGTCTTATGTCAAGCAAGGAGTGAAAGAGAGTGATGTCTCCTGACATCTTTCTTCAGGATTTGGTGTTCCCGTTTGGGGCACGGAGCACTCGGGATCAGAGTGGGTTTGTCCGCAGAACGGGACTGCGGTTTTCGCCCTATTTTACGGGGGGGGGGGGGGGGGGGGGGGGGGTTGTACTTGATAGGAGAGAGGTACTCGATCTCATGCATGGCTGTAGTCGCATGACCATGGACCCTCGCATCCCTACAACGCCGGGACGGAGCATGTCGGGTTTTCACCGACCAGGCAGACATTGCTCGCACCAAGCGCGAAGCGCCGTGAGGTGTCTGGCGAGTCGCATGAAGGGTGAGCTGCATCCTACTAAGAACCGCTTGTGAGGCGGACTTGCATATGGATGACAGCTTCAATGAGTTAATTTAATTTCCGGTGTAGGCATTTCCAGAGACAGCAATGGGAGTACTATGTAACTGCCTCTTGGGTGCCTTACCTTGAACACTACGTGATACGATCAATTCCCTTGTGCGGAGTAAAGGTTCTTTACCTCGCACAAATGATCTAACTCGACAACCAGCTGGGGGGGGGGCGTATTAAATAGGACCTACGGTATACACACAAATCTATATAGTTCGCCATTTTTCTCACAATATTTGGCCTTATTCACTATGGTCCCCCATGATCAAAGGGGTGGTTCGCCCTGTTTTACGGGGAGAACATATTAAATAGGACCTACTGTAACCTACCAGGTATATATATATATATATCGCTCTTTTACCAACAATACTTGGTCCTATTTACTACGGGCCCCCGTAATAAAAGGGATACTGATACTGTAACCCTTTTCAAATTGCGGCCCCGTTTCGTTTTAGGGACGAGAAAACCGCTCGGATTCGAAGACAATTTAGCCCCCAAAACGGGATAGCAGTTTTGCCAAAGAAGGGTTTCCGCTGCAGCTACTACATGCACACACGCAGACAAGGAGGGATGTCTGCATCCAGCGCTGCAACAGACAGAAACATTACCGGGGTACGAGCAGCAACAACGTACGGGCAACAACCTCTCTACGGGACTTTTGAGGCAACACGGATGTAGAAAAAAAAAACGAACATGGCGATGACGGCATCGGCCACGCCGAACCAGCCCGGGCTGTCGGGTGTAGGGAAGTAGAGGGTGTGTCCGAAGTGCGGCATAATGATAGTCGTACATACATAGATACATACATACGGTAGGGGGGTATCACGCCTGTCTAATAGTGCCCGTGCCTGATATAATGCCGGTCAAATCGCTTGGCGCGGACGGGACTGGCCAGAGTGTGGCGGTGTGCGGAAATACGCCCGGTTCCTGCGTTGGCCTGAACATACCGGCACTACCTGGAAGGACCACTGCTGTTGTACAAGTGCGCGTATTCCTGGTATACTTCGCACATACTGGACGCTCTTCCCTAGACAGCGGTTGAAAGTTGAAAACGTCACGCTTCTCGCTTAACCCCTTTAGAACCGCAGTCCCGTTTTGGGGCCAAACTACCTAGAACTTGAGTGGTTTGTCCCCTAAACGGTACCGCGGTCCTAACAGGGTTAAATCTGGTCGGTCGCGCTATGTGGGTCCCTCCCCCCCCCCCCCCTCCCTACAGCTCGAGGAGTATATAGCGTTCTTCTACGTGTCTCGTATCTTGTGTCCTGTGCGCAGGCCAGTTAGTTTATGGCAGCGACAGAGCTATGATACGAGTGCAGCAGCGGTAGTGAGTAGCGAGCACCGGCGACGATCATCGCGACAATCGAGCGTACCGGTATATAACAGGCAATGGGGACTATCGTGTAAGAGTACCTAATAATACGTACCAGGTAGAAGCGGGGCACCTCAGACAAGTACTGCACTATAGGCGTGTTCGTACATACACAGCAGCTGCAAGTGTTGGCTACAAAAAATGCGATAGCTTCACCTCGAGTGTCACCCACGAGTGTGATACATGTTGTATACAACGCAGAACGTACCAGGTCGTATCAGCCATTAGAGCCGTACGAGTACGTACCGGCCGGACGAGCTACCTCTGGTACTCCTCCTCATTGCGTACGCTCAATGGCAATGATAGCGACGTTCGTCGTTCATTATTATGCTCGCTACTGCCGTTGCTGTAGCTCTGTCGCCGTCATAAGGTTACTGGCATGCACACAGGGTACAGAAAAACAGAAGGGCACTGCTCCGCAAACTGATGCGCTACTGCTGCACGGCGGTGTTGTTGCTGTTCCACGTACAGCTATGCTTGCAGGTACCGAGTACAGCAGTATCCGAACTTGAATCAAACGTCAAACGTGTTTCTTTGCTCAATAGGAGTAGTGATATCTCCGGTCACACCTTCATGTGGGCCTTGCACTCGCCGCCATGGTCAAGCGGAAACGAACCCTTTTCTGGAGCCCTGGCGCCCTTCGCAGGTGCGATCGCCACCATCCTTCTCGCAGGTGGTGTGGCCGTCCGTGCGTGGGTGCAGCGGCCTAATGTCGAATATCTCCCCGGTGCAAAACCGCTTCCGAGTACCATACAACTCCAACCTTCCCAAACAAGCAAACAACATCAGCGGCCGCAGCAGTACGGGCCCGATCTCCGGGTTGGAATTGACCGGAGCTGTTACGTGGCCACCCAAACGCCTTGCTGGGCGTGAGTTGTAGGTGCATTGACGACGTGCGCAGGCTGGGCACTGGCCGCGCTGACTGCAACGCTTGTCAATAGAATCTGGCTGGAGTGACCAAGACACACCAACGACTTTTTTGGCGAAACTCTCATAAAACAGACGTTGCTTTTCAAGAGGCTGCTGCTGCTCCGCTTCTGTGCTTGCTGCCGCTGCCGCTGCTGCTGCTACTGCTGCTGCTGCTGCTGCCGCTGCTGCTGCTGCTGCTGCTGGTGCTATCGCTCTTGTTGCTGCTGCTACTGCTGCTTCTGCTGGTGCTGGTGCTTCTGCCGCTGCTTTTCTCGAGAGGGAGCATTGCTTGCCATGGCGCCCGAGGCCGCCGCCGACGCGAACACGGCCGCCACCCCTGCCGCTACGGCCGATATGCAGGCCTCCCTTCGGTCATTGGTGACCTACTACCTCGACTGCCTCATGCACTCGAATGCTACCTTCTTATGCGAGCGTCTGGTGGCCTGTAGCCCTCGAGAGGAGAACGTGCTTCTGCTGGCCACCTGCCATGTGATGCAATCGTCGGAGCTCACGGCGCATGCTCTTCTTCAGGGGTGCCGTCTCCCGGAGAGTAGGTGAGCAGAGTAGATGTACCTCGTAGCGTTATCATTGTAGACGTACAGAGGTGGGAAGGAGGAAGAGAGAGAGAGGGGGAGAGGGAAAAAGAGAAACAGAGAGGAGGGTGTTACCGTGTACCAGGTAACACGGAAGAAAGCACACCCGGGTGAAAACATCAACATTTTGACCTTTCGTACAAACCTTACCATCACCGGGGGTGCTGCTGCTGTGGGGGGGGGGGCGGGGGGTATCTAACGTATCCCCGGCGCATCAACATGCACGGAAACCCCGCCCGCAGCTATGAATAGTGTGTGTGGTATCGGGAGGGGGGTCATACCAGGGGGGAGGGGGGGGGTGATTACGGTGTTGGTGATTTTGCTAAGGAACCCTTGGCCAGCCTGCGCATGGGGTGATAAACAAAAAGGTGTGATAACGTGATAACAATTACTACTAGGTACCCTGGTATTATTTAATATCAGGTATTAATATTAATAGTATTACGGGGGACCATAGTAAATAGAACCTACGGTACACACAATAGCCTATATGTTCACCTATTTTGACTAACAATAATTGGTCCTATTTACTATGGCCCCCCGTAATAACAATAGCGAGGAACAAAAAAAACTATTGAGCGGCGGGAAAGACCATCGAAGCACCCTTTTTCTGCGAGTGTTGTCTCGGCTGTGGTTTATTATTTACGGGGGACCAACGGGGGACCATAGTAAGTAAGACCAAATATTGTGAGTAAAAAAAGGTACCTGGTAACTATTAATATATACCAGGTAGGTTTTCGTGCGCACCGTAGGTCCTATTTACTATGGCTCCCCGGAAAATAATACGAAGTACATAGAACAAATGTTTCAGGTGTGGTAGATAGAAACGTAAAAACACACGCTTCGTCGAGCCGCCGGACCGACCCCCTTTGTGGGAGGGGGACTACACGCCTCCGGCGCTTGCGCGCAACACACTCCCCAGCTCACGTTGCGCTTCACGGCACAGGGGGGGGGGGGGGGGGGTGGCGCCGGAGCCCTAAGCACCGTCTGCTTTGGTCACAGGTTCCACCGTATTTATACTGCAGGAATTCAATTGAAGCGAAAACTCCCCGAAGAATGCACCTCAGGGAAAGAGGATGTCGGGAGACTTGGAGAGCCACGCAACGTGTGCGCTGCTAAGGGTGTGGGGCCGAGCGCTCCGCACAGAAACCTACTTGGTAGTAGTGTGGGGCCAGTCAAGAGACGTCAAGGCGAAGTTGCTGTCTGTCAATTCAAGGGGTGAGAGTGCTGTCTCCTGACATATTTGCCTCGGAGGTAGGTAGACTCGCCCCGCTGGAAAACTAACTGCCATATTGGTGTGCAACCTTTTGTTTCTAGACGAGGCCCCGAACACACCAAACACACCGTACGAGTAGCACTGCTTGTGCGATTTCGTTTGTTCCCGAGCTGCTGCTTCGATGACATGCGACCGCGGTCGGTGGTCGGGGCTTAGGACACTACTGTAGGAGGGGTAAGAGCAGTGTTGTGGATTAATGCTATCCACCGGGTGGTGTGATGCTGTGTTTGTCAGGCGCACCTCAGTGGGGGGTGTGGTATCCAACACCCCCCCCCGGTGATAACGTCGTGATCGAAAAACGGACACAAAAACGTGTGTCACCGTGTGCGCTCATGTAGGGGGGGGGGGGGGGGCTTTCTCCCGTGCTATACGGCGTTCTGCTGCAGACCAGAGAGAGAAAGAGAAAGGCAGAAATACTATTGATAGAGGCAGAGGGACATGCAGAGACAGAGATAGGAACACAGGAGGCACCAACGTCCAAAGTGACCAAGCAAGTGCTCCTGCTTCAGGCAACAGGAGTACGCATACTGCAGTATAGGGGGCAGCTACAGCTTCAAGCACGGCTGCAAACGAACATACCTGGCACTTTAAATCGTAGTGTATCGAAGGTGCAGTAGACATTCCACGTTCTGGTGCATGACCGCATGCGATAGGTCGTAGCAGTATTTTAGGCACTGAGCATACTGCCAGTATACCGGCGCAGGGCCAGTATGCTTTACAATACCATTCGGCAGCACTCACAGCAGTATCAGACGTCCAAACTACTGAGTATCGTTGTATCCTCTGTCAACGCCCCCCTCAGTGTCCCCCCCCCCCCTCCCCTTCAGGATGCGTGATCAATGGTCAAATGACTACTAAGGTAAGCAACCAATGGCTACGCCCCTCCCCCTCCCGCGTTTTTTTTTCTATTGATAATAGTACCAAAACACAAACCGGACATATACATGAAATAAATAAACTATTAGACCTATGCCAATGGTACCGTAGCGGGAAGGAGGGAGAAGAGCCTGCTATGTGACCCCGGATCTGAGTTACGAGTTGGAAGGAGAGAGAGAAGATGTGCGAAGATAATAAATGGGATGAGCAAGAAAAAGAAAAAAGAAAAAAACATGGTATAGCGAAGTTCAAAAGTTTTTTTCCAAATATATGGCTTTAAAAAAACAGCCGAAAAAAATTCTCGTACCGCCGCTGTGGGGAAAAAAGAGTTTTTTTTTTTTTTTTTTTTCCCAACGGCTGCCGGCGGCGCAATTTGTTTTTTCTGTTTGCAAATTGTCAACACGGTGATAAAAACCAGCTCGTGCGACGATCGACGCTCGATCTCGACAGAGACTCAGCCCACGGCCAACCCGCTCGGGATCTGGCAAGGCCAACGAATATAGATGACGGCCTCGAAGATATCAGGTGGACCCATGGTCTAGGGGGCGAGAGCTTGCCGGCGGCGTCCTACGGTATCCTCCCAAACCTGAAACAAAGTCTATTTTTTGCCATTCGAGACGGATGGAGAAGTCTTGTCTTCTGTTTTGTGCAAACCAGCGGCCGAATGTTTTTTATCATTCGCCTGGTCAGCTCCCGCCACATGACACCGGCCATGGTGTGAAGACATTGACCCTAGGGTGGGTCGGAGCCCCTAACGAGCGCACTCCGTTCAGAATTCTTGACGCAGTCGTTGGTTTTGTTGATCGATGTCTGTCGAGGACTCGGAATCTCGCCGCTTCGAACCAAAGATCGGCCTGAGTTTTTCTCAAGCCGATGTTGGCCCAACATCGGCCCCAGATTTGCTTTTTCCGGGCTTTTCCAAAAGTTAGGAACTTTTTTTTTTTTTAGGTGGCCCATAGGAAGCGTGTTCTGATTTTTTTTGGCGGGTATCTTTGAAATTCAAACTTTTTATTGAAACTTCGCTTACCATTGGCATAGGTCTTAATCACCTTTTTCCCCCCCACCATACCCAAACTTAAAGCAGATACGCTTCTAGACACAACATGACTGGACTGGCCATTTTTTTCACTCACCGAAACGCTAAACACTGCAACAGTAGTATCGACATGAAAATATCTCAACCAGCCATTTTTTTTCCTCTCACGTGCCAAAACACAAAACGGATACCTTTAGGCACGAAACAAGTCAACATGAATAACCAGTTTTCTTTCACTCTCCAAAACACAAAACAGATACGTACGATATGGACATAAAATAACTCAACTAACGATTTGAGAAAATATATATATATGTATATAAATACGTCGTATATATATACGCTGAACACAAGCCAGATTTAGGTCAAGACGCTGTGGTTTATCTCCGGAAAGTATGTGTTTTTAACTGACGAAACCCCCGCTACCTCCGTGTTATCTCCTCAGAACCATTTTTTGTGCTCAAAATGCATCGCTTTCCCCCCGGAGGCAGCACAAAAAGACGATGCCACCCCCGGCGGGAGCTAACATAACTGGATACACAGCACGCCTCCCCGCCTCCGCGTAGCTCGTGCTCAATAACCAGCGATGTCGGGTCTCGACGGCATCTACTGCTGTACGATGAAGCAGATGAGAAGCCAAACGAGGGGATGCCTGCGCTCTTTCTCGGCCGGTGTAGTTGCGACGAGGAGGAGAGGGGTGATCCCTCTGACGCCGAACGAAATGACCGGGAGACTCGGGAGTGCCCCGAAGCCCCTGGTCAGCAACAGGTTTGGTGGAGTAGTCAATGAGCCGATCAACTTGGCCCGTTAACATCGTACAAGTTGTCGTACTGCTCGTGCCTCGGTACCTGTTGCGTGCCGCAGTGCTCTTACGAGTATGCCGTATGTAACTGCGGTTCGGTTGTCGGTTGTCGGTTGACCTCTGCTGCCGTCCGTGACAACCGAGACGAATCTATCAATCGATCCATCGACCACTCGAACAACCAACCAATCAATCGATAAAGTCACCCAATTAGTTACTCTATCAATCAATCAATCAATCAATCAATAACTCAACTAATCAATCCATTGATTTAACCGACCGACCGATTCCTAAAATCGGCAATCAATCAATCGAACAACCAAATTCTCTACCAGGTATTTATCGACCAGTTCATAAATCAATCAATCAATCAATCAATGGAATCAAACCAACCAACCAATCATTCAACCGCGCAAACGAACGGCTCCCCGGCCCCAGGTTTCTTCTGGCGAACTGCTGCATCGCCCTGGGGAAGCTCTCCGAGGCCGAACGGGTATTGCTAGAGGGAACTGGCGTTCTTCACAAGGGGCCAAAAGAGGCCCGCGATGAGATCCTCGCGGAACCTTGTCCGATCCCCTTCGGGGCTGCAGGGCTTCGTCTTCTCGGTGAGACGCTTCCAGCTCACAGTTGCAGCAAGGGTGTGGGTAAGAGGTACATAGTTACACGATTCTTTGATAACTGCGCGTGAAATACTCAAAAGTCGGACTGCAGCAGTATTAATTGTGGTATTTTCATACCCCCGGCCACCCCCGCCCCCATCCCCACCCTCAGCCGCCCTCGTACAACTCGAAACCCTTCTATTTTCCGCGCCCCTGCCGCCCTCCAATAACTTGAAACCGTCGGTTTTCCACACCGCGCCGAACTTTGCCAGGCCTCGCCTGCCAGGGGGCCGGACGGCGAGAGAGCGCGGAGGAATATTTCCGGCTGAGCCTCGAGCTGGATCCCCTTATGTGGGTTTCCATCCGGTCGCTGTGCGAGCTCGGGGCGGAGATTGACGTCGAGAAACACTTCGACGCGTTCATCAAAAACGCCTCTCCTCCCTCTGGGGGTTCGAGGAAGGGGGTCAGTCGACCCGGGGTTGGCGGCGGTGGTGGTGGTGGTGGTGGGGGCGGTCATCCCTCTTCGAGGACTGCTGATGGGGCTAGGGGTGGATTTGGAGGGCGAAGGCTGTCGCCGTGGGCACCGTACGCTTCATTTAACCGTGGAGGCGGTGGTGATGGTGGTGGGGGTGGGGGTGGGGGTGGCATGCGGCTAGATCGGTGTGCGGGGTGCGGAAGTAGGGATAACGGTGAGTGAGACGAAAACAAAATAGAGATGTGGGCGTAGTAAGCGCGCGCTGTCGTGGGGTGGGTGGAGGGATAGGGGGGGGTGAGGGGGGGGCGGGGGGGGGAAGGGGGGGGGTGTTGTGTAGGAGGAAGTCGTGGTGCTGATGGTGGTGGTGTTTGTGGTTCTGGTGATGGGGTGACGCTGCTGCTGCCGATGATTGCGCCACCGGCAAGGGTCACGTTTGTGTAGCCCTTTTCGAGCAAAAGATGATGCCGATTCCGGAGACGTTCTGTGGGCGGATCAATCGAACGGGCGGCTCCCTGTTTCCAAAACGTGTATAGAGCAGCTGCTAACTCGCCCTCCCCACGTGCCGAAGGACAAGAGAACGGAAGGAAGGAGAGGTGGAAGGAAGGAAGGAAGAAGGAAGGAAGGAAGAAACCGTTACGCCTCATATGTCATCATGCGAACGCAGGAGGGGGGGAGCGGGCCCCAGCTTCTCTCACTCAGCACGCCCACCCCCATATGACTACGGCCATCCATAATATCGAGCCCCCCCCCCCCACCTGCTGCTATGTAGTTTATATACTGTGGGTTGGGTTGGCGTCGGTTGGCGACGACACTGTAAAATATGCTGCTTGTGTTTCTTGAGCTAAACAACTAGGGTGCCGTTGTCTTTTTGGGGGGGGTGGCGGTCGGTCACAGCTGGGGTCGAGTTAGATCATTTGTGCGGGGTAAATAAGTCTTGCACCGCATAAGGGGAGTGATCGCATCACGTACACTAGTCTTCGTGGTAAGGCACCCAAGGGGCAGTTACATACTATTACGGGGGGCCATAGTTGATAGGACCTATGGTATACATAAAAACCTATACCTGGTATATATTTACCCATTTTTACTGTTACGGGGGGCCATAGTTAACAGGACCAACTATTGTTAGTAAAAATGGTTAAACATATGGGTTTTTTATGTGTACCATAGGTCCTGTTAACTATGGTCCCCCGTAATAACAGTATTTGGTCCTGTTAACTATGGCCCCCCGTAATAGTAGTAAGTACTTCCGTTGCTGTCTCTGGAAGGGGCCACACCAGAAAAAATGTATCAACTCATTGAAGCTGTCATCCATAGGCAAGTCCATCTCACAAGCGATGTTCTTAGTAGGATGCCGCCCGCTCTTCGTGCGACTCGCCGAACACCTCGAGTTTCGCTTCGCGCTCGGTGCCAAGCAATGGCTGCCTGGTCGGGGACAACCCTTCGCGTTCCGGCCCGGCATTGTAGGGACGCGAGGGTCCATGATCACGCGACTACGGCCATGCATGACATCGAGCACCCCCCCCCCCATCCCCCCCTCAATGTGCCTTTCCTCCTCCTCTACCCACGCATTGCCTCCCATACCGTACCCGTCTGCTGAACACTTTCCTGCTCGTTCGGAGTCAGGTTTCGGGATGGCGCCCCCTCCTCCACCACCGGCCCCCGTACGCTCCTCAACAATGGTGGGACGCGGGGAAACCCCTCGGCGTTCCGTTGGGGGGCGCATGAAGGACCCATCCCCGGTCGGAGGGGGGGCGCTGTTCGGTACCCCGACTCCAAGCCAGGTGAGGCTTTTTTTTTGTCCCCATTCGCTGCACTTTTCTTGTTTGTGTGTGTACGTATATTATTGATACGTAGCACACCGATTTTGCGGTGGAAGACGGTGATTGTTGTAGGGACGAGGTCTAAAATGCCTGATTTGCGCCGTGATGACATTAACACTGACGCCGATTTTGCGGTATGTTACCCTAATTTTGCGGTACAACGGGCTGGGTTTGCGGGGTGTTAGCACGGCGAGTTGCGGTGTAATATGTACGCTGAATTGTGCTGGTACAATGTATGCCCACCGTCAGTTTTGGGGCATGACAAGCTGGCAGCCAATGCTGTCCTGCGAAAACAATTTCGCACGAGCCCTACTCTTTTTTCACACTGGAGGAGATTGTCGATTTCCTCGTCGTCTTGTAACTTTTAGGACTGCACTCCCGTTTAGGGAACAAACTACCTAGGGTTAGTGTGGTTTGTCACGGACGCGGGACTGCTGTACTGAAAGGGATTCATTTCAGATACGTCCGGTCAGATCTATGCGTGATCTGTATGGCGTAGTTTTTTGCTGTTCCATCTGTATAATATCATTATACCGGTATATAGTAACGTGTTTCCTGGGGTGGATCTTGTACAACCAGGAATATGATACCCTCTGACCGGTTATGTAAGACCTGCTTGTACTGTGTTATAAAGATCAAAACGTAGCTTATCGGTCATAGTGGTGCTCATTCTGAACAACATGGGATGACGGCGGATTAGGATCTACGTAGATGGTGCGCTGTATGCAAGTCGTCATCTATATGCCCTATCGATGGGTGTGGATTAGTTGTCCTCCCCTCCCGGCATTGTAGGGATACGCGAGGGTCTATGGCCATGCATAATATCGAGTGCCCCCCCCCCCAAGTTGTATGGTCATACGACTGCGGTCATGCACGATAATGAGTACACCTCCCCTCCCCCCGCTAGGTATACCGTACGACTGCGCCCGTGCATGATATCTAGTACACCTCCCCTAGAGATGCGAGGGTCTAAGGTCACAGGATGATGGCCGTGCATGATATGAGTAGACCCCTCCCACGAACTACCCAATGCTGTCTCTGGAAGTGGCCACACCGAAAATTAGATCAACTCGTTGAAGCTGTCATCCATATGCAAGCCCGCCTCACAAGCGGTTCTCAGTAGGATGCACCTCAAGCTTCATGCGACTCGCTGAACACCCCACGGCGCTTCGCGCTTGGTGCGAGCAATGTCTGCCTGGTCGGTAAAAACCCGACGTGCTCTGTCCCGGCATTTTCGGAGTGCGAGGGTCTATGGTTATACGACTACGGCCATGCGTGATAATCAGCACACACGCCCTCATGGCAATGCATGACATAAGTGCACCCCCCTCACCCCTCTCCTCCGCCACGGGCATCAACGCCGTCCTGCTCACGAAGTACGCGAATCTAACTTATGTTTGTCCTGAACTCCCTCCTCCTCATCTCCTCACCCCCCCCCCCCCCCCCTTCCCCGATCCCGTCCGGCCTATTTCCCCTCTTGCCACCACCGTAACGCGGGGAACAAACGTACGCGCGTTTAACGCTAGCGTCGAAGCTCCAGCGGCAATGCGGCCCACAGCGGCTCTAGGGCTGGCGTTCACGGGGGTGCCGGCGCGTTCACGACACCAGCGTCACGAGGTCCGGTAACAGCTGCCGTCCTGCGGCTTAACGCTACCGGTGTGCGGCTGAACGCCGCCGGAGGCGGTGGTGGTGGTGGTGGTGGTGGTGGTGGTGGTGGCCGTACCAGCATCGGTGGCGGTGGTGGCGCGCGCGGGGGAACGCAAAACGCATTTCGTAGCTCGGGAGGCGGAAATGGGGCGGGGACGGGGGGCGCGGTAGCGGTGGCGGAGGTAGGGGCGGCGGCGGGGGCGGGGGTGGTAGAGGGAGGGGGGAGTGAAGGCATCGCGCACCTTCTGCGCCTGGGCTCGCGGCTGGGAACGTTCTTTCCTTCCGCGGTTGGGCCCGGGCCGGTCCCCGGACTGGATCAGCTCCTGCAGGAGGCCTCGGACGCCGTATCTACGGTTGAGAGGTACCCGCCAACGCCAGGGTACAAGTACGCTGGCCTGGCAGTACCGGCCATCAGGGTAACGGGTAGCGGAGATGGCGGCAGTGGCGGCGGAGGCGGTGGCATGTCGGAGATCGGGATGATTGGCGTGAGGGCTATTGGTGGCGGCGGCGATGGTGGTGGTGGTGGTGGTGGTGATGACGGCTTTGGCGCGCGCTTCCTTGCCACACCAGGGTTGACGCCCATACTGCCGGCGAGAACTCCGGACGCTGCTATCGGCGGCTACGGTGGTGGTGGTGGTGGTGGTGGTGTCGGCGGCGGCGGCGGCGACGGACCGGGGGAAGAGGAAGACACGCCTTCCATGTTCTTGTCGGGGCTCCTGCGCGGCTCTTCCTCGGGAGCGGTGGGCGCTTCGGTAGGTGCGGCCGCCGCAGCTGCCGCGGCTGCGGCCACCGACGAAGGAGATGCCGAAGGCGCGTCCATCCGAGGCGGCACCCCCGTCCACGTCGATGGGAGGGCGATGGGGGCCGCGGGAGTTCGAGCGGCTAGGATGGCGGCGGTCGGGTACGGAGTTACGAGGGCGGGAGCGACGGGAGGCGGCGCAGGAGCAGGAGCGGGAGCGGGAGCAGGAGGTTACGGTGCGCGGGAGGCGTACACTAGGGGGGAAGCGGCTGGTGCAGGTGCTGGTACGGGTGGTGGGGGTGGGAGGGTGACGAGGGGCGCGGGGGGTAGGAGGATCGGCGGGAGGCTTTCGTTTTCTTCTGCTCTCGGGCTGGACGATGGGAGTGGCGAGGAAGGGACTGCTGCTGCCGGAGGGGGCCAAGAAGAGAGGGCGAGTACGGGGGGGTCTACGACGGGTGCGCGGGTTTCGGGAAGGAGGTGGGTTGTTGGACTAGGCCCGGGTTTTGTTTGTTTCGCCTTGTTTTGTTTGTTTCACGGGGCCCGAGAGAGAGAGAGCAGAGATCAGTCAGCCTTATGTAGTAACGGTATGCCCACCGATCGACCTAAAACCAGGTAGGCTGCCCCCCCCCCCCCCCCCCCGCCTCAATACGCTTTTATGAGTAAGTACCCCCCTTGACAACCACGCTAACGTTTCGACGACAAACTTACTTGAATTTAGTGTGGAGTGATTTTTCTCTAATAGTAGAAGGGTCACGATTAGTGTTGAATATCTATCGACAACAAAAACGAGTTCGATATCGATCCAAATCTTTGAAAAATAATACGCGATACGAGCGATTCGACACCGATTCCAAAAAAAAAAAACCTTGTCGATGCGATTTGGGCACTTGGTACATGGAAGCTTTCGTTTTGAGAGTCGGCACAAGAAAACACAGGGATGCCGGGGGGATGGACGACAGGGGGCGAAAACACTGATGTAGGGGCAAAACACGGTCGGCATAGTTGATTGCAAGTTTCGATGTGCCGATATCCCAATACCAGTCACACGCTGAGACGGGCACACCCGACCAATGGATGCATCGATCAATGCACCGCCGGCATCCCTGGACCTTCAAGCTACCGCTATCAAAAACTCGACCGAAGCTGAAAATGAAACCACGGAAGCCGAAGCCAAAACCGAGACCGCAACGGAAAACGGAAACGAACCGGGACCAGAACCGAACCGGAACCGAACCGGAACCGAACCGGAACCGAAAACTGAGCCCGAACGAACCAAAAATAACACCCGAAAAGATAATGGATACGAAACTGAGCCGAAATCGAAATCTTAACCGAATTGAAACCGGAACCAGAACCGTACCGAACCGAAACCGAAACCGGACTAGACTTGGAAACCGGAACCGAAAACCGGAACCGGAAATATGCCGAACCGAACCGAACGAAAGCTAAACTGGATCCGAAAGCAAAACAGGACTGAGTATAACAGAACAGAACAGAACAGAACCGACCCACACCGATATGAACCGAACCGAAACGTGGCCGAGTCAAAACAGCGCCAAAACAACAAAATTACACCCAAACCCAATTCGAAGCCGAAACCAAAACCCAAAGATACGAAAAAACCCCCACTTAACATCATTCTACTGCTTGGAACAGGCGAGCAGCAGCAACAGCAGCAGCCGCAGCCGCAGCAGCAGGAGCAGGAGCAGCGGCGGCGGTTACCCCTGGGACGACCTCAAGCACGAGCGCCAGCTCAACCGCTCAGTCGCGGCAGCAAGGCTCCACGAGGAATGCGATGCGACCTCCCCCCCCCGCCAACACGGGCAGCAGCAGCAGCAGCACCAGCGGCGCAGCGGTGGGGGGAGGCGGCGGCGGCGGTGGCACAACCCCAGCTAGCGCTGCCATGACGGGACGCGCCTCCCGATCATCCACGGCTGCAGCTGCAGCCGCTGCGGCTGCGGCCGCGGCGGCAGCAGCAGCAGCAGCTGCAGCAGCAGCAACAGCAACAGCGGAAGCATCTGCTGCGGGTGAAGGAACCGGCGCAGTAGCAGCAGCAGGAGGAGGAGGAGGAGGAGGAGGGAGGGCAACACGAGGGTCTATGGCAACCACGCCCATGGACGTCGATAGCCCTGCCGGTCCGGCAGCGGCACGTGACGGTTACGCCGGCGGCGAAACTCCCTCGGTCGCGAGGAGGAGGCCCAGGGACAAGGATGCCGTGGCGGCGACGGCAGTGATCTCCGGAGGAGGAGGAGGAGGAGGAGGAGGAGGAGGAGGGGGGGCGGCGGATGCTAGTGTCCCTTCGCTGCACTCCAGCCGGCGACCTACCACCCGCGCCACCACGAGGAGGACGAGCGCTGGGGGCGGGAGACAGACGGCGGCGGCTCGGGGGAATTCCGGAGTGGGAGGGGGTGGGCACGGTGGGCAGGGGCGAGGACACCGACGCGGACAGGGCCAGGCGGAAGGAGGAGGAGAAGAAGAGAAGCTGACGAGGTCCGAGTGGCAGCGGCTCCAGTACGAGGAGACGATATCGCACGCGGTGAGGTGCGTAAACTCAGCCACCGCTTCCGCCGCCGCCGCCGCCGCAGCAGCAGCGGCAGCAGCAGGCACCCCGGCCGCGGCATCGTCATCATCATCAGCAGCAGCAGCAACAGCAGCGTCGGACGATGACATGCCAGCGGGACACGCGGAGACGGCCATGGCCGCCTTAGCTGTTGTCCGGGCGGCGCACTTCTCCGGCATCGCTAGCGCCGCTCGGGGAGACGCCAAGGAGGGGAAGGTCACGGCCGACGCGGCTGCAGCGGCGGCGGCCGCGGTAGCAGCCGCGGCGGCGGGGGGAGGAGTGGGCAGGCGGGGCGGCGGGGTGGGGGCGGGGGCGGGGGCGGGGGCGATTGCCCAGACGCGATTCGCGGACTTTGTGCGGGATGCGGGAGGTGGGTCTTCCCCTCTTCGAGGAGAAGGAGGAGGAGGCGGAGGAGGGGGAGGGGGGGTGGGGCGAGGACGAAAATCGAGCGGCGGTGGAGGCGGATTTGGGGGGGGGGGGGGGGGAAGTGGAGCCCGGTTGCGGGGGGCTGCGGGCCGTGGCGGCGTTGCTTTTGGTGCTGGCGAAGGGGTACCAGCACCTGACGCAGTACCGGTGTGCCGAGGTGAGGAGCCGAACGTGTACTTTGGCACACGTCAGACAGCTCACGATCTGTCTGATCTACTGCAGATCAGATCACCTGGATCCATGGGTCTGCCGTTAGGAGATGATAAGTGCAGGAGCGGCATCATTACAGATCCCACCCGGCGGAGGCGATGCCCTGGCTTTTGACGAAGGGGGTGCCAGTCAAAGGGTGTTCTCTCTCGTACACCTGTCCGTTCAGGCGAAACCCCCTTAGATGCGCTCGACAAACAAAGTAGATTCGTTTTTAGCACAAGGACGGCTGGCGCACCAACCAGGCGGGCATTCTGGGTAGGGTCACGGTTGGAGTTAAGCTTTATCCTTTTAGTGCCGCAGTCCCGTTTTGGGGATAAACAAAACCACTAAACATTGTGAGTAGTTTGTCCCCAAGACGGGACTGACTGCTGTCCCGCGAAAATGTTAGGAACTCCGGGTCGGGGGGGGGGGGTGGCCTCCTCCGTTAACCCTTTTAGAACTGCAGTCCCGATTTGATTTGGGGACAAACTACTTAAAATTTGAGTGGATTGCCCCCAAAATGAGACTGCAGTTCTGAAAGGGTTAACCGAAGCAATAAAAATGGGCTTTACCGTCGGAAAAAAAAAGATGCCTCACCGTTTCCCGCCAAAAAAAATAAAAAAATTAATAAAATAAAAATAAAAATTACCTCGCTATTAAATAGAAAGGCCATCGTTTTACTCGGGCACCTCAAGGGAAGGATTATAGGTACGCCAGCTGGGCAATAAGCGTGGCGCGCGAGACGCTCGGTGTAAAGCTCGTCCTCCGTGTTGATATGTCCGCCGTTCTACGTTCGTTGTAGAGGTATCGATAGCACATTTCCGCTGAAATGTTTTCTGAATCGGGGGCCTCCTTAACCCAAAATCGTCGGGATCGAAAAAAAAATGCCATGCTTTTGTCTCGAAGAAAAGGACGTTTTTTTGTGCGCTTACGTCGGGATGCAACTTGCTTTTTTGCTGACGTTGGTTTTCGGGCGAGGTATGGAGCTCCTTAAGCTCAAGTGAGGAGGAGCCTCGGAAAATCTAGGGTGAACCTCTATCGTAGAACGCCTCCTTATATATACCGGGTGTGTATGTATTTATCTGGGATGTACTTGTTCCCTGGAAATATCTACGGTAGGGTGATGAAATTGGGATGTAGATGACCTGTCGGTTGTGTGATGAAAGCACTGCCGTCGTCGCGGCCCCCACTGCCTTCGCGTGGGGGGGAACTAAGTTTTTGTTGTTGTCGATGTCGATCGATCTGGCGTCGGTCATGATTAGGTGGAAGGTGGGGTGGAAGGGGGAGGGGGATGGGAGAGGGGTGTACTCAATATCAGGCATGGCCGTAGTCGTAGGACCATTGACCCTTGCACCCCGACAGGTGTACTCGAATATCGTGCATGGCCGCAGTCGTATGGCCATAGACCCTCGCCTCCCTGCAAATCCGGGACGAAGCACATCGGAGCGGATTTTCACGGTCGGGAGGAGGGGGGGGGGGGGGGGGTCGAAGGGTGTTTGTTGAGTTTGGCGAAGCGTGTGCATGTTTGAAGAATGGGCGTGGTTTTGCTGTCACGCATGCCGCCGTACTACCGGTTGGTATTCTTGCGGACCCTAAGTTTGGATGGTAGCTGGTGAGGTTTACCGCGCGGGCAGTACCGCAGCCCTACCCCCTACCCCCACCCTGCCCCCCTCCCGATCCCACCCCACGTACCCCCCCCTCGCACACACCGACACCTCCCACCCTACCCTACCTTACCCTCGCACATACCGGTACCTCCCACCCCACCCTACCCTACCTTACCCTACCCTCGCACATACCGGTACCTCCCACCCTACTCTACCCTACCCTACCCTACGTCACAGCACCCCACCTCCCTCATCCCCTGCCCCCTACCACCCCACCCCCTGTTCTTCCCCCGACGCCTCCCCACCTCCTGGAACGCTGCTTGCTGTTTTTTTTTTTCCAGGCAATGCAAGAGCTGGAGCGACTGCCCCCGCAGCAGTACTGCACGGGGTGGGTTTTGCATCAGGTTGGGAGGGCGTACTTCGAGAGGGCCGACTACCCCAATGCTAAGGTTGGTGTTTTTTTTTACCCGTTTTACGGTGTGGTTTTCAGTTGTTTTGTGATTGGCCCATATCGCCACGCCGGAGTGTAGTACACGGGGGGGTTGGGGGGGGGGGGTGGGGAGGGGAGGGGTCGCCGGTTTTTTTTGAACGGTTCACCGGATTGTAGGCCCGTTTCGCCTTTGCGTCGGTACTTCGGCCGCGCAACCGCTGTATACGCTGTTATATCCTTATGGATGTATCGTCTTATCCACTCCCGCCGGGAGAAAACACTTTGAGCGCCCGCCACGCGCTCCAGAGTGCACGGATGGCGCCGAGACCTCGACCGATGTGTCCGCCCGGGCTTCATGTGTCCGAGGGTAGTTGCTGTTTTGCCGAAAAGTGCCCGCACGAAGAGAAAAGGTGGCAAGAGTGCGAAAAAATGACAAAACATACGTTTACATATATATATATATATATTATATATATATATGTGTGTGTGCTTCGAAGTATACCTTGATATCTGTGTGTGCCTGTACATCAGCCTGTCGTTATTCCGCACTGCGAAGTCGACGCTGGAGAGATTGTCGCGTTGACGATCGTTGGACGGTGGATGGACGGCCAAATGGCCCCCCTCCCCCCCCCCCCCCCCCCGCCCCCTCCTCTTTATCCCCTCTCTCGCCCTCAACTACTATGCGCGAATAATCTGATCGGGTTAGATCTCTTGTAGTCTGTTCCTGTTTCCTACCGGTAGATCACAGCAATTTCAACACACTAAAAATAATAACTGCTGTGGGGAAAAGGGGGTAAAAATGTGTGTGTGTGTTTTTTTTTTGTTTTTTTCACCCCGAAGTATTCTTCGAAAAAAAAAAAAATCAGAGCAACTTCTGATTGGCTTTTACGTAGCGGCTTCGGATTTCGGATTCACCTGTTTTAACCAGTCAGCTTCTCGAGCGCTTTTGTCTTGTTTCGGATATTTTTATATTTTTTGTTGTCCCCGCCAAAATTGGGCTATCGCATGCATCACCACGCCCTGTTGACGCCCCCCGCCCTCCCTTTCTCTCCCTCTCTTCCCCACTCCCGCTTCGCTGCTGCGTATATGTCGTGTGTTGCCAGCGTTGTTCCCCCCCCACCCCCCCCCCCGATTTATGTATGCCGTGTTTATACCGTATACGGTTATACGGTTATGTATACCTTTCACGGGTATTTTATACCGTGCTGTTCTGCCGTTACCCCATTACCATGCCGTTCTCCCGGAATTTTTACCGTGCCGTCATGCCGGTATCTGAGTGCCACTCGTACCGTACCGTCAAGCCGGCGTTTGTACCCTATCGCTAAACCGTTTTTGTTGTTGTCGTGTGTTGTACCTGCCACTCGCACCGTACCGTCAAACCGGCGTGTATACCATATCGCTAAACCGTTTTTTTTTGTTGTCGTGTGTGTTGTACCGGTACCGTCCAACCGGTCTCTTTTCGTTCTGCCTTGGAAGTCGACTCTGGAGAGCATGCAGCGGTACGACCCTCAGAGGCTTGAGGGGTTAGACCTGCTGTCGACTACTCTCTGGCACCTCAAGGAAGAGGTGAGAGCTCACACAGCGGCACTTCCAAGTTGAAGCGGGAGACGGGGGAGGGGGAGGGGGAGGGGGAGGGGGAGGGGGGGGGGGGGGCAGGGGAGGCGTTCTACGATAGAGGTTCACCCTACATTTTCTGGGGCTCCTCACTTTAGGAGCTCCATACCTCACCCGAAAACTGACTTCAGCGAAAATCAAATTGCATCCCGATGGAAAACCCCATGGTCCGAGAATGCAAGATTGGCATTCCGACGATTTCGGGTAAAGGAGCCCTGATCATCCAGGAAACAGTTTAGCGGAGATGCGCCACCTCCTTCGTAGAACGCGTCAGGGGGTGGGTACTGGTGCTCGATCTCATGCATGGCCGTAGTCGTGTGTGACCGTAGACCCTCGCACCCCTACACTACCGGGACGGAGCACGCCGTGTCTTGGCCGACCAGGCAGACATTGCTTGCGCCAAGCTCGGAGCGAAACGTGGAGTATTTATTTGGCGAGTCGCAAAAATGGAAGAGCTGCGTCTTGCTACGAACCGCTTGTGAGGCGGACTTTCTTGCACTTGGATGGATGACAGCGCCAAATTATTTGGGGGGGGGGGGGGAGGGTAAAAGGTTAGGTTTATATATCAATTCTGCTCTTTGTTGCAAGTGTTATGCTTCCTTCCGTACGTTTCATGCTATTTTTAATTTTCTCCCAGTTATGCCTGTGTATGCTACTGTTAATAGAAAAAATAGATATCTTTAACGCAAAAAAAAGAAGATGATGCTACTTTATGCTCTTTCAAAATAAATTAAATTGCGTGCTGAAGGCTATGCCAGCAACAGTCGATACAAGCCTAGGCAGGGTAGGTGAGCTTGTACCAGAACGTTGCTGTTTTTTTTTTTAAGCGTGCGCACGTATTCAGTTTTTGTCGTATATTTTATTTGTGACGTTCCAATTTTGTATGCAAATTTAATTTTCTTGCTTTTGTTTTTGGGTGGCGCAGGCAGGGGTCGTCTCGAAGCCTCGCTCGAACCCCTGCATGGTATAGCAAATCACTTGATTCGGTACAAGCACGCCCGGTAGTATAGTGCCCATTCGGACTCTGATACGAACATCCACCGCCGCTTGTATTCGCGGTTCGAGTGTCTCATCTACGGTAGTACCTGTTGTGTGACGTTCCGTCTCCGTCTCTGTCACCTGCCGCTGCTGCTTCTCCTCCTCCTTCTCTCTCTACCCCCCCCCCCCCCCCCACCCCCCCCCTTTCACCCCCTCCTCCTACTCCTACTCCTCCTCCCCCCCCCCCCTTTCCCCCTCTTGCTTCCCCGACTGCTGCTGCTGCTGCTGCTGCTGCTGCGGTGTGCCGATTTTATATTCGCCCAAGCTTATCGTTTGTGGGCGCTCCATGCGTCGTTTGTATGCGCTGTATGCGCTCCGTGTATACCTGGTAGTTTACATTGCGCTGCTTGTGTCGTTCGTATGCGCTCTATACATGCGCTCTGTATTATTTGTATGCACTCCTTGTATCGTTCGTATGCGCTGTACTGGTATGCGCTAAGTGCGTCGTTGGTATAGGGTGTATGCGTTTCGTGGGCGCTCCATGCGTCGTTTGTGTGCGCTGTATGCGCTCCGTGTATCGTTTGTATGCACTGTATGCGCTCCGTGTGCCGTTTGTATGCGCTCTATATGTACGCTCTGTATTGTTTTATGCACTTGGTATATCGTTTGTATGCGCTGTATGCGCTCAGTGCATCGTTTGCATACGTTAATTGCGCTCTGCATATGCGATTTCCCGTTTTTTATCCGCTCCATTCGTCGTTCGTTTGTGTGCGCTGCATGCGCTCCGTGTATCGTTTCTATGCGTTGCATGCACTCTTTGTGTCATTTCTACGCGCTGCATGCACTCCACGAATCATTTATATGCGTTGTATGCGTTCCATGCGTCGTTTGTATGCGCTCCGTGGATTATTTGTATGCGCTGTATGCGCTCCGTGTGTGCCTTCCATGCGCGTCGTAGGTGGAGCTGTCCTATCTGGCGCAGAAAGTGAGCGAGTTCGATCGCCTCTCCCCTCTCACTTGGTGCGTCGTCGGAAACTGTTTCTCCCTGCAAAAAGAGCACGAGACGGCTCTCAGGTTCTTCCAGGTATGGATGATGGGTTTCCGGGAAGGAAGGGCGGGGGGTAGGGGGTGGGGGGCGGGGGCGGGGGTTAAGGTCGGAAGCAGGGGGGGAAGGGGGAAGGGGGGGGGTAGGTTGCAGGATGGGGGAGGGGGGGGGGGTGGAAGGGCTGAGGTGAGGAAGTGAAGAGCGTAAATGGAGAGGGCGGGTGGGGGGGGGGGGGGGGAAGGGGGGGGGGGGGGAGGTGGACTCGATATCATGCATCGCCGTAGTCGTATGACCATAAAGTCACTGATTTGTTGCTTGCCTTAGTCATTTGACCATTGACCACGCATCCCTTTTCGAGACGAAGCACCGCTCCTACTCCTAATAGAGACACCTCCAACATTTAGGGCGCTCATTTCGTTGTTTCCGTATATACATAGAAAAAATATTTATATTATCCGCTTCCTGTTTGGCCGCCTGTTGGGGGGGGGGGAACGGGTGAATCGATTGTTTTCGTGGCCACGGTCGCCCGGGAGTTTTCATTCCATAGAGTGACGTGTGCGTGTGGGGCATTTCGTGCGTGGAGTCGTCCATGTTCCACTGGTTTCGGCTTTGTGCGACACAAAGTTCGTGCGGCAATGCCTTGACCCTCGGCTCGTTTTATCGCATTTGAGGTTTGCCTCTCTGTCTGTCTGTCTCGTCTGTCTCTGTCTTTGTCTGTCTGTCTGTCTGTCTCGTTCTGTCTCGGCTCCTGGTGTTTGCCTCCCTCTTGCTTTTTTTTATTTTTTCTTCTTGCAGAGGGCCATTCAGCTCGACGCTGACATGACGTACGCGTACACCCTGTGCGGGCACGAGTACGTGGCGAACGAGGACTTCGACAAGGTAACCAAACCACGCGATACCACAGTGTGTACCGGCGTTCTCTTTGGTCTAGTCCGCCCGCGTCTCGCGTTTGGCGCCGGCGCCGCTGTTGTCACCTGCGCGCCTTGCCTTGGTGTGTAGTGATGGTGGTGGTGGTCGTCGTCGTTGTTGTCGTTGTTGTTGTTGGTGTTGTTGTTGTTGGTGGTGGTGGTGTTGGTGTTGTTGTTGCTCCTGTAGTCGTTGATGTTGTTGGTGTCGACGCAACCTCCATCATCCCCGCCGTCTCTCCCTCCCTCTTCATGGACCCCTCCCACCTTTCCTCTAACCCCTACCCCTACCTACCCCCTGTCCACCACCACCCCTACTCTTACCCCAACCCCAAGCCACACCCCCGTATACCCCACCCCACTTGTGCCCCTGTCCCCTCCCACCGGTTCTCCTAACCCCCCCCCCCCCCCCCCCGCCATCATTTTTGTGCAGGGTGTATATGGCGAGACACCCACGAGGGAGTCACATAGTAAACGCGTTTCTGGAAACTGGCCTCACCAAAAATTGAATCAATTCATTGATGCTGTCATCCATGTGCAAGAAAATCCGCCTCGAAAGCGGTTCTTGGTAGGATGCAGCTCGCCCTTCATGCGACGCGCCCAACACCTCACGGCTCGCCTCACGCTTGGTGCAAGCGAGCAACGTCTTTGCCTGGTCGGTGGAAGCCCGACGTGCTCCGTCCCGGCATTTGTGAGGATGCGAGGGTCTATGGCCATACGACTACGGCCATGCATGATAATGTGCCCCCCCCCCCCCCCACCCATACAACCGCTTGCTCTACCCCACCCCGTACCACGCCTCCCGATACCCTAACTCCCGCCTCTCTTTGCCCTACCTCTACCCCCCCCCTTCCCCTGCCGCTGCTCTTACCCGAACGCCTTCCATGCAGGCTGTGGCTTGCTTCCGAATGGCGATTCGCACGGACAGACGGCATTACAACGCTTGGTACGGGCTAGGCTCGATATACCACCGACAGGAAAAGTACGACATGGCGGAATATCACTTCCGGCGCGCCCTCAGCATCAACCCTCAGTCTAGGTGGGTGATGGGACGGGGTACGACGGGATGGGATGGGATGGGATGGGATGGGATGGGATGGGATGGGATGGGATGGTTTGATGAGATGGGATGGGATGGGACGGGATGGGATGGGATGGTTTGATGAGATGGGATGGGATGGGACGGGATGGGATGGGATGGGATTGATGGGATAGGATGGGCAGGGGTGGCGTGGGATTGATGGGACGGGATGGGATGGGACGGGATGAGGTGGGATTAGAAGGGATACGATGGGTGTGGGTTGAAGAGGGGTTGGGATAGAATTGGACGAGATGGGATGATGATATGTGGCGGGATGGAGGAGATGGGGTGGGATGGGGTCGGGTGAGGTGGTTGGGGGTGGGATTTAATGGGACGAGATGGAGTGGGATGGGGCGGGTGGGATCAGATGGGATGGGATGGGGTGGGATGAAAGGAGGTGTGACATAAGAGCACAAGATGAGGTGGAAAAGGGTGAAAGGAGGTGGGATGGAATGGAATTGTGGGGAAACGGGTCGGATGGCATGGGGTGAGATTGGATCGGATGCATAGGGTGTACGTAGGGGGATGAGATGGGGTGGGGGGTGTATCATGTGTGTGTTGGTGTGTATTTGTGTGTGTTGTAGTGCGGGTGTGTGTGCATGTCCCAACGCGGACCCTTCCCCGCTATGATACCCCCCCCCCCCTCCTCCCTCCTCCCCGTTCTGTCCCGCCTTACACCGCGGTGTCCATTTTTTTCCCCCCGATCTGTCCTACTCTCAGCCCCGCTCTCTGTCCCGCTTTGTTCCGTCCTCTGCCCTGCTCTACCCACCCCTCTTTTGTTTTGTGCCGCATTCTATCCGCCTTTTTGTAAATCTCTGTCCCGCCCGATTGATTATTGCTCTCGTCTTGCTATGTCCCGTTCTGTCCTGCGTGCTTCATCCCGATGTATGTCCCTTTTTGTTCCAATGTATTGCCCCGCTTTGTTCCGGTATCTGTCCGCCCCTCCCGCGTTTTTGCCCTGCTATGTCCCGCGGTACACTCCGCACTCTGCCCCGTTCTTTCCCGTTCTGTCTGGCTCCGTCCTGATTTGGTTGTCCCACTCTTTTGCCCCGCTTTTTGTCACGCTTTCTGTCCCGCGTTTGTTCCGATCTCTGTCCCGCGTTTGTTCCGGTCTCTGTCCCGCCCCCCCCCGTCCCCGTCTCTCGGATGGCGTGCTGTGGTGTATTTACAGCGTGCTTCGAGTGTACCTTGGCATGGTGCTGCACGCCAACAAGCGTTATCTCGACGCGCTGGACATGCTGGAGCTCGCCTCCAAGTCGCAACCCAGCAATCCTCAGGTGGAGGGAGGGGGGGGGGGTGCGGGCGCAAGCGGCCGTCAAGGAGTTTTTTTTTTGTTTTTGTTTTTGTTTTTTGCTTGCCTGGATTTGTTTGTCTGTTTTTTTTTTTTTTTTTTGTGAGTATGTGTTCGTGTTGACTTGGTTTTTGGTTTAGTCGCGTTTGCTCTGCAATATTTTGTCTGTGTTGACCTGCGCGTACCTTTCCCACCATGGTGTTTTCATTAGTGTTCATAGTAGTCAAAACGAGGGGCGGGGGAGGGAGGTGATATTTTGTTTTTGTGGCCGTCATGCTGACTATGCTGACGCATCGAAGTGAATTCGGAAGGCGGTTGTTCGGCCTTTCTGATCACAAGAGCGGGAAAGCCGCTCTACGATACGGTAGCAGACGTTGTTTCTTTCGGAAACAACGTTAAAAACAAATTGTGCGGCGCCGTCTGGTTGCTGTCCGGCCAAGAAAATTAAAATGCGTCTCAATGCCGAAGTTGATGAGACGCCTACCGTGTGTATGTATCGTTACCGGGACGAAAACATGAGTGCATTTTTTACCGCGCTGTTCACGGATCATGACCCGGCCCGCATGTTGGGGCAGGATGTCTTCAACTTCTCACGGGTCGAGTTGGGTCGGGTCAGAAGGTCTTAAAAATCTCACACGTTGGGTCGGATTAGGTGACCCGACCCGACCCGACCCGACCCGACCCGACCCGACCCGACCCGACCCGACCCGGCACATAGGTTTTCACGCCGTGAACAACACCGCTGAAATTTGAGCCTCAAGAATGCAGGGCTTCGAAAGAGAAAACGCACCACGTAACCACGGCATTGCGGCGGGGCTGCCCCGCTCTTCGTCTCGCACCCCATCCCCACCCCTCACCGACGTGCGATCCCTACAAGGTGATGCTCCCGGGATTGTAGGGGGCGCGAGGGTCTGTGGTCGTACGACTACGGCCATGCGTGATATGAGTACCCCCCCTCCCCCACCGCCCTGCACGAGTAGCATAGCATGAGGTCGCCCCCCCCCCTTCCCTCTCTCCTTCCTGTCCCCCCATACCTCCGACCTCGCCGGACTGATGTTCCCTACCGCTGCTGCTGCTGCTGCTGCTGCTGCTTCCGCTAGGCATCCTTCCACCGTGCCAACGTGCTGATGTCGATGGAACGCTACTCCGAGGCATTGGTAGAGCTGGAGGTGGTTCGAGACAACGTGCCTAAGGAGAGCGCGGTTTATTTCTTGATGGGCAAGGTGGGGCGCCGTTGAACTCTTCACAGATCAGACAGATCACCATATATACTACAGATCTTTTAGGTCGTCTGCTACTGTAGATCCTTAGATCATCTACTCTAGAAGTGGATATGATATGTTGGTGGCAACGTGCCCGGGGAGTGCGCCGTTTGCTAATTTTGGTGGGCACGGTGGGTGCCGTTGATCGTTTGATGCATCGGACATATCCCTTATAGATATGTAGCAGATATGTAGATATCTAGATCTTAATATCATCTAGATCTTTGGATAATCTAGATTGTTTAATCATCTAGATCTTTAGATCCTCTAGACCTTTGGGGCATCTACATCTCCAGATCGTGTATAGACCAAAGCCACCGAACGTATTGGGTACGACGCATCGTCAAACCTACCGGGTACGAAGAAAACCAAACGTACTGGGTACGGTGCATGGTAAACGTACTGGGTACGATGCATGGCGAACGTACTTGGCTACGATGCATGACAAACGTACTGGATACGATGCATGATAAACGTACTGAGTACAATCCATGGCAAACGTACTGGGTATGACGCATGACAAACGTACTGGGTACGATGCATGGCAAACGTACTGAGTACGACGCATGCTAAGTGCACTATTGTCGGCGGGGTTGGTTGTAAACCGAAAACAAAAAATGGCTCGGTCGGTTTTTCAAATTTTCACCGAAAATTCGATCGGTTTCGGTCTTGTTTTTTAGAACAAAATAAAAGCAGACAGAAAAACAAAAACGAAAAACAAAAAAAACCCGAAGAGGTCGGCCGGTTCCGGTCGGCTTTGTTCAAAGGAACCGAAGAAGAAAAAAAAGTCGGTTTTCGATCGGCAAAAAACCGAAGAAAAAAAAACGAGTGAAAAACTCGACTTTCGCGGTACGTTCGCCACCCTTGCCCTGACAATTAGGGGGGATCATAGTAAATAGAACCTACGGTAGACACAAAAACCTATATATTTCGCTATTTTTTCTGATGATATTTGGTCCTATTTACTATGCTCCCCCGTGATTATTACGGGGGATCATAGTAACTAGGACCTACGATAGAGACAAAAACCTACCAGGTATATATTTTCCTATTTTTTTCCAACTATGTTTGGTCCTATTTACTATGGTCCCCCGTAATACGGTGGTAGGTACGCCGCACGCCAACGCGGGTACCGTGCGGCGCACGCCGAACGTACTGGGTACGGACGCATGCTGTTTATGTAGAATCAAAACACCTGACGCGCTCGTTGTTTACAATATGCCCCCCCCCCCCCCCCCGCGCTCAATGCATGTTTTGGTGCATTGATCCGAGGGTGCACGAGAAGAAGTATCAACCCCTTATTTATTTTTTTCTTGTGTCCCAGGTTTTATTTTGGGGGGGAGGTGTACTCGATAGGAGAGATGTACTCGATATCATGCGTGGCCGTAGTCGTATGACCATAGACCCTCGCATCCCTACAGTGCCGGGACGGAGCATGTCGGGTTTTCACCGACCAGGCAGATGTTGTCTGCACCAAGCTTTGCGAAGCGCCGTGAGGTGTCCGGCGAGTCGCACGAAGGGTGAGCTGCATCCTACTAAGAACCGCTTTTGAGGCGGACTTGCATATGGATGACAGCTTCAATGAGTTAATTTAATTTCCGATGTGGCCACTCCCAGAGACAGCAGTGGGAGTACTATACAACTGCCTCTTTTCTTGGGTACCTTACCATAAACACTGCAGATACGACAATTTCCCTTGTGCGGAGTAAAAGGGTCTCTGCTCCGCACAAATCATCTAACTCGACCACCAGCTGTGACCGACCGACCAAAAAAAAAAGCAAGAAAAAAAACTGTACGATGGTTGTCCAGCTCCAAAGGGGGAGCGGCATGTTTTACATCCAACCCAACCTGAATATAATGAATAGAGGGGGTGGGGGGGGCGTTACTAAAGAAGCCAAGTACAAGAAACAAAGAGACAAGACAGAAGGAAATTCCAACTCGCTCGTACGTATATACTGTAATTTGTTTTCAATTCCGACATGGTTGCGACTACAGTTGTGCCTCAATTTTTTTTTTTTTCTTGTATCCCTTGCTTGCATTGGTCGGCGTTTTTTTTTTTTTTTTTTTTTTGGGGGGGGGGCAGGTGTGCAAGAAGCTCGGGCGAACGGACTCGGCGATGAGGCACTTTACCATCGCTCTCGATCTGCACAGCAAGGTAAATAAACAAATACGGAGGCGTTTTTTTCAGTCATCAGACATATCAAGATAGATGAGTTAGATTAATCAGATAATACCCTCGCTTCGAGATCTACTTTATACTGTAGATATTTCAGGGGAAGCGTGCATCCGTGATCGGTCGTATCCAGTACGACGAGAGGGTACTGCATTGTCTTCTCTGCTTACTGCATAACGCAGTAGTACCTCTGCTGCGGCGTACGTAGTTTTGTGGCCACAGAGCTAGAGAGCTTGTACTCGCAGCTCTTTAGGATGGAAGGATTGGCACGGGCACTAGTTGGTCGTACGGGAATGTCGATTGAGGTGGAGGGGGGAAAAAAGAACGGTTCGACGTGAAGAAGAGCACACGCACGCGTACTTCTCCGTGATCTACTCGTGTCGCCGGATCGGAGCCAGCACAATCTGCATGATCTACTCGGGCGCAGCACTTGTGCCTGGGGTTGTGGATGCCTGGTATGTACTGCACAGCAGATCCTGCCTCCTGCGCAGCACCTCGTAACGGCGGGATAGGGATCTAGATTCTCCAAAGGATGAGATGTTTTTGTTATATCCGATCTGTGTGGTAACTCTTTTTTTTTTATATATTTTCGAGATTCGCAGTGTGTGTGTGTGTGTTTTTAGGTCTGTGTTTTTGCTTTCGTTTTCAGATGAGAGGACTCTGCGTCTTTCACCACGCTTTCGGTCTGCCCAGCGAAAGGTGAAAGTTTTTTACATTTTCTCGCGGCGTGTGCGTGTCTTTTCTATTTTTTTCCCGCGCATGGGATAACAGGCCACCGATCCTCGCTTCATGATTTGTTGTACCACCCTGGTCGGATTATTAATCACCGTTTACACATGAATATGGAGACCAAGCGGTTCTTATATTGACAGACATCCAGAGCGGTACGTATTATTAATATTTCAGGGGAAAATGTATCTCTGATCTATACCAGTATCATCTACCGGTATACAGCAGTAGCTCATGTTGCCTCCACAAGGTCCATATATTATTTTTATGGGGGACCACATTAAATAGGACCCACGGTGCACACAAAAACCTATAAATTTCGTTATTTTTACCAACAATGTTTGGTCCTATTAACAATGCCCCCCCGTACTAATATTACTACTATTACGGGGGACCATAGTTAATAGGACCAAATATTGTTAGTAAAAATATCTAAATATATAGTTTTTTGTGTGTACCATAGGTCCTGTTAACTATGGTCCCCCGTAATAGATATTTCAGGGGTTTACCCAAGGCGGCTTTTTTCCGAGGGTCTTCACGGATCATATGGTCCGACCCTACGTACGTAAAAAAAATGAAGAACCGAAAACCAAACAGAAAACAGTAGTAGAAATAGTAAAATGTAACAGTTACACAGCGGTACGTGAGTTACCCATTCACCGACCCACCCACCCACCCACCCACCCACCCGCCCACATGTACCTGTGCTCAAGAAATGTACCGTGACCTACCGACCCACCCACACCCACCCCGAACGCTCGTTTCCGTGTTTTTTATTGGTTTCTCCCTAAGGGAGCGCGGCAGTAGCGGTGTGTTGGTCTCCCAGCAGCGTTAGTATGCCTCAGGGGTGTCCTAGGAGTGTATACCCGAACAAAAAAAAAATCCGGATGGGTAGTTACTGTAGTTGACTGTCGTGTTACATTTTTTGTACTATTCTACCAGTACTATTTTCTTTTAGATTTTCATTTTTTATTTTATTTCTGATCGTGTGTACTCGTACTTCTCACATTTTTTTGTTTATTTTCGGTTTTCCCAATTGTTGTACCAGGTATACTGTACCAGGTAACTTTTTACCACGTATTCTACATACTATCTTTCTATTTGATTTTCGTTTTTTTTTGTTTTTTTTTTGTCTTCATTTCTGATCGTACCATGTATAATGTGTACTTCTCATGCGTATTTTTATTTTGTTTCGACTTTCCTGTTAATTTTTTTTATGCTCGTGCACGGTGCCTTTGCAGGATAAGAACCTGATCAAGGCTGCCATCGACAGGCTGAACGAGCCGGATTTAGACGAAGAAGAGAAGTTTTAAGTTGGTGCCGATTAGTTGGCGGGGCGGGGGTCATCGGTGCCGATACCATTGCGTGTCACTGGTTCAGTTTTTTTTTTTTTTTTTTCTTCGACCGTTTTTGACGCGGCGGGTTAGGAGGTGGAGGGGGGGGAGGGGGTGTACTCGATAGGAGAGATGTACTCGATCTCATGCATGGCCGTAGTCGCATGCATGACCATCGACCCTCGCACCCCTACAATGCGGGGACGGAGCATGTCGGGTTTTCACCGACCAGGCAGACATTGCTTATGGCACCAAGCGCGAAGCGCCGTGAGGTGTCTAGCGAAGTGGGGAGGGGGGGGGGGGGGGGGGGGCACTATGGATAGGTGTGCTGGATGTCGAGGGGAGGGGTGGGGGTGGGCGAGTTGTCACTTTCACTTCTTGGTCATTTTATATTTTCATCGATCGTTTTGGTTGGAAGGACAGGGGCGGGGGCGGGCTAGACTCTTGTTTTCGGCTGTTACATCCTTTTACTTTTCGTTTTTTTTATTGTTAGTAGTGTTGTGTTGCTGTCGTGTTGATGAGCTCCGTGTGAGAGAAAGTCTTGGAAGAGCGTCTTCGAAAAGACACACATTCACCCACCCCACACTCACCTGATACTCACTATTTGTCATTCCCCTTATTCCGCTCGCCATCTGACGAGGCGCCGCGCATGTTGCCCAGTGGCCATCTGTATGGGATATCTTGAAATCTGGAAATGATTTTGATTGTCCGATCGATTGTCCCCCTGATGAAAACTGGTTAACCCCCCCCCTCCCCGCCCCCCCCGGAAATTAAATTAACTCATTGAAGCTGTCATCCGTGTGCAAGTCCGCCTCACAAGCGGTTCTTAGTAGGATGCAGCTCACCCTTCATGCGACTCGCCAGACACCTCACGGCGCTTCGCAAAGCTTGGTGCGAGCAATGCCTGCCTGGTCGGTGAAAACTCGACATGCTCTCCGTCCCGGCATTGTAGGGATGCGAGGGTCTATGGTCACACGACTACTACTGCCATGCATGATATCGAGTACATCTCTCCTATCGAGTACACCCCCCCCCCTCCACCTCTACATTCCCTTCGGAGCAACTTCTCCCGGCGACGAGGCGCCGCGTGGAATGCCACCGGATCAAGGCGGAGGAGGTAGGTAGCCCTGGGCGAGAATCTCCGGTGGTCACAGCTGAGAGGCCTCGTCAATCCCTGCAGCTACTGCCGCATGTACGAGTACGGTTTAAAGCGACGTCGAAGAGTTACTGCTGCAGTACAAACGTCGGATCGATCTTCCCCCCCCCGTATTAACCCGGCCGCCACTGTCGGAGACGTCAGCTTATTTCGCGCGCACCGCCGCCGAGGGATGCCCGAGGTAAATATACCACTTGAAGCCTGTTAGCGACTCCGAGGGTTGGCGGCTTAGAGCGCGACGGGTTGCGGTCTGATCACTTATCAACCTTTTATTACGGGGGACCATAGTTAGTAGGACCTATGGTATACCTAAAAACCTATATATTTAACCATTTTTACTAACAATATTTGGTCCTATTAACTATGGTCCCCCGTAATAGTCCGTACGGGGAAACATAGCAATATTACGGGGGACCATACTGTAGTAAATAGGACCATATATTCGTTACAAAAATAGGTCAATATACACTTCGTAGGGTTGTGTGTACCGTAGGTCCTATTCACTATGGTCCCCCATAATAGTAACAGGGGCTACTGCTGCATGTACAGCAGTAGTAGTGGGAATCCCCCTATTACATTATTAATAGGCGGTATCCCCATATAAGGCGGTCAAATCTTGGCACGTCTGGAGAACTGCGCTCATAACCTGGGATGGGCAATGCGGCCTCCCCTCTAGTTAGATCACTTGTGCGAGGTAAATAACCTTTACTCCGCACAAGTGGGAAAGGCCGTATCACGTAGTGTTCAAGGCAAGGCACCCAAGAGGCAGTTACATAGTACTTACTCCCATTCATTGCTGTCTCTGGAAATGTCTACACCGGAAATTAAATCAACTCATTGAAGCTGTCGTCTGTATGCAAGTCCGCCTCACAAGCGGTTCTTAGTAGGATGCAACTCACCCTTCATGCGACTCGCCAGACACCTCACGGCGCTTCGCAAAGCTTGGTGCAAGCAATGTCTGCCTGGTCGGTGAAAACCCGACATGCTCTCCGTCCCGGCATTGTAGGGATGCGAGGGTCTATGGTCATACGACTACGGCCATGCATGAGATCGAGTACATCTCTCCTATCGAGTACACCCCCCCCCTCTACAAGGCGGTCGTATTGCCCTGGCACGCCGCCGATTTGACCCTTGTAGAAGCGCTGTCCCGTTTTGGGGGCAATCTAGTCAAATGTTCAAGTAGTTTGTTCCCAAAACGGGACTGCGGTCCTAGTAGGGTTAAGCTGCCTCCCCCCGGTAGTGGAAAGGGCGTGCGGCAGTATACATAATTCAACTTGTAAAAGGGGCAGTTCGTAGCGGTCCCTATGGAATAGTGGTGCCGGCTGCTCCGCTGGTTTACTGTATAGTGCCATGTAATGTGAAGGCGCTTGCTTGGCGCAGATGGGACTGACCAAGCAGTGTGGTGACGTGTGCAGACTGCTGCAGTGCAGGTTGCCCGCTATGATACTGTTATCAGGGGGGGGGGGCATAGTAAACAGGACCTACCGCACACACAAAAACCTATATATTTATCTATTTCTCCCAACAATATTTGGTCCTATTTACTATGGCCCCCCGTACATGGTATGGGGCGCCAGTGGAATCGCTTGCTTTTTTGCTTTTGGCACAGATGGGATTGCTAACCGAGAGCGTGGTGAGCGCCCAGGAGTAGCAGCACTGCAGTATTAATAAGGGTGCCGGTTGCCTCTGCGTGTATGGTGCCGAGAATGTTGGCCATGGCGTGGGTCGGCACACTTCACTTGCACATGCAAGAGGGACCGACCACTATACTGCTGCTGCATCGTAATTTCAGCGCAAGATATCGCACCTACCTCCCCTCTTTGGTTAATAATAGTTGTGATACACTTCTCCACACCTCGATTGCCAATTATTACTGCTTGTGTCCTTCTTCAGCGCGCATACCGTACATCTATCCCCTTTCCCGTTAGTTATACTCTTCCGCACCGGCGTCCCCGGTGGCTTGGTAGGTGGTCCGCGCTGCCTATCAAGATCAATTTCGTGGGTTCAAGTCTCACCGAGTGCATGCTCGTAGGGGCGTTTTCTTGTAAAAAAAACAATTGAATAGCGGAAAGCGCGAGAGCGTGAGTTAGCTACATTCGATGAAAATCGACGAGCGGTGAGAATGCTGAACCCTACGCGCGACAATAGTCTTCATGACCATGAGCGTCACATCAGTTCTGATTTGTCGTAGGATACTGCCGCGCTTTTGTTCTGCTGGAGAGTTCTTCACTTTCTGTTATTACGGGGGGCCATAGTTAACAGGACCAAATATTGTTAGTAAAAATGGTGAAACATATAGGTTTTTATGTGTACCATAGGTCCTGTTAACTATGGTCCCCCGCAATAGTCGTTTATTAGAACAACACTACACATTGTCGGATGGCAAGCAAAATAATAATAAACAAAGGCACGTACCGAGGGGGAGACGGGTAGATACCTGTGTCCAGAAGATCGTTGAGGGTGAAACCTCCTGGCTGAAAAGTAAAAGTGATGATACCTCGGAATGACAGATCGTGATATATATATCTGTGTGTCTGCAGGAGATTATATTGTCCCGCTCGCTCATCATGCCGTTCGTTGCCGAAAGGTTGTTGTGCAGGATTTGCGTATATCAGTACAGATCGAAACCCAGGAAGCATGCGCTACCTTCTTCTGTCTGTCGTAGCTGCGTAGATCATGCGGATTACACGAGCCCCACCCACCCGGCGACAATCACAGGCTGGGTCATACAAGGTCGGCGATCGATCTGCCTTGAAAATATCAACCGTAGATCAGTACCCCTACCCTCAGGACCGCTGTCCCGTTTTGGGGACAAACCGGTCGAAAACCAGTGAAGCTCGAAGCTATTAATAGTTTGTCCCCAAAACGGGACTGCGGTCAGAGAAGGGTCAACAGCTCTACGCCCGAGGTGTGTTGAGAAACATCGCCCCAGATCGGCACAAACAAGAAGAAAATTGGGTTAAGACACACAGCCCAACAGTGGGATATAGTTAGAATAAGGTGGTGAAATAGGAAAGAACACAATATATATGGAGCATGGACACCAAAATTGACGTTTGTTAGTTAACACCGGGCACTCACTGTACTCTTGTGGATGGTGCAGGCTATCCGGCTCCCACCCGACAATAACATGAGTTTTTAATAGAACGTACATGTTAGGAGGAGCATACATACCACCAGGTATATATCTACCCTCTGCCGGAAGATAGTAGTAGTATTACGGGGGACCGTATTAAATAGGACCAAATATTGTTAGTAAAAATAGCGAAAAATATATAGTTTTTTGTGTGTACCGGCGTAGGTCCTATTTACTACTTGGTCCCCCGTATTAGTAGGATCATTGACTGGCGACCACGGGTTTCTATATAGTTCCTCGCATGCTTCTTCTTCCGTTCGGTACGAGAGGGGGTGGTGTGTCCAGCGGGGCCTCTTGGGTCAATTACAGTGTCCAAATCGACTCCCGCCAATGTGTGGCATGAGCTTCAACGTTGACCACTCATAAATACCCCCCCAGACAGAAGAAACCATAAAACATGGTATCGAAAAACTCGGGTAAAACCGTTGTTATCGTGAGAGAGCTGTTTTGCCCAGAATCCCCATTTTAGTTTTTGGAAAGAATTTTGCGTTTTTTTTCACGGAGGACACAATATTGTATCGAGTGCGGCCGAGAAGCGAAAACCACCTATACACAGCTGCGCCTCAAGATCCATCTACGCTACGCTGGACCCCCCCTGCGAACGTGCCAGCCAAGTGTATTGTAGGCACCAAAAACCTCGCGCAGCTCTCGTCGAAGTCCTCTAGCGCGCCGGAGAAAGAGGAAGCTTGATCGGTCCCGGGTCATCGAAAAATCGAACCAAATATACCCCCATTCGTCGGTGTACGCGCGCTGATTTTCCCGAGCCACCGCAGACCGTCATCGCCCTTGCACCAAACGTGTGCCCCATCGGGAAGCATGGCAATCGCGATATCGGCGAAGCCAATCGGCGTGCGATACGCAGCCATGGCCGGGTGCCAGAAACCGCTCGCCGTTACTCCGAGATTTCTCCCGTTTGTACCGCGCCAATTCGCATCCGGCGGTACAGGCGGTTGGTTTGGCGGCGCTGGTTCGGGGGAAAAAATCGTGGCCCATTTCCCGTTCCCAGGATGGTCAAGAGAGGAAGCGGCCCCGCCCGGTCGGCCAGCAATCTTGTTCTCCGTCGGGAGCGCTGACGTTCCCGCTTCCCGCCCCCGCAATCGCGGAGGGTGTTGTTGATTTCGAACCCCCCCAACTCGGAGGACGATATAGGCTAGCGGCAGCGGGACCCGGACTGAAACCTCCGCCCCCCCCCCCCCAGGTCTCGTCGTGCAATCTTCGAGGCACGGCCCTCACGCCCCCACAGCGGAACGGGACTCTCTCCCAACGCCGACCAGGATCATACTCCTTAAGCACTGGCCGGCCATCTCACAGACCACGTCAACGAGATCTCAGCGGAACACCCGGCGCTCGATCAGTATTCCCTTTTCTCTTGCCGTTTCCCAGGACGTTCGGGGGGTTCGGTTGTCTTGAACGTTTGAGTTTTTTTCCGAGTTTTCGGGTCGCGAGGTTTATCTACTCGGTATGTTTCAGAGCTTCCTGGTTTTTGTTTCTTGGGACCCGGGTTGAGTGTGATTTTTGCGTATTTCGTCCTGCCGACCCCCCCCCCCCCCCCGCGCGCGCGCGCGCTCAGTGTCGGGGCTGGTCTGGGTAATCGGGCCACACTCATTTGTGGCACAGGCCACGTTTCCGGAGTTCTGGTCCTGGGTTCAGGTGGTTCGTGGTGTATTCCGTGTTGTCTTCCTTCTTCGTCCTGCCGACCCGCTCCCCCCCCCCGGTCGGGAGCCGGGGGCGATCTGGATCAAATCGACGACGCATACGGGGCACACAGGACCGCCTCGATTTTTGTGCCATCCTTTCGCTTTTCGTAGACACGTTCTCGCCCCACCCCCCTTGCATGTGGTATATGACGATGCTTTTCGTTGACGATTTATTCCTGTCCCTCAAGGCAGAGCCTTCCTTCAGTTTTTTTTTTTTTTTTTTTGGCGTCCCTTGGTGGCTTCGCAACCTTGGCGTTCAGAGGCGTGGGAGTGGGTTTTGGGGAGCCGTATTCTCGACTCCTGCCCTAGCTCGTGGAATCGGGGGTTCCATGATTTCCCCATATTTCTGCGTATACGGCTCATCAGGGTGGGCTAGTGTTATGGTACCGCTTTGAATGAAGCCGAAAGGTTTGTGATTTACCTGGGTTGAGGTACGTATTGGGATCGTATTTGTAGTACTTGAGAGGCGTACCTTAGATCGAAAACCAGGGTTTTTCCCCAGAAAGGCATAAATAAGTCTTGCTCTCAGTATCTCACCGCCATGCTCGAACGGAAATAAAGCTGCTCTTCATCAATATCTCTCTAACCGTCCATCACAATGTGAGTGCCAACGAGTACCTGCTCGACAGGAAAAACCTATAGCAAGGTATACACAGTGCCATTCCCGACCTTCAACTCGACCCATGTCATCCACATACAAGAGGGAATCCATAATCCAGTGAGTTCAGACATTTATTTGGAAGACGCTATCAATCAGACCTGAACATCATAGTGGTGGGGTTGGCAAAAATTAATTGTCGAAAGCAGGCGATATTGCAAGCGAATAAGCAAGCGATATGAACTCACAGAGCGCCAAGACAAGGTACGCTTTTTCGAGCTGGCTGAAGAAGATTTTACGGTCACGAGGCCAACCAAAGACCCCCCGCCGACAAAAGAAACTACAACACCACCCCCTTTTTTTTATCAACCGACACCATCATCAGAGGAACAAGTCGGCGACATTTCCAAATATTTCCATAAACACGAGGTAGTTGTTGTTTTTTTTTATTTTTCATTTAATTGTCGTGCGAGTATATACGACAATGTGTAGTGCACTACATTCGTTCGGACTGAAAAAAACTGCCATAAAATTTGTCGAATATGAATATATCACCACTCCCAACCGGTCTGTTGTCTTTCCCTGCGCGGGCTCAACGGAACACGCCCTACTTCCACCCTTCGCCCGCAAGTATTATATTTGCGTTCGCCATCCGACCGCGTGCAACGTGCAGCTTCAACGTTGATCACAGTAAAATACGTGTCCTGGAATACAATAAGAGAAACCTATTGGGACTACAGTAGCCCCACTGGACTACTGTATATAGCTTCAACGTTGATCACTCATAAACAATTCCCCGAAGCAGAAAGAAAACACAGGGAAACCGAACAAGGGAACCTATCGGACTTGAGTAGCTTATTGGACGACTGTAATAGTAGCATATTGGACTACAGTAGCTTCAACGTTGATCAATCATTTAACGTTCCCCGAACAAAGAAGGAGGCGTAGGGAACACCAAACGAAGGAAACATATTGGGCTACAGTAGGTCATTGGAATACAGTAGCCTACCAGGTATTTGACTACAGCAGCAGCTTCAACGTTGAACACCTCAAAACCTTGCCCGAAACAAGAACCAAACCAGGGGAGCACTATTAATAAGACAAGGAAACCTATCAGGTATTGGGCTACAGTAGAATATATTGGACTGCAGCCGCTCCAACGTCGATCACTGATAAACCTTGCCCGAAACAAGAAGACAAGGAAACCTATTGGACTACAGTAGCCCATTGGCCTACAGCAGCTTCAGCGTTGATCACTCGCAAACACTGCCGACAATAATAATAAGGAGAAAGCGAATGGAATACCAACACAAAACAAAAAAAGGAAAGCTTCAGTAGATGCGCCAAGTCTCACCCTCCCCTTCCGTACGAAACCTACCTGTCCCGCTCAACCTCCGCGGGTGCCACGCTTCAAGGGTTGCCCTTGCAAATATTCTCCTGCACTATTACGGGATACCACATTGAATAGGACCTACGGTACACACAAAAAAAAAACACTACATAATTCGCTTTTTTCACTATAAATAACAATATTAGGTCCTATTTACTACGATCCCCACGTAGTAAGAGCTCCTACACATGCGGAGAGACAGCTCTATTTGCTACCAGGCGTTTCGTTTCCGGGTTTATTTGACGGGCTTGGGAGGAGCGCCCCCACCCCCGGTAGTGCCCATCCCCATGACGGTCTTGAATGTGTCGTAGATCCACCACTGTAAACCTGCGCGTACGTGCCAAGCGATATTATAGATATATGTACATGCGTGGGTACATATACGGAGCACTATCGGGGCATCGGGGTTTGCATAAGCGTTGGGAGGAGGTACTGCTACGTGTTACGGGGAGGGGGGCAGAGTAATCAGAACCCCGGGTCTGGTTCGTAAAACATAGTGGGATAGCATGTCTATTTGGGTCCTCACAATTACAAAAAAAGCGAAGATGTCGGATTGGGGTCTAGGTTAGGACCGTCAAAAGGTCTACGTTAGACAAACGTGGCTATACTACGTGTTGAGTGTTGGGGAGTTCCTTCCTTGGGACGGCTGTCCGCCGAGGCGCCGGAATGCCGTCAGCAGACATCTACCATCGATGACTGCAAGCGAGAGTGGTTCGCACAAAGAACGCCATCGGGGTTTGCATACATGTTGGCAGGCGGTTTCTACTGTTACAACCAATGCAAGGTCCCTTCTGGGTTTACGAAACAGCAGTGGTGCACCCATTCCGAGACCACCCCGTGACGTAAACCCTTTTAGGACCGCAGTCCCGTTTATTGGACAAACTACTTGGAATTTGACTGGTTCATCCCCAAACCGGGACTGCAGTCCAATAAGGGTCGAGACATTATACGTGGCATTATCTCCGTTTAGGTCATACCTGGTATTATATTTACTACCTACGAAGAGTAATCCTGAAATATATTTTTTACAAATACCCAACTATTTCTTCTCTTGTGACAATACCCGATTTACCCGGTCTAGTATCTATTAATAGTATTGTCTTCAACCGGGTGATCTTAATTAACATGCGTTTACCACTGGAATATACTGGGTGGCGACATGGGAGCTTCTTTGACGGCTGTCGGTCAAGGGTCAAGCGTGCCGTCAATCAAGCCCGTCAACCGGCAGCTATCAGTACCAGCGCAAGGGGTACCACGGGAACGCCACCATCGGGGTTTGCACATTTATTTAGCAGGCGGTATTGCTGCTACAATGGGGTACCCATTTCAAGCCCCCCCCCGTGAGAAGCCAATAAGAGTGGCCATTTTCTCGATTACGGGGGACCATAGTAAATAGGACCTATGCTATACATAAAAACCTATATGTTTAACAATTTTTACTAACAATATTTGGTCCTGTTAACTATGGCCCCCCGAAATATCAAGATTTGATCCTATTTAATATGGTCTTACATTTTACTACTGACGGTGCTACTTTCAAGAGGTTTTCTTCTCGTGACAAGCCGATTTACCCCGTGGTCTCAATCTCCCGAAAAAAAGGTTTTTAGGTTTTTTGTGTGCATGGTGCGTCTTCATTCCTATGGCCCCCCGCGACAATACTATTATTAGTGTACTCCATCGCTCTTAAGCGCTCAGAAAGAATTGAGCAAAAAAACCCCGGCTACCAACCCCTCGTATATCGTGGGGGTGTATCAATACCGCCTACCTGACGACAACAGCAACAACAACAACAACAACAACAACAACAACAAAAATACCACCAACAACAACAATAACAACAACAACAACAACAACAACAACAACAATGCCAACCTGTCAGGGTGCCGATCATGAGCACACGGGTCCCCAACCCCCCCCAGACTCCCTTCATGCCGAGCTCGGACAGGATCTGCCCGGGACTCTGCCCTCCCTTGCTCATCTGCGACCACATTCGTTTTAGCGCGCGGGTACACACATAAAGAGAGAGAGCGACTGGTGAATGAAAAGGAGAAAAAAAAATATTTTTCCGTCGACAACGGCGGGGGGGATGTACTCATTATCATGCATGACCGTAGTCGTATGACCATAGACCCTCGCATCCCTACAATGTCGGGACGGAGCATGTCGGGTTTTCACCGACCAGACAGACATTACTTGCACGAAGCGCGAAGCGCCGTGAGGTGTTGTTCGGCGAGTCACATGAAGGGTGAGCTGCATCCTACTAAGAACCGTTCGTGAGGCGGACTTGCATATAAATGACAGCTTCAATGAGCTAATTTCGGGTGTAGCCACTTCCAGAGACAGCAATGGGAATACTACAGTATGTAACTGCCTCTTGGGTGCCTTGCCATGAACACTACGTGATACGATCATTGCCACATGGGCGGAGAAAAAGGTTTTTCACCTCGCACAAATCATCCAACTCGACAATCAGCTGTGACCGATCGCTAAAAAAAACCCAACAACAACAACAACAACAACAACAACAAAAGCGGTACCCTGGTTGTCCAGCCCAACTAGTGAGCGGCATGTTTTACAGTGTCGTTGCCAACCGACGCCAACCCAACCCTCATATAATACTCGTAGGGGGGAGTCGCATGAAGGGTGAGCTGCATCCTACCAAAGAAGGGGGAGGGGGGGGGGGTGTACTCGATAGGAGAGATGTACTCGATCTCATGCATGGCCGTAGTCGTATGACCATAGACCCTCGCATCCCTACAACGCCGGGACGGAGCATGTCGGGTTTTCACCGACCAGGCAGACATTGCTTGCACCAAGCTTTGCGAAGCGCCGTGAGGTGTCTGGCGACTCGCATGAAGGGTGAGTTGCATCCTACTAAGAACCGCTTTTGAGGCGGACTTGCATATGGACGACAGCTTCAATGAGTTGATTTAATTTCCGGTGTAGGCATTTCCAGAGACAGCAATGGGAGTACTATGTAACTGCCTCTTGGGGGGGGGGGGGGTACTCATTGCTATGCATGGCCGTAGTCGTATGAGCACAGACTTCCCCCCGGTGGCCCAATAATGGCGGTTGACCTCGAGCGCTGCTATCGTTGACGCCAGAGGGCTCGATTTCTCCGCGTGGACTTTTTGTTTGTCAGAATGCTACAACAACTGTCGAGAGCAGCTTATTGTACACAGCGTGGGTGGGCACAATATGACGCATGCGATACTGGTAAACTTCTTTAGTGCCGGTTACCAGCTTGCAGTGCCTGTCAAATCGCTTGGCACAGACGGCATCAACCAGTGAGGCGGTGTGGGGAGGCAGTTAGTCAGATGCCGCGTCCCGCTATAGCGCCGCTTGCCGCTACATACAGTGCCGGCATTGTTTCATGCCGGCACTATAGATGGACCACAAACATACACGACTTTGTGTCCCCGTATAGAATCAACTCTTGTGTGCTAATACGTAGCACGAAAGTTCCCTATATTTAGGTGCAGAGCGGCATACGATACGGCTATTCTCGTGCTCCCACTTCACCGCCCCCTCTCGTGTTTTCGGGGAAGACGCGCCCCCGGGCCAAAAAAGCGAACGGGGGCGAAACAAAAGTCGAGCTAAAGAAAGGAGAGCGGCAGGCTACATACCTGGTATACCCTTCGCATATAAGGCGAATGCCATACAGCTGAAGTGCCGATTCCCTCCGTATATACTGCCGGTATGTGCCAGCAGGCCAATACACCGGCAATAATAGCGGTACACCGGCACTATTCGGCACACCGCTGCCACGCTTGCTTGATCCCGTCTGTGCCAGTGCCAGGCGACTTTTACCGGCATTATATCGGGCAACGGCATTGCTTTAGCCGGGGACATAAGGGGGACCCCCCTGTGCTGTATTGGGTATCCCCTGCCAGGTTTGCCGAGTGAGCAAGCCCTCGTTGGTAGCTCAGAATATACAAGAAGAGCAGCGATATTCCTATCAGGTCCATGATAAGAACATCGGCGAGATAGCGCAGCGCCGGCACTCTTCCGCACACTGCTGCCACGCTTGGTTGATCCCGTCTGAGTCAAGCGATTTTACCGGCATTATATCGTGCACCGGCTATACTAAAACCGGGAATACAAGGAGGACCCCCCTGTACTGTATTGAGTATCCCCTGCCAGGTTTTGCCTGGAGAGCAAGTCATCGTTGGTCGCTCATAACATAGAAGAAGAGCAGGGTTATTCCTGTCAGGTCCATGATAAGAAGATCGGCAAAACAGGCGAGTGGTACAAAACATGCTACCTGACCCCTGTTTTCCTAACCAAGACACGCCTTCCAAGTAACACACGCTCCGTTCCCACTGCGGTGTACCTAATTCCTAGGTGATTATTCCGAGATTAGTTTCCTGCCTTCGAGGGCAAAAAACCACCACCGCCACCGCCTCCAACAATACCCCCCCCACCCCCGCCCCACAACGGCAACAAAAACACCCCCACCATCACCACCATTACCCCCCGAAGCACCCACGAGGCAGTTACATAGTAACGCCATTGCTGTCTCTGGAAGTGTCCACACCAGAAAATAAATCATTTATTTTATGCTGTCAGTCCAAATGCAAGAAAACCCGCCTCTAAGGCGGTTTTTGGTAGGATGCAGCTCACCCTTCATGCGACTCGCCCAACAACTCACGGCGCTTCGCGCTTGGTGCAAGCAAGGTCCGCCTGGTCGGTGAAAACCCGACGTGCTCCGTCCCGGCATTGTAGGGATGCGAGGGTCTATGGTCATACGACTACGGCCACGCACGATAATGAGTACACCCCACCCCACTCCCCCACCCCCCCCTATGTAATATGTGTAGGCTGGGCGGGCATCGGTTGGCAACGACACTGTAAAGCATGCCGCGCACATTTAATCTAGACAACTATTACGGGGGGGCATAGTTAATAGGACCTATGGTATACATAAAAACCTATATATTTAACCATTTTTTACTAACAGTATTTGGTTCTATTAACCCCTTCAGAACTGCAGTCCCATTTTGGGGACAAACTACTCGGAATTTGACTGGTTTGTCCCCAAAAACAGGACTGCGGTTCTAAAAGGGTTAACCATGGCCCCCCGTAATAGGGTATCGTTCTTTTGAGTTTTGTTTTGGCGGCCGGTCACGGCTGGAGATCGAGTTATAGATCATTTTTGCGGGGTGGAGATCCTTCCGTCCGCGCGAGGGGAAGTTACATGGTACGCCCATTGCTGTCTCTGTAGTTGGCCACACCGGAAAACAAAAACAACTCGTTGACGCTGTCATTCCTGTACAACAACAACAACAACAACAACAACAACAACAAAACGCGTCAAAAGCGGCTCTTAGTAGATCAGGCAGCTCGCCCTTGATGCAAAACTCGCCGAACACCGCCAAGCGCTTTCGCAAGCTTGGTGCAAGCAATGTCTACCCGGTCCGTGAAAAGCCGACGTGCTCCGTCCCGGCATTGTAAGGGTGCGAGGGTCTGTGGTCACACAACTACGGCCATACATGATATCGAGCACCCGCGTCCCCGAACCCCCCAACCGCAAGCACCGCCAACACCGCCAACACCACCACCACCACCACCACCACCAAAACCTCACGCACCTTCGAGACGACTGTATCGGCGGGGTGGGAGACGATCGCACAGATGACACCGGCCAGGTACCCCGAGGCGAAGGTGACTGTGAGCTGCGTGCTCTTGCCGTACGAGTCCTTCGGCTCCGTAAACACGTGGGTGTACATGGCTTCCACAACCTCTCGTTTGATTTTCAAATTTTCACGAGAGCCGGCGAGGGGGGGGGGAGGGGGAGGGGGAGGTGGGGGGGGGGGGGGGGCGTACTCATTTGTTGATTGCCTTGGTCATTTGACCATTGACCACGGATCCCTTTCGAGACGGAGCACCGGGGGGGGGGGGGGGGGGAGGGGATCATTTTGGGTGAGTGGGGGGGAGGGATTTTGTAGGGGATGCGTGCAAGGGGTTGGGGGTGGAGAGATGGGGGGGGGAGGGGGGGGGGGCACTCGATATCATGCATGGCCGTAGTCGTATGACCACAGACCCTCGCATCCCTTCAATGCCGCGACGGAGCACCGTCGGACCAGGCAGACGTCGCCAGCATCAAGTGCGATGCGAGACGTGAGGTATTCGGCGAGTCGCATGAAGGCTCACCTCGACCCTACTAAGAGCCGCTTGTGAGCTGGAGGGAGAGCGGGGTGGTGGTGGGGGGGGGGGGGGGGGGGGGGGTTATTTCGTGCTCATTTATTTGCCTGCCTTAGTTATTAGGCCACCGGACCACGCATCCCTTCCGAGACGGAGCGAGCACCGTTCCTACTTCGTTCCTAATACAGACACCTCCAACATTAGCGCAGACTCCTCCAACATTTGCGCAGACACCTCCCAACCTTCAGGGCGCGCACTACGTTGTTTCCGCATATTACACAGAAAAAATTTGCTAATCTCATGCCCTTCCTCTTTGGCTGCCTGTATGTGTGTGTGTGTGTGGGGGGGGGGGGGGTTAGAGGGGTTGGGGGGGGGGGGGTGGCGGGGGTGGAGATCGGATGAGGGCGGGGGGGGGGGGGGGGGGGGGGGATTCCGATCTACCGCCTCTCTCCATTAGCAAAACCCTACACCCCTCTAGCCAATAGACGATCATTACGTTGGCTCGATGGGCAAGAAGCCTACTGGAATACAGCACCGTGCTGCAATACACCGAATAGCGCACCAGATACACCACTTGGCCAGCCTTGGACACAATCGGTGATTCTCTGCCGCTATGGACGAAAATTTAAGGACCGTTCAAACATTGCTACGGAGAACAAGCGGTAATTATATTCACGGCCAGAGCGGTATATATATATCACAGGTACCAGGTACGAAATACACACCGGGAAGGGGGAGGGGGAGGGGGGGGAGGGGGAGTGGGAGGGAGGGGGAGGGGGGGGGAGTGGGAGGGGGGGGAGGGGGAGGGGGAGGGGGAGGGGGGGGAGTGGGAGGGAGGGGGAGGGGGGGGGAGTGGGAGGGGGGGGAGGGGGGGGGAGTGGGAGGGGGGGGAGGGGGAGGGGGGGGAGGGTTCTAACTCGTCACAAGCTACGTGCCAACCTCCGGACACATTTTTCTCTTCCATAGACACACTCCCACTCCTTGGATTCTGCAGCTTCAGCTTTTGTCTTCCTCATGTATGGACTTATATATATATACTCGGCTAAATCACTATGGCTTTCGCTTTTGGAGCAGAATATACTCGAAAAAAATCCCGAGCATCCCTCGAGATTTTTCCCGCGGGATTTATTCGATGATTTTGTGCGGGATTCGGGATAATCCCGTGGTCCGCCCATACAAACGC
>JARUPZ010000015.1:6976230-7014058 GCA_031213475.1 Nereocystis luetkeana
TTTTGGTCGAGCAGGTCCAAATAGGATCAGGGTGCTTTCCGCCTATTAATAGTCAATTATTATACAAGAAAAAATCCCTTCGTATGAGTATGTGCACTCGGTGATGAGTATAAGTTGATCCGACGTAACGGGTTTCCGTAGGCACGAGGACCACCTACCAAGCCACCGGTGTAGGCGCTCCAATGCACTCCTTAGTACTTCCAAATGTAGTATTTGCTGGTATGCACAACGTACGTATCACACGCAAAATAAAATGATTTTGTTACGTAACGCGCGCGAAAGCGTTTTTCTTGATATTTTAACAAAAAACAACGAAAAGAGTACGTCAGCTGTGACTTCAAACGATCGGCAGATCGATCGATACCTCAACTCTGCAAGCTGCGTGAACCGACTGCGCGTTTTTCATTATTTCCCTAGCGATTGACTACTGGCCGGTGACTCCCCTCGATGCTACCAGGGTTGACGAGACGATAAAACTTGTACCATGTTTCGTACACTGAAACAGCAGATCGACACGCGAAGACCAGGGTACACGAGGCGATCGAAAGTTGGTTTACAACACAGACATTCATCTTTCGTTCGTATATACGTACCCAACACAGTTAGCTCGGGCCCCATCCAAACGAAGTAAAAACAACATGCTTTAACCCTTTCAGAACCGCAGTCCCATATGTGGGGACAAACCAGTCAAACTTCAAGTAGTTTGTCCCCAAAACGGGACTGCGGTTCCAAAGGGGTTAAAAAACAACACGCTCTAAAGCAGACGAACACGCTTCTCACTCTTTTTACCTTTAGAACCGCAGTCCCGTTTCGGGGACAAACTACTTGAAATTTGAGTGGTTCGTCCCCAAAACGGGACTGCGGTTCTAAAAGGGTTAGGCGCGAAAAAATAGAACGTGGAATACGAGTACGTATGCACAAACGCAGGATACACGTGCAAAAAGCAAGGAGCTGAATCCCAGAACGGAAGCTTGTCGACGGGCGAGGTGGAGCACCAGCACCGGAAAAAAAGAGGGGAGGGTGCGCCCACACCGGTTGCCGGCGATACTCTGCTGCCGCAAGGGCGCCGGTATCCTGAAGCGCGAGACCTGCGTTCGTTAAAAGCCCGGGCGCTACTCATTCGATCGGCAGGATCACTTGCTACAAAAAAAAAAAACGAATTATATATTCAGAACATCAGGGCTCAATTCGATACGGACGGCTCCATGGGTCACGGTTTTTTTACTGCGGCGATGATTGGGAGCTGCAATGACTGGCACCGGGGGCGTGTTGATCGTGTACTCTCTGCTCTCTGTCTTCTGGCTGTCTATTTTGCCGGGCGTTCGCAGCTGTGGGTGTCGACAAAAGGGTCTCGCTTTCCCGCTTGGGTTGTTTGTTGATAGCTTTCGCTTTCTCGATTACCAAAAAAAAAAAAAAAAATTAAACCAAGACGCAACAAACAAACTGGGCCGGGTTTTTTCTCGGCCATACTTTTTCTTCTTCTTTTGTTATGGCCAATCAGAACGAGCGTATCTTCACATCTCATCTTATCGCTTTCGTTTTTCGCTTTCGTTTTGGGGTTCAAAACTCAAAACTCTTCGTTCGGATGGGGGCCCTTATGTGGTCGATTGGTGTTTTTCGGGATCAATACCGACACCAACCAGCCCACCATTGTCACCGATACATACGAACGCAACGCCAATACTCTCGCCAGAACCACTATTCCGGCGGGGGCATATTAAATAGGACCTACGGTACACACAAAAAACTATATATTTCGCTTTTTTTACTAACAACAGTTGGTCCTATATACTATGGTCCCCCGTGAGACCACTATTACGGGGGACCGTAGTTAACAGGACCTATGGTATACATTAACACCTCTATATTTACCCATTTTTACTAACAATATGTGGTCCTGTTAACTATGGCCCCCCGTAATACCACTACCCTTCCACACCAGCATCTCCACCAACCCTGACACCACCGAACCCAAAACACTATTAATAGCACCAGCACCAACACCACCACCAACAATAACAATGAACATCACCATCACCACCAACACCAACACCAACAATAACAATGAACATCACCATCACCACCAAAACCCAACAGCACGCCCACCCTCCCATCACGCTACCACCGCTGCCACTAACACCACCGCCAGTTGACCCACCTGAGCGCTGTAGCCGAGGAGCGTGGGAAGCCAGCCCTTGACGAGCATGCCGGCGCCTTCTTCCGCCACGATAGTCCTGATGGAGCCTTCCACGGCAATTTGTAACGGCAGTGTGTGACGGCAATTTTGTGAATACAGCAGTGTTGTATTGAACGACGAGGTATGTAGCCGCAACTTTTTATAACCGTCAATCAGCAACGGCAGCAAGTAACAGTATTTTTAGGGAAAAATTGTAAAAGGCGTTTTTGCGACGGCAATCGGTGCATACACACAGCTTGTAACTGCAGATTGTAACTGCAGATTGTAACGACAATTGGTGCGATGGCAGCAACAACAAAAAAATCCATTAACTTGCCAGGGGTACGTGAAGAGATTGCCACTCACCGACCAGTCCCCTGTACTTGCTCGGGTTGAACTGCATGTTGCACTTCGCCACGTCCAGCGGAGTAACCGCCGTGTGCGTCAGCCCGCAGGAGAGAACGCCTCCCAGCATACACTTGAAGTAGTACGGGTTATCGTGCACCGGCGTGTGGGAGAGGCGAGCGTCCCACGCTTCATCCGCGGTAGCGGAGGCCGAGGATGTTGCTAGAACCACGCGCTTCTCTCGGGTCTTGAGAGGGTCAGCGCTTGGGGGGGGGGGGGTGGGGGGTGGTCGGGCGCGGGGGGTGGGGGGGCGGCGATGTGGGAGTCAACAAAAACTACCACCACCCTACGAGTACCGATCGATGCTTGAAGAGGGGTGGGGTGGGGACAAGGGGCGGCGGCAGAAGTATACTACTGTTGTGTACTATTAATACTACAGATACCTGATATTAATAGTACTAGTACTTACAGGTAGTATAATAGTGTCTGTACACATCAGCTTGTACCAGAAGTCTAGAGTACGAGCACGAGTCCGATATCATTTGCAACGCTGTGCCAGGGTGATCGATACTGCTGTATATACTGCTGATGTGCTGCCGTACCCCGTATGCACACGTAAATGCGCGTGCGCGTGTAGCGTGTACTATAGGCAGTGCAAGGTAACTGCTACTTGTGCCACTACTTACGGTAAATATAATATGCAAGTTAAGTTTGCAACGCTCCCTCCCTCGTTTCGCCAGTGGGGCGTGCGCGTCCGTCCAAAATCCAGCAGGCGATTGAATCACTTGCTCCTTACATGTATACATATCACGCGTAAATACTGCTTGCAGGTACAAACTGTAGTAGTAGTAGTAGTAGTAGTAGTAGTAGTAGTAGTAGTAGTAGTAGTAGTAGTAGTAGTACAGGTGTACGCGGACACTGCCTGTCGTGAGACTCCGTGGCAAGTGGCGACACTCCCGCATGCACGTGGCAGGCTTCGCGATATCGAGCCTTGTGCGCGTGTCAGGCATGATCGCGGCCTTGAGTTTGTCATGGCGAAAGACACAGATGGAGGTGTTAAAACATGCAACAACTCTGCATAAACAAGGCAAGGCAAGGCAAAGCAAAGGGAACCGACAACAACCGACCACCCAACTAATAATAGGCCACTCGATCGAGCGATCGAGCCGCATTTCGAATTTCATGACATCTTTCCCGAGAGACCCAAGACCGAGAGACGAGCCTCTCGCGGCCAACTACAAAGCCGAGCGCAAGCATGCATCGGCGTAAACGCCAGCACGCAGCACCCGCGCGAAGATCGATTAGGGGCCGACTGCAGTAGCGCTGCTTCCTGTAGCACGAGTATTATAGGTAGCAATGAAGAAAGAAGCTGGTGTATCTGCTGGGTGTTTGTTGTATACCTGGTACCAATCAATGTACTACGGCTGCTGTATCATCGGCAGAGAAGAGACCGCGCTGAACCTAAACTGCAACTACAGCAGTAGTAGCGACTCCAACCTGTTCGACTGCTGTAGCCTGGCGAGGGTGGGCCCAAAGGCGCTCGACGGCAATGCCAGCGTCTTGAACCCTGCAGAGACCATAGCTATGTACCAGGAGAGACGCCTTTGTGTACTGCTGTAGGAATACGATGCCTTCTTGCGTTTTGCGCTTTTTGCTCAATATGCGAATCTACTCGCTCATCATCATGGAAAAAATAGGACTCCCCCAAAACAAAACCTGAAAAGCTCGCTTGCACAAACTCGTCCCGCTCTTTTATCTGCATATATATCGGATTTTTTTTTTTTGATTTTTTTTTTGGGGTTGGCCATCCACAGCATTTCTTCGCAAAACACCATCATTATTGACCCCTCGTCTCGATTGGGCACTGTGAAGTGCTCTCCCTCCATACGCAATGCGACAGAGCAACAGTCAGCAGCAGCAGCTACGAGTATTTGTTCCCCCCTTGCTCGGACTTGTTCGCGACCTCGATCGTTGGTTGTTGAAGTTCGAGACTACATATTATATATCGAAATATCGACATATTGAAAACAGTATAAACATATCGAACAGAAATATCGGGATATATCGAAATATCGTACTTTATCGAAAATTGAATTCGTACTCGTACGTATTCAAATTCAAATCCGAATTTTACTTTTTACCAGGTATCTCGGATCATACCAGGTATCGAACAAATTCAAATTTTCGTGAATTGTGCCGCAACAACCCCCAACTCCAACACACAACAGCTTCGGACATCGCTGGTCACTGGCAAGGGAGTATCGTAGCGCGCTGCGTGCAGCCCCTACGTACGGCCTCAAAGCAGCTATCTGTATACGCCTGGCTGCCATGTCCGAAGGCAGAAAGCGCGGCGCGTCGTCTCCAGCGGGCAGTGGGCCCAGTCAAACGAGGCAACGTTTGACAACGCCGACGTCCGAAGCCATCCCCTATGAAAGCAAGCGCAAGCATATCTGGGGTGAGAGGAGCACGTACAGGACCCCTCTCGTCGGAACATCTTCAAGAGGTGCTTTCGCATGTCCGAGGGGGATTTCGAGGACCTTGCGGGCCTGATCGGACCGGCCCTGTGATGGGGCACGAACACTACTACTTTACGGGGGAGTTTGAACTTGAAGCAATTAGTTTGGGCGATTTTTTTTAATTTTCTCGATCGCACCTGATGATGATGCGTTTGTAAGCCGCACAGCTCATGAGCTGCGATTTTATGTGCCGCATAGGTCATCTATCGTGTACCCAGTACTCAAGCCTCCAAACCATGTGCAGATGAGCTACTATGATAGTTAGTGTGTATCACCTGCTACTGGTATACCTGGTAGTTCATACCGGGGAAAACAAGTGTAGCTCATGTCGATCCTATAGCTCATCCCGGGACAGATGAGCTATAACAATATTATCACAGCTCCCCCTATGCTCGCCCTGGGCAAATATGGGTAGATAAGCTATCCACGAAAACATCTGCAGACGAGCTACCAGGTACCAGGTATGCACTATGTATGATACCTGGTACCTTGTTGTAGTTTGTATGACCACGGACTCCTTCGTCAGAGAGTTAATGTGAGAACAACAACAACAACAACAACGACAACAACAACAACAACAACAACAACAACAAGTGTACCTGGTATATCGCCTTCCTGGCACCAAGTACCTTGTATAGCTTAAGCCGGGGCAGACATTTATGTGTAGCTCATCATGTAGATCCTGTAGCTCATCCCGGAGAAAACAGGTGCAGCTCATGTAGCTCCTATTGCCCACCCTGGGCAAACATGTGCAGATGAGACTATCCTCTGATATATTAAGCTCGATCGAGCGTTGAAAACATGTGCAGATGAGCTATCGCCTATTATAGCACAGCTCAAGCCGAGAAAACATGTGCAGATGACATATCGCCTATGGCTCAAGCCGGGAAAACATGTGCAGATAGATGTTGTTGCAGATGAGCTAATAATTGCTTACGCGTATAGCTCACCCCGGGAAATATAGTCACAACTCATGTGCTAAAAAAATGTCAATAATAGCTCATTGTACCTTATTATAAGGATGCGAGTAAACACCCCCAGGGGCGTTATGATTTTTCAGGCGTAATGATTTTTCTATGCGTATAAAGAAGACGCCCCGGGGCGTTTTACTGTGCGGCCGGGGCGGACGTGTTCTGAAAAACGTTTTCGGACCTTTAGGCCCCCCTCCCGGGGGCATTACAAAAAAACAAGAAAACACACACACCCCTCTCACACGCACACACACGGCAACGGCACGCAGCAGCAGGTGTTGGTCAAAACATGTGTCGCAACCCATCACAGCACCGACAAGGAAGACCGCCCAGCACCACAGTGAAAAACATTATGACGGCCACACTCAGACTCTTCGGGGAAAGCTTGCACCGTCCTGTTGAAGCGGCGCTCGCGAGGGAGGGCACAGCGGCGCCAGCTTCCGCGCCTGTTGCGCAGTTCTTGGTACAGCGAGCGCGGACCACTCCCTCGCGTTCACCCTCCGCGTCCTTTGAACTTGAGCGTGCAGTGGGGCCGAGCGGACGGCGCTCCTACTCGACAGCGACGAAGCTCAGGGTGGTTAACCTTACCCGCCCCCGCAGTAACGACGCCAGCGTCGTGTGAACCTTGGAGCGGCGACCGGGCCGGCGTTTGGAATAAGTCGATTTTCAAAATGATAAGCTGGCTCATTTTTTATTTATTTCTTGTGATTTTCAGAGCACCCACGTCTGCGCTAAAACGAGCCTGAAGCAGTGAACAACGTAACCATTAATATTTACGTACCAGCGTCAAAGTTGAGCAAACAAAGTAACGAAACGAGAGCCAGATACGCACTTACTTGGGAGTACAGAACAAGATGCAAAAAGTCGAGATAACATCGAAATTCCGAAGAATCACCTGTGGTTTCCAATGTTTTGGAGGCTTTTAACACCTGCCAAGCAAAGAACGGTTAGATCATTTTTCGTTAGCTGAGAATGACGCCTCCTGTCCGGTTTTCGGTTTCGTCGAAAATGCTATTCGGTGCCCATCTCTACGAGTACACACAACAGAGCTGCTTTGGTGTTCGGCAGAGATTTCGGCGAGCTACCTTGAACGTGGGTAATAAAGGTGCATCCTTTTTTTTTTTTTTTTTATGCCTTGCGGTTTTCAAGGTGTGGCGGTGGTAGTTTTCAGGTAAAAGTCGGTGATTAGATCGGTCCGTCACCTTATTGTATTATTATTTCTCTTGCCATCCGACAATGTGCAGCATGATCTTCAACATGGATCACTCATAACTTTCCCGAAAGAAGAAAACCTCGGAAACAAAAGGAAACCCATGCACCAAGTCTACCTCCCTTCCGTGCCAACTTTCATCAGCTTGTCTACTCTATTTGCTGTATTTGCTCCTTCCTTCTCATGTCACCTTATTGATTTGCGTAGCTACCATTCCTGATTTTTGTGCTCACAGCAGTAGGTCATTTTTGCCGTAGCAACAGGGCTATACTTCTGCTCGTACGTAGGAGCTCTACCACTATGTACCTAAATATAAGTGACTTTTACATTGACTATTAGTATATTAATGCTCCCTATATTTCGGGAGAGACTGGTATGTATCACGGGGGAACCTAGTACGGGGGACCGTAGTAAATAGGACCTACACGGTACAACACAAAAACCCTCTATATTCCCCTATTTTTACGAACAATATTTGGTCCTATTCATTGTGTGGTCGCCCGTAATACTGATCAGAACCAAATATAGTGTGTTAACATAGGGGATATATATATATGGTTTTGTATGTTCATCGTGGGTTCTAATAGATGTGCCCCCCCCCCCCGAATGAATATAGTTTTTGGGGGCGCTTAGGCGCGGTCAGTCAAGAGACCCAATCGCGCCCTGTTCTATAGAGTCTCTTAAACAATGTGGTTTGCGTGTGTCCGCTCGAAGCTGGTGTACGCGTAGCGTGTGTCAGCTCGTGGCTGGTATACGCTCAGATCCGCTTATCGACGGCCGATAAGACACAATCTGGAGAGGGCAAACGCTTAAGCTGCCGTTAAGCAAACTTGTATGTGTAAGCTTCTCTGTAAGATAAAGAGATGTTGTTGGCGACTCCTGGCCAGTGTTGATTGATTGTGCTCAGCAGATGAGCTGATGATGATGAGCAGATAGATGTAGATTGAGCTCATGTGGGGGGGGGCGATGCGTGCTTGCGCTTGCAACAAAAATAACAAAAACAGAGAAGATACCACCCCAATCAATCCATGACCCTAGCCGGTAGCCAATATTTTTACTCCAACAGCTCAACTGCTAGGGTGCGCTCAAATCAGTACCCTGTGGCAAATCCCGAACCTTACCGGTTCTAAGAGGGATACTGGATATGACAGTCCCGCTACATGTACACATGTACTTCCGTACGTACGATACAGTACATATACTTTATCACATATCAGTAACGACACAGCTTGTAAACTGTTGTTTGCCACACATTCAAGCTACGTACGTACTACTTAAAGTAACTACAGCGACAATACGATACACGTCAAACAAGGCTGCTTGGGGTACGTATGCTACGCTATGTATACCAGATGACTCTGTATTTTCAAGTAACGACAGATGGTTACTTACAAGTATCATCTCCAATAGAGTCTTCGTTCTCGCACCCCACTGGCCGCCTTTGAACCGCGCCGCCCACCGCCGGCCCGTCGCCCCTGGTCGGCCTGAGCCAAGGCGTAGCAACAGTTCACACCTCAAGAGGACAATGATCTATCTATCTACAGATACATAGATCATCTACTGTAGTTCCTCACCTGCCGTTTTTGTAGAGATTGGTGTGCAGGATCTGCAGGGGACAGATCCAACCCCAGGAAACATGCCCTAGGTCATTCATACCGATTATATGGCTCCAATCCGGCAACATTCTGAGCTAGATCAGGCATAATTCCGGCAGCATAAGCTAGATCAGACAAGACCGGGAATATGTGTATCTGCCTTCAGCTATCTTGCTCATTTAGGTGGAAATCGATGGTCTGACCGAGAGGCGTGGATGACCCCGCTTGTACCTGCACCTTCCGGGCTTCGAGCCTAGGCTTCTCCACCGCCCTCGGTCTGAGCGCAGCTGACTGCCCCGAGTCGAGTTGGTTCTACTTCCTACCCACCAGGGCATCAGTGGGCAGAAATGTGGGCTACATAAACAACACATCGATGTCGATGATGAAATCGACGATGCGTTTGCTGTAATCTGAGCGAGACTAACGAGCGCTAGGCCGGTGCGACGCCTATCTTACTCCCAAAATATACCACCGCCGCACAATCAGAGTCACCCACAAAAAGTATGTTTTCCTGCACTTTTCACGGGTCATGGGCCGGGTCAGGAAGTTTTTTTACATCCGTCGGGTCGGGTCGGGTCAGGTCGGGTCACCTTTAGCCGACCCGACCCGACCCCACCCCACCCGACCCGACCCGACCCGCGAGGTTTGGGCCGACCTATAATCCGCCCTGATGTTTTCGATCAAACGAACGGCTCTCCGTCATATCTCTCGCATTTTTTGCTGTTGACTCCTTCTCTATTCACACTGCTGTCGCCTGTGTATCATCTGTGCGTCGATTTTCGTCTACGATTGGATCGACCTTGCGCTCATACGACAGGTATCTGCTCTTTTTGCTGGCCCTAAACAGGTCTCGCCTGTCCCCCAAACTCACCGCGTTACCCCCACTCTCTCTATGTGACGCGAGCGTGTGTTCCACGCGTCTCCCACGCGCGTGCGGGCCAGCCCGTGCCGCTCATTCTGGCGAGGTCGTGAGAGGGAACGATGCCTGGCTTCTCATTGGCGGACAGCAGTCCAGAGATGGTTGAAAGCAAACAGGATTATGAGGCGGGTACCGTACGTGCGTAGACAGGTTCAGATGCTTGTTTTTCGTTTTTTCATTTCGTTTTTTTTCGTTTATTTTGCCCTCGATAAGACCGGCCCTAAGACAGGGGATCATACGACAGCACCCCCCCCCCCGAACGAATCCCCAAAAGCCGGTTTTCTCTCCGCGATGGGGAAAAGGAGGGTGTAAGAAACGTGACGCCGAGCGGACAGGTCTCTGCGAGACCTTTCCAGCGCCCATCGTGTGCGTCGTTTGTGCGACTGCCCCGCCTATAGGCATGGGGAGCTACTTGGAATTAGACTTCGACGTTTTTTTTGCTCCAGTATCAAAAGTAAAAAGGGTCACTCGGTAGCAGTATAGTATAACCAATATACTGTAGTCTGTAGGCCAGGCGTCGACGAAACATAAATTGCCGACCCCCTGTTACTACCCATATTTCGAGACCCAGACAGGGGGGGATACTATCATGAAACCTATTGAAATACAGATCTGAAAAAAAACTCGCTCAGAGTAGTTGCGTTCACAGATCGTCACGAAATTGGTCTGTTTTTCATTTTTGACGCTGGGAAGGAGCGTATACCTGTTGATCGGCTTCTCCTTTTTTGTCGAACACCCTCGTATGGGCCGATCTACGGTATGAGTTTTGTTGATTCATCATGGCTGCCAACCGACGGGGCGTGTATCGGTGCAAACCCTAAGGGGTATTTCTACCGACATATATTTGGCAAATTATTTGCCAAAATGGCAAGTTTTTGGAAAGTTGTATTTGCCAAAAAAATGGCAAGTTTTTTGCCAAACTTTTTTCATGGATATTCCCCAAGCCCTTCGTTGGCAAGTTTTTGGAATTTTGGACTTGCTACGTATTTTATTTGGCAAGTTTTTAGCAAGACCTGAAAAGCCCAAATTTCCAAAAACTTGCTATTTTCGCAAGTAAGTTTTCACTGTGTCGTTTAGAAATGACCCTGATCCAGTGTATAGAACGAATGATCATGTGCGTTCGGTACGTAATACGAAGCTGGCCAGATAACGCACCATATATTCTTGCTCATCTTTGGGCTCCTCCAACACCGTCGTTGGTCGTTCCTTTTTTTTTCTTCGAGGCATCGTTCAAATCCTTTTAGGACCGCAGTCCCGTTTCGGGGACAGACCGCTTGGGATTTGAGTGTTTTCTCCCCCAAAAACGCGACTGCAGTACTATTTAGAAGGGTTAAGTTGTTTGTGGGCTTCAGCTTTATTTTTACCAATCCGCCGGATGATGAAAAAAAAAGAGGTTGATTTGTTTTTTCCATTATTCGTCTTTCATTCGGGGACTACTGTCGTTGATTTCTGCCTCTACCTCAACCGCTGCCTCTAATGCTGCTGCTGCTGCTGCTCTCGTACACCGTTCTCCGGTCCGGTAGGCACCAACGATGAGAGACATACAAGAGCAGAAGGAGTTCGCCTGGAGTAGGGAGGCCTGACTCGGCAATGTCTCGTCCGCGCGGAGGCCGGGGGGAGGGGGGGGGCGTGTTCTTGGTAGGCAATCGCATGTTCCTGAGAGAAGACAAGACGACGGAAGGGGGGAGGGAGGGAGGGAAGAAGGGAGGCGTGGGCGGCAGGGGGGGGTGTACTCGACAGGAGAGATGCGGGGGGGGGAGGCATGCTCGCCTTCGAAACTCCTCTATCGGGTGCTGAGGTGTATTCCCTCGTAGTGCTTTCTCAGCAAAAGTAGTAATATGATACCAGGTACGTAGTAGGTGTCGATCTTAACGAGGGCTGTTTTTTAGTTGTTTTCAGTATTTTCCCGAAATTTCGGTATTTATTTCTCGGTATTTTCCTGTGGGAAAATACCGAAATTTCGGGAAAATACAGAAAAAAAAACTGAAAACCACTCCTCGTTGAGATCGACCCTTAGTAGCATAGGAATCCGCGGTTAAAGTGGGTTGGTCTCCGTACTATTGGTTTTGGCAGTTGAACGTTGTTACTATCGGACATCTTTTTTTTTTCCAGAATTTCCAGAATGGAGGGGGTTTTTCTTCGCTGCACTTTTCTTGTGTCTTCAAGATTTTCCTGTTCCCCCCCCCCCCCCCCCAAAAAAAATAAATATGTGAATCGAACTTTCCTGATATTTTAGCCCTCTGTGAAATTTCCACTCCTCGGATAACGAAAAACTTAACGTTTTATGTTAATGTTTGGGCGCCAGCGAGATAACCCCGTAACATTACGTTACTGCGTTAGCTACTTTCTGGATTTTGTGATAACATAGGTTTTAGTGAGTTACGATTTTTTTTTTTTTTTTCTCTCATCCCATTCATCATCTTCGCACATCTTCTTCTCTCTCTCCTTCCAACTCGTAACTCAGATCCGGGGTCACATAGCAGGCTCTTCTCCCCCCTTCCCGCTACGGTACGTGCCTTCATTTTTATCGCGAGAAGATTTCAGCCTTTTCTTCCCTCGTCGACTCGCATCGAATTGTGCCTACCCACGCTGCAAGGCGCTCTCAACAATTGAATCCTTTTTTATTTTTGCAAATAAAGTCAAAGTCCGACCCTCCTGGGGCTCGAACCCAGGACTCAAACAAGTAGAATTCGAGGTTAACCACTTGAACCACCGGGGCGACCGGCTTATTGGCGGGCGATCGCGTAGCATTTTAGTCAGAGTGTTGTCTCGACCCCGTACTGACCGCAGCGTTGTACGTGTTACGGTGTTAGGGTATGCAGATCATAGCGAGTAACACTATGTTAGCGTGTTGGCGGAATTCCTTGTGGCTATCGCAACACACATTGAAGGGATAACGTTCACGGCCAATCAAAAATGTTAACATTATGTTCCGTGTTAGCGACATCAGCCCGTAGCGAGTAACGTTATGTTAGTGTGTTGTAATAGCGGGATTCTTACTTGATACCCTTTAGACGGATAACGTACACGGCTAAATAAACGCGCACATAGCACTATCTACTCTATGTTAGTTAGTTAGTGTGTTAGTGAAATTCCTATGAATAGTGGCTATCGTAGCACACGTTACTGCTGTAGAGGGATGACGTATATGGTCAGTATATCGTTAACATTGTGTTACCGTATCAGCCGCAGCAGCGGTCCGTAGTATCGAGCGACGTTATGTGAGGGTGTTAACGGAAGGCTTGCGACCATAACATGCATCAAGAATAACGTATACCAGGTACCATAGATAATACACTAACTATTAATAACATAATGTTACTGTGTAGCTCGTATGCAATGTATGTGGTGACACAAGTTAGCAGACAACGTACACCCCCACAATCTAACATCAAAAATATGTTACTGCCGTGTTAGCTCGTACGTGCGAGTGTACAGATTACGTTATAGATGGATAACGTAGATTACGTTATAGATGTGGATAACGTACTGTGTTATAGATGCGTAACGTACCGGCGGAGTTTCCAGAAAAAATGAGGCGTTTTTTGCGGGGATCCCTCCTAAAAAAATATCCGCTGTTTAGGGGTTATAGAATATGGAGGCGTTTTGTTACGGGGGATGCTATGCTATCTCCCCCCCCCGGGGATATTTTTGTTGGTATCCCCTACTGGGATGTCGGCGAAATTGGATAACACGGCTACTACGTTATGTTGCTCCCACACGCCGCTTTATCACTAACACAGGAAGATCCAAAGGGTAACGTAGTAACATTACGTTAGAACGACTCCGGCCCCAACGGTAACTCAGTAACATAATGTTAGACCCGGATTGATTTTTATGTTAACACGGTAACGGAATGTTACCATCAGATCTTTACTGACGGTAACACCACAACATAATGTTAAAGAGGCCTCCGCATTTAGGCTAACATCCTATTCATAACAAAATGCTATGTATGGGCCGGCTAGGACTGTAACGCATCTAACGTACGTTAAGTTTTACGATATTCGAGGCTAAGGCAATCAGATGGGGGGTCCAGATAACGTAGTGCTAGTATAGTGCTGGTAGTGCTGGCGAACATGGCAACGCTATGTTAGGGTGTGTTAAGCTTAACACTCCTCCCAAGGGTAACACTATGTTAGTGTGATATGTCTAACGCTGCGTCGACAGTAACGTTATGTTATCGTGTTAGAAAATATGCGGATATCTATCTGGGCATGTTAGAGTGATAACGTACGTGTTTGGTCAAAGCCTAACACTGTGTTACGGTGTTAGTTCAAGGACTGATCACGGTATAACACAATGTTACCGTACCAGAGCTGGACGAGATCGAGCAGCAACATAACGTAAGGCGTGTGCACGTTCGTGGGTTTCCAGTCAACACTGTGATACCGCGTTACCGTGATCGCCCCTCCAGTGCTAACACTATGCTAGCTAGGCTAGTACGTTATCACGTTCCTGTGTTAGGCCCCATAACGTAGATACGTGTTATCCGAGTGTTACGTTATCCGAGGTGTGGAAATTTTCCAAATCGTGACTGAACGCCTCCGTATCTTATACCATACCAGGTGCAATTTTTTCGAAATCTTCAAAGTTTTGAAAATCCTGGAAAAAACGCTCTCCGATAGTAAACCCACGCTGATTGGGTTTTCGACGATTACGATTTTTACTTCAGGGGGGGCGCGTTCCACGATAATGATAGGGGAAGCATTTTCCAGTGACACATTTATGGCCAGATTATTTCGGACGGATATAGGAGGGCTCTCGTTAACCTATTTACCACCACACTTCCATTATGGGGACAAAGCACCCAAACTCTAACGAACGATTACGTCACCTACAGTACTATTGATAGCCTCCATGAATAGGTCGATACCTCATTTAGCCAAGCCGCGCTAAGTTTTACATGAATACATCGCATGCGATGCTGCTCGGCGATTTTCCCACCTTGTCTTTGCCGTCCGCACGCTACAAAAAAAGCAAAAGCAGCACGTTCCGCCCCTCTCTGAAAATTGCAGGCGGAACAAAAACCGACAAGCCTTCGTTGTCTTCATCCCCACCGCCACATCCGCTACCGCCCCCGCGCCCAGCCCCACCACTCCCATCATGGCTGCCGCTACCGCCGCTTTCGCCTCCTCCGAAAGGCCCGTCTTCTTGACCGCCACTCTTCCTCTATACCCCCCCCCCTCCCCTCCCCTTCCTCCTCCCCCCGCCTCCAACTCCAGCCTCCCCGCCGGAATCACATTTGCCTCCATCTTTCGCAGCAGTCGTGGTGCCTCGCCAGGTCTTGGAACCCACGGCGCACCCAAATATCGTGTCAGTTATCCTCTCTGCGCTGTACCCTTCGTCTTTTGAGACGGAAAACCGTTGACGGGGGTGTCCGGACTGCGTTGGCTCGTCTTCTAATAGGCACGGACTCCTGAGAACGGCGAATACCACTGGGCAAAGGTAAAACAATAATACCGCCGCCGGCAAACATACAGCCCTGCGGGTGACCGGATCCGAAACTGCGAAATACGGAGCTAGATCCATGGTATAGGGTTCGAAAAAAATCAGCCAGACATGAACCCGGTATTTTCGACCGCCACTGCTGGCCACCATGCTGGAGGCCGGAACGCTGCTTGCCACCAAAGGGCTGACGAATGCACGGCCTGCTCCTGTGGCCTGGCGGATGTTTTTTTTTTCTGGGTGATGGAGCTCAAAAGCTCAACACGAGGGGAGTCGGTACAGACTCCGACCACAGCAAGGAAGGGTATCCATAAATTTTAAAGCATTCGGATATAGATACCGCCATATACTGACATGTATATATGGATGGCACCGCCGAGGTGGGACACACGACGGAGAAATAAACCAAGGAGATGAGCGGGGAGGGGGAGGGGGGGGGGGGGGGGGGGGTGATATAGTTGGTTCCAGTAGACGTACTCGTCTAGACAAATTTGCTGCAGTCCTACGGCTCTATGCCTGCAAAGGTAAGGCTATAGTTTGACAAGAAACCCTGGTACTACTATTCACATTACACTATTAACACTTGATTAAAACTTTTCGTTGCCGGACAGAGTGGTACATACATACATGTTGATAAAAAAAGGAAGACATACCTGGTATAAGGTATGTGATTGTATAATGCTGAGTGGGGCTGGATGTCTATATAATATACAAGGCGCTTCGCTCCGCGGGCGGCCTACGCCGCCCGCTACGCTCGCTCTGGAAGAAAAAATACATCGAATTACGCGAAGCCGACAGAAGGTCGATGATTAAATATATATATTTTATGATTATTGTTGTAGTTGCAAATTGGCCACTTGATAATGCCAAGAGTCTACGTACGTACGTACATACCCCAGGTAGGGTACTGATTCTCTTCTTTCCATATATATGCTGTATGATATGTACCTGGTATGTATGCACGTGCGAGAAAGCACAGCATGGCACAGCAGCAGCACCGCAAAAACAATGAAAATGAAACCGAAAATTTAGGAAGGAGAAAAAAATCCCCCTCCCCTCCCATGTAATAATTGTCTGCCCCTGGAACACCTTGCACCAGTCAAAGAAGAAGAAAAAAAATTGAACGGCAGAGCTTCTCTCTCAGCCTCGTACGCCGCCCGCCCCTCTCTTGACCACCTCGCCACCGATTCGGTCCGGGTAAAGCTTTCCTCCCTCTCTGTCACAGTGATCCCCGTTGCTCGCCCCGCGTGAAGCCCGGTGCTCACCGTGACCCTCGTTCGCCAGCTCGACGATTTCGATGGTCAGACGGGCGTTCGTCTATCTATGTGTAAAGTTCAGCGTGGTCGCAATAATAAGCACCGCTTGAATGTTAGCTTGCAATCCCGAACGACCCTTACGGACCCGTACATACTCAGTCTAATTTCTCAGATGGAGGCAAAAGAGAGCCCATTCCCATTCATGCTTCCCTTCCTTGTGTGTCTCGAGGCACACACGACGCCTAGCCACCAAAACCGCGACCGAACTCTCCTTGCAACCCCCCCTCTATCCGCCACAGCGTCCGCCGACACCCGCGACGGCGCCGGGCTCGCCCGCGTCGCAGTGCTCCGATTACACACACGCACACGAAACGGAAGAAGAAAAAAGGAAAGAAACGGGCTGGCAGCGCTGATCGAGACGGATCAGCCGCTTCCACTTCTGAGGCGCGAAAGCGCAACCACTACGATCGTGCAGGACAAGTGTCCTTCGACAAGCGCAGCCATAAACTTGTCACCCTCGCGGTGGAAAGCTTTGGACGCCTCGGGAAGGAAGGAAGGAAGGGAGCGATTTCATCGACCAGCTGGCGGCGAGCATCGTTGGAGGAACGGACGGGGGATCTTTAGCAAGAAAAGGGGTTTGTAAGGAGCACCTTTTCCAGGTCATATCGGTGACTATACCCAGGTCGCGATCTCGCGCAGAGTGCACCGATATAAGCTCGCCCTGCGAGACCGCCAGGCCGCCAGGGGGAGAAGGGAGGAGGAGGGAGGACTACTTCCCATGGCGTGGGGGTGGAATGTAGATGCGGAGTAGGAAGTATGGCGTCTAGATACATAGTAGGTAAAATATTTCGGTAAAGAAAGGGTGGGGGTGCAAGTGTGAGTACACGCAGGGAAGGAGAATTGGTTCGATGAAGTTAGTGGTATTCGATGAATTATGTCAGCTTTTTCATTTTGAACGAATAACGCCCTGCACATTGTCAGAAGGCAAATCATAATAAAGAAAAACTCAAAGTGCGAAAGAAATTTCAACCAGCCGGTGAAAAAAAGCGAAAGAGAGCCTCCCAAACCGCTGAAGAAACAAAATCGACGTTTTAAATTTCTTTTTCCGAGATTTTTTTTCTATTATTATTATTTCTCTTGCCATCCGACAATGTGCAGCATGATCTTCAAGATGGATCACTCATAACTTTCCCGAAAGAAGAAAACCTCGGAAACAAAAGGAAATTTCTATTGTTCCGGGAAAAAAAGTGTGGCACGACAAGCAAGCACGCAAAGAAAGCAAAGAACGCGAAGAAAGCAAAGATCGTAGAAGTGACAAAAAATCGTGGGAGACTCGCTGAGCGTGAGGCAGGTCCTTATGATCAAGTGATTTTAGGAAAAGGGTAACTTTAAGTATGTGTATATAGGACAGGGACACACTACGGCTATCGCAGTTGACGTTTCATTTGGCTGCTGGGTCTGCGCACACGACAAAAAAGCACACCCAAACCACAGCAGCACACTGAGTACTCGTGCTGCTGCTGCATGTACCGGTGTACCAGGTAATAATAAATATTTCCTCGCTCGCCCAGCTGCACTGCGTTGTAGAACCCCAGTCCCGTTTTGGGGACACACTCAATCAAACTAGAAGTACTTTGCCCTCAAAACTGGACTGCGGTCCTACAAGGGTTCGACCAGGTCATATATATATATGCGTAATCTTCTTCATCTTTTTACGAAAATGTCCTCAAAATAATGTAAGGATCGTTCATACATAAATGGAAAAGGTGAAAGGGGAGTATACTCCCTTTTTTCGGCCATTTGGGGGTATAGGCGAAACACCTCCACGACAGGCGCTCCCACCCGTCCAAATCTGGCTCAAAGGCAATCAATCCCGACGCGCTGGCGAGACGCCCACAGCCTATGCCGAGCACGCACACCACACACGCTCATCTATGTTAACGGGCACGTTCTTGGACCTAACGGGACCGCGGCGCAGGAGGGAGCAAAACGACCCCCCTTTTTAGTTTTTCAAGTTGGGGGGGTAAAAGTATACCTGGTAGTTTAATCTGCCCAATCTACTACTACCCCCAATTGACCACACCATTTATTTGTTGTTGTTCTCACATTAACTCTCAGACGAAGGAGTCCGTGGTCACACAAAGGTGCTGGAGTCCTAGGAAGATAGATCCGAAAAACAAAAAAAAAAACGAAAATTCGGCTGCCTCCAAATACACGAGACGAAGAAAGCGCAAACGAGCTAAAACCAATGTGCAAACTGAACTAACATGGCCGCGGGTATATCCTCTCAACTAAAACATAGAAGAGTACCCCCGTTCCCACCACTAACCAACTCGTGGCTGCTGACTACAGCGGATGCTGTCTGAAGTGCTGCCTGCACCGTACGAAACGCACGGTAGTCGTGAAAACGAAAGAGGAACACACCTGCCTGCTATCTGGAGTGCTGTCAGAGTGAAGACTCGCGGATATGCAGTGAAAAAAGGAGGAGCAATCGAACATTACTACCACACGAATATCAACGATCACCATCTCTTCCTGGACTGTCTGACACAAAAAGGTGCAGTACAGCAGTTATGATACCACGTCCCTGATAATTGCGTAGGTTATTCCCTATCTATGAAGGGTATACAACTCGTTGAACTACAAAGACCAGACAGTGACAAGTACCGGTAGATAGATACTATTCTGCCTCGTGAAAAACAATACCAGGGAAAAAACAAACTTTGACTGCTTCTCTCGTGATGATAGTGTGCGCGCAGATCATGGGTCTCCGTGCACCGTCTTCCTGCCGCTCTTCATGGCCGCCTCATCGCCTTGGCCCAATCCACCCGCTCCTTCGCGCGTGCACTCGTTGCCATTCCCTTCCAGTCGTTTCCCTTTCTCCGTCATCCTGAAAAACAAAATGCTCCTCGCACTTGCGATTCTGATCTGAAAAATAAAAATTCTCGCGCAGGGGGAGGTCAATCCGTCTCTTCCCCGCACGTCGACGCTCAGTCTCCCTCCTCCCTCGTCGTCGAATCCAGCCTCCTACCGGCGCAATAGACTGTGCCGTAGTGTGGCCTGTGGTGGCGCCTGCCTCCGCGCACGGACACCCCGATTGAGCATTGCTGCTCTGCCGCAGCTGCCTCAAAAAGACGCACGAATCGTAGGTCTCCGTGCCTGACGCACCACGTACGACCCAACTCTACTGCCGCCTGAGCCTCGCGGCCACAGGCAGCAGCAAGAAGGTATCACTCCTTGAGGGTGAGTCCGGCCTTACACCCGCTAGAAAGACCTACCCCACTCGCTATTAGCCATTTACCCCCACTTCTTTTTCTTTTTCGATTTGTCTACCTTGTTTTTGTTTTCTCTTTGATTGTTTCTTTTCGTTTCACTATTTCATAGATTGCGTATGTCGTGCCTGTCGTATCTAGTTTGTTGTTGTTGTTCTCACATTAACTCACAATTCAATGCAGTCCGCGGTCGCAGGACAGGCTCCAATAACTCTGGAGTGGAAGAAATACCTCAAGTAAAAACAGAGGCAAGAAACAAAAACAAGCATACGCACTCCACCACTGCGGACACCAGGGAACCAAAAAGGAGACTATTAATAGCAGACAAAAACCTAAAAAAAAGAAGATGAAGCTAAGCAAAAGAAAAACTAAACTAAAACAGAAGCAGATAGCAAAACGCAAAAAAAAGGCAAAACGGACCATACTAACAAAGACACAAAGAGGTACAAACGGGAATGAAAGAAAAATGAAAAAAAAGAAGGGACAAAAAAGCGATAATCACGGGCGGGGGGGAAAGAAAATACCAAAGGCAGGCACTGGAGCATACAGACACGCAAAGTTGCCCAGATGGCACCATGCTAGTTACTTGGGTCCCAAAGAAAGGAGTGCATCATGACGATGATGGCCATAACCAGGCTTCAGTCTGTTGGGCAGACCGCCTCCCCTCCCCCCCCCCGCCATGACATGGCTTTGCATTGCCCACTGCAGTTCACACTGCACACGTGGCAACGTAGTATCTCTGTGGCGTAGCTTTGTGACCACAGAACTTGTATCTCTTCTAGGATTGAAGAATCGGCACGGACACTGGTTGTGCTGGATGTCGACGGGTAGAAAGAACGGTTTAATGTGAACAACACACACACACACACACACTTGACCTTCATTTACCCCCGCAGATCTCTTTCTGCTCGTCATCGTACTGCGTACGTGCACACGGGTCTACATTTTTGATCGCCGAGATCTACAGCAACACGACACTAAATAACTTTCCGGTCAGGTCGTCGTGAGAAGTCTCAGCCGGTCAACACACTCTTGATATTATGGATCTCGTTTAAGGACGAATGCCGTCGCACTTGCACCCGATGAAGTTCCCTGTCCGCATGTTCCTTGATCATTTTTCGTGGACACCGTCGACGTCCCCTATTCCCTTCCATGAGTCGCCATCCATGTTCTTGAACTCCCGAACTTTTGATTTTTGATCTTCTTCCGGCCCCATTATCATCACAGCAGCGATTGTCTGCGTCGTGCGGACTGCTGCTGTTGCTGCTGGTGCTTTGCTGCTTTATTTTGGATACGAAACGTGGGTGCGCTGGAGTTCGGGGGAGAGGAGAGTCCTACCCCGCTATGTCTGCTTCCACGAGTAGCATGTCGGTCTCGTCGGACCTCCACCCGGACATCATGGTTCAGTACCTGAAGTCGCTGGGGGTGACCCCAGAAACTACAAGGGCCATACGGGACGAGGTGATGGCGCAATGTTGTGGCATATGTATTATCCAGCGTCCGTGGTTTGTGTGCAGAGCTGGCTTGTGTACTGCGTCCGACTCGGTGATAATTGCTGGTTGAATCTGTATCTCCGTCGAGTTCGTTTTGCCTCTCGGGTAAAGTTTATGTTTCGTTTTGCGTTATTTCGTTCACAGCAAGCACAGCAGCAGCAGCAGTCAGCAGAAGCAGTCAGCAGCAACAACCAACAATAGCGGCAGAGTAACAGCCCCGCAGTGACCTAACCTACCCAGTAACCTACCCAGGGCTAGCGTACCCTGTGCCAGCCATCGAATTATCTCTGGTAGAGGCAGCACACAAATTGGTTCATGTCGGCATGCAGTGTGCTTATGCAGGCTGAAACCATCAACCTGACTTTTGACGGGCCTCTTATGCAAAGGCGTACAAGTAAGCCTGGTCTCCCGTCTGGTCTATTCTGGTCTATAAGATGGTACTCGTACAGCAGCAACACCAGCAACAACGAACAACTGTAAAAACAACGCAACATCAATACCACCAACACAATAACAACAACCGCAGCAACATCAGCAAGCACAACAACCGCTGCTGCACTGCGCAAACACGTGCCAGATCACTCAGACCCCGCACGAAGATCAGCCCCGTGAAAACTCCTGCCAGGTATATACCAGGTACCAGTACAGACTCGTATGCCGATCCTTGAAAATGATCTGTATTATCTGTACAGCGATCTGATCTGTTCGCCATGTGAAATTCGTTACAGGTCGAGAGAAAAAAGGCGGCGGACAAGGACCGCGCGGAGCGTAAGCGCGCGAACTTAGGCTCGGGCAGCCATGCCATGGACGAGGACGACGACGAGAGTGGGGGCGGTAGTGGCTTGCGGGAGTTCGCGAGGCGGCAGGGGACGGACGCGGCGGTGCACGACGGAGACAGCGTCATGGTGTGGGCCATCCTCGAAGGACAGCCGGGGAAGGTGAGGAAGCCCCCTGGGAAAGGGCGCCGCAAGGGGGGGCGGGGCATGGGCGCCTTCGAGATCACTGCTGTCGGTTACACGAGCGCTACCTTCTCTCGTTCTGGTTTCGCGGCAGCGGTTGCAGTAGTAGTATCGCTATCAGCGGGGTGGAGTTTTATGTGGTTAAAATATCGACATCCTCGAAGGACAGCCGGGGAAGGTACGATACGGTTCGGGGTGGTATGGCACGAGACGGTGTTGTATGCTACCTGTACGGCATGGCACGGTATGAAACGGTACGGTGCGAAACGGTACGAAACCGTTTGGCACCTTGGGGTACAGTACGAAACGATTAGGGTCAGTACGAATCGCTGCGAAACGGTACGCGCCGGAAAGGTGCGACACGGTACGGTATGAACCGGTACGTTTTTGTACGAAACGGTACGATACCGAAGCGGTACGGTACTATACTGTACCAAACGACCGTACCGTACGGGACGGAACGGCTCGCTACTACATGTTACAACAAAAACTATAAAAGCACGTCAGCTGTGAGTCCAACCGATCGGTCGATACTCAACTCTGCAAGCGGCGTGAAGCGTTCGCGCGTTTTACGTTGTACGAAACGTTACGAAACGTTGCGGCTCGAAACGGTCGGTTCGTTACCTTCAGGAACGAGATGAAACGGTGCGTGGTGCTTGCTGTCCGCTTCGACAGGATACGAAGGCATATTGTAGATTGGTAGATTTCGCTTTTTGCTCTGGACTTGGTTTGCATCTTTTCCAAGCACCAAACGCGTTTGTTGCCTCTTCTCATGCTGTTGCCGCGCCGGCGACGGGCGACGGGCGAAACGCACACCCACGCTATAACCATCAATAGTATATCAAGTCCAGAAATGGAAAAAAGGCCCCAGGAGGCGGCAGTTTCGGGTGCCGTCAATCACGTTGTCAAATCACGTTATCAAGAGGTCCCAGACGACAACTAATACACGTGGTACGAACGAGCGAAACGATTTTTTTTTTCCAAATTTTATCCTTCCACGGTCGCCTAAAAAATAGGGCGTGCCTTTATCGTTTTGCTTGTCCTCGAAAGGGTTTATAAGTTGAACCCTTCAGAGCCGCAGTCCCGTTTGGAGGACAATTTACTTGGAATTTGACTGGTTTGCCCCCAGAACGGGACTCCAGTACTCAAGGGATAGACCCTCTCGGGGCTTCAGAGGGGGAAAGCTGACAATAAAGAAAGTTGCGATGTCACGTCAGCGGTCACCGCTTGTTTTGTTTGGGGCGTGGTACGATTGATTAGGTGTCCCGAGTCGCGTAAAATGCAAGGATCCGCACGACAGGGGCACAGCATAATTGTACCCGTATGGCTGGGAGCTCATGCTGCTCGTAGACGGTGGGTAACACCAAGACTACCGTTGTTCCGATCGCCACCTTCGGGTCCCATCGAGGTTAACAGGGCATAAGTTTTTTTGCTGTGGACCTGGGTGATGCCGGGGGTGCTGTTGACCACCTGCCGCCGGAAATCCCCGCCGTTACGGCCGAAAATCTCCGATGATGTACGCATGTATATACCTGGTACCCTGGTATATATTAACGCGTTTCGTAAACACCTCCGGGGAGTATAGCGCAAGACTACAGCAGTACTTCGTAGCCAAATCTGTTTTTGTCACGTATCGGTTCATAGGTGGCGAGTTCGTTGCGTACACAACTGTCAGATGTTGTAGACCACTCTAAAACCTATATATATATAATACATATATATGTATATAATACATATATTTATGTATATAATACATATATATGTATATAATACATATATATAATACATATATATATATATATATATATATATATAGACACGTTCCGTTGGCACGCGCGATCGAAGTATTCATGTCACACCAAGCTTGCCAAGATGGGTTTCGAGGAATTGTTCTCGACCTCGCAGCGGATTTTTTCTTGTTTTTGAGTGTGTGTGTTTTTGCTCCTTCAAGTACTTTACACGTAAAACAGATCACGATTTAGATTATCCACGGTAGATCGTAACCTGCCGTTTATAAGGCGATGTGCAGGATCTGCAAAGTACAGACCCAACCCAGAAGATATGCCCTAGATCGTGAAGGTTGTAGGACTCCTACCCAGTGACGTGAGCTAGATCATACAGATCAGGGAGTTATCTGTGCCTTGAAATGTCTACACCATCATAATCGATGACCTATCCGAGGTGTTGACTACCTGTTTTATGCCTTCCATGAGCGCACACAGCAGTTGACAGTTACGAACATCCACTATAATATTAATAGTGGGAGTTCCTATTGATAGCGAGAGCAAGACATGCCCTATTTTTGGTCTAGACGGCCGTCAGTCACAGGCCCTAACTTGCTGTGCGTCTCCTGACGTATTTGCGCACACAGGTGGAGCACGCGTACCGGAGCCTGATGGACTTCGTGGGGTCCTCGTGGGAGCTTTACAGGGCCGAACTGGAGGCTGTCACGTTCCCGGTGTTCGTGCACTGCTACTTGACGCTCGTCAATTTTGGCCACGGGGATCATGTGGGTACCCGTAGTAAATCCGCTACATGTGTGAAACGGCAGAAGCGCTTTGTATCTCGGAGGCGTGGAGGTATACGGGAAGGCGGGGACGGCGGGCGGGCGGGGGTATCTATCGCGATACCCTAATGCTATCCTTTTTCTGCCCCCCCCCCCCACACCAGAAAAATATCAATTCAAATAGTTCGAAGCTGACATCCGTAACACGTCCGCCTCACAAGGGGCACGGGGTTCCTTGCAGAATAAAGCTCAACCTACATCGTACTCGCCAAACACCTGACGGCGCTTCGCGCTTGGTCCAAGCACTGTCTGCCCGGTCGGTGAAAACCCGACGCGCTTCGTTCCGGCATTTGTAGGGAGGCGAGGGTCTATGGTCACACGACTACGGCCACGCATGACTCGAGTACATCCCCACCATCTTCCCCTCCCCCTTCCATCACCTCTCTTTGTGTCATAGACCTACAATACTACTGTACTACTGTGGTAGGAGTCGCGTTTGGCCCTTGTACTGGTAGTACTTAATCCCGTTTTGAGGAAAAAACCCTTAAATTCTAAGTAGCTTGTGCCCTAAACGTTACTGCAGTCCTGAGGAGGTTGACAATACCAGGAGGTGTCTCTGTGCCTCGGCGCTATCGGCGCTACGTTATGGAGTTTGGGTTTGCAGCCACTGCTGAGTGTTTGTTCGTTTCTGAGTGTTTGTTCGTTTCCTTGTCTGCCACTTGCAGTCTGTGTCTGTCTGTCTGTCACTACCTGCCTGCCTGTTTGTCACTACCTGTCCGTCTGTCTGTCTGTCTGCCTGTCCGTCTGTCTGTCTGTCTGTCTGCCTGTCTGTCTGTCTGTCTGTCTGTCTGTCTGTCTGTCTGTCTGTCTGTCTGTCTGTCTGTCTGTCTGTCTGCCTGCCTGTCTGTCTGTCTGTCTGTCTGCCTGCCTGTCTGTCTGTCTGTCTGTCTGTCTGTCTGTCTGTCTGTCTGTCTGTCTGTCTGTCTGTCTGTCCGTCTGTCTGTCTGTCTGTCTGTCTGTCTGTTCTTTCTTGATAACTCGCGCCTTCACCCCAGAAGCCCCCTGCACTTTTTCTCTCTCCGTCTTGGTCGCTTGCCCCCCATTTTTCTCGTCAGGCCGAACCGAAACCCTCTCTAAGAGTATAACGCACCCTAGAAAACGACTCCGAAAAATCCTGCTTCCGAAAAACGCAGGCGAAGCGGCTGATGCGCTCGTGGGCAGGCGAACACGAGGCCAGGTATAAGGACGAGGTGGCACTGCTAAGGATGGTGTCGGCCGAAGAGCACGTGAGAGCCTCGGAGTATTGCCAGATGGTGAGTGAGACGTTTCTCGCGCGGCAATAACCTATCGCCTTTATAAGCGCGCATGCACCTAAGTTGCGTGCACTCGTCAAATTACTCACGCATCGGACACATGGCGATCTAGTTAAGCTAGACTGTGTTGGCATTGTTGGTGCTGGTGTCGTTGTTGGTGATTTTTTCTGGTGTTGGTGGTGAAGGTGTTAGTGTTGGTGTAGATGGTGTTGGTGTTGATGTTGGTTGGTGCTGGTCCCGGTGCTGGTGTTGGGTTAGGTGCGGGTATCGGAGGTGTCGGTGTTGGTGTTTTGTGGTTGTTGGCGTTCGTGCGGGCGTTGCTATTGACGGTGTTGGTGTGGGCTCTGGTGTCGGTGTTTGTGTGTGGTTGATGTTGGTGTCGGTGTTGGTGTTGATATAGGTATCGGTGGGGGTGAGGATGTTGGTGAAGGCGTTGCTTAGTGTTGGGGGCTGTGTTGGTGTTGGTGTTGGCCTTTGGTGTTGGTGTTGTTGTAGGCGTTGGTATTGTTGTTGCCGTCGGTAGTGTTGGTGGTGGTGTTGGTGGTGCTTGTGTTGGCAGGGCGGTTAGGATTCCATGGGAAGACGGCGAATTGTCGGTGTTCGGTTGGTGCTAGGCACGTGTTTGCAGTGCCAATTTTTGCACCGGTTCCGGCGTCGTTGACATAGCACCGATGGTGGTTGTTCGTTCGGCAGCCTTTTCCCGTCGCTCTTGGTTGGCAGCAGCCGTGTTGGTGCTGGTGTTATGTTCGGTGTTGGTGTTGAAGTTATCAACAGTCTTCGCGTTGTGTTGATGTTGGTCTTTGTGGTTGTTCTTGCGTTGGTGTTAGGGCTAGTGTTGGTGTTGGCGTTGGCGATACGCAAGCATTGTCGTCGCCTGATCTCTTGTCGACCGTTGCCGGTTTCACGGAGGCACTATCGTGGTTTCGTTCACTCTTCGCGGCAAGCCATCGGAGAACCGTTGCGCGAGAACGACCCTGCCCTACCCCACCCCCACTCCACCCCCACCCCCCACCCCGTTTCCAGGTCCTCAAGCATAAGTTTCGGGTGCGCATGTGCCTGGCGTCGTCCAAACTCCTGAACGCCTTCTTGGTGAACATGGGGCTGCTGGTGGTGATGCACATCCTCAACACGCGGGTCGCCCTCGTGCTTGAGGACCGGTCTCCTTTGCCTTCGGTGCAGGTACGCAAATATTGTACGAGGGGATCGCGGTTGGACCCCTTTCGACTTACCGCCCCCACACTATCAACTACAGTAGTATAGTAAGACGAACGTAAACCTTGACGCGGCCTGAATGCCGGCCTCCCGGCTAGGAGACCGTAGTTTGACCCCTTTGGCTGACCCTCCCCTACACTAAAAAAATAGTACCTGGTGTATTAAGTCCCGAAACAAGCCTCCAGGTCTCCCTATAGACCGGTATCTCAACCCCCTTCGACTGCCTGCACCTGGTGTGTTGAAGCCAAAATAGGCTTTGGCGCGTCTCGAAAAACGGCTTGACCCCTTGACTGGCCTGACCGCCGCCTACACTGTAACCAGTACAACTAGTATAACATAGACCTTGACGAGCCCCCAAATACCGGTCTCTTGGCTAGGAGACCGCGGTTTCACCCCTTTTGACTGGCCGGCCCTACACTGCAGGTGGTATAAGCAAGGCCAACGTAGGCCTTGACGTACCCCAAAGGACAGGACTCTAGCTAGGAGACCGCAGTTTGACGTCTTCATTAACCTGACCCCCCCCTACACTATATTCAGTACATCAAGACCAACGTATACCTCGACGTAGTCTTATCACGGCCGGTCGTAGTCGTATGGGGGGGATTGAGTGGCACCGCACCCTGCTGTATCGTGATCGTGTGCAACCTTTCTGGGGGAGCGGGTGTGTGTTGAATCGCATGGTGCGCTGCTTTTTAGCGGAACATTGATCGGGATTTCTGGTCGGGGGGCGCGCGGTAGGTACCCTTCTGTATATCGTAATGCTACGGAGCCTTTCTGGAGGAGGCTGTGGGGGGGGGTCGCACTTTTCTCTGCTGTGTCTACGATTGTGTTTTTCAGGCTTTTCGGAGGGGAGTGTGGTGTGTTGTGGTTTGGTGTGGGTTGGTTTGGTTTGGTATGGTATAGTACGGTATTATATGGTATGGTATTGTAAGGTGTAGTGTGGTGTGGTGAGATGTGATATGGTTTGGCGTTAAATGAGGCGGCCATCTCGATCGGGGGGGGTGTTCTTTGTCTCTTCTTCGCACACCCTGTTTTAGGTCGTTTTGGCTCTCGAATATTTTCCTGTTCTCTCAACCCAAAGCATAACTCCGGAATGAGTAATCCCTGCAAGCGCCCATTTTTCTTTTCTTTTTCTCGAGTGTCAACATCCTTTTTTGTTATAAAATTCGAAGTTTCCACAACTCAATTTTTCATTTTTTTCCCCCTCTGTCTATCGTTTATTTTCTCCGTCGTCTTTCTTTGGTTTACATCCCCACTACAATTTTTCACTTTTTTTCAAATGTTACATTGTTCGCCCATACCATGGGTGACAGGTTGTTCGATGCGGACCCGATGACTGTTTTCCGGGAACTCTCCGCCGGAACCTGGACGAGCTTAAGGCTGCGGCCGATTCCAAGCGTGGGAAAAGGGACTCTCGCGGAGGGAGCCGCAGTGGTGGTGGTGGCGGTGGTGGTGGTGGTGGCGGTAGCGGAGGCGGTGGCGGCGGTGGTGGTGGTGGTGGGGGCGGTGGCGGCGTCGTTGAAGAGAGTCTGCTCTGGGCGGCTGCGCCGCCAATGGAGGTGGCTCTGTTGAAGCAGACCGAACGAAACGTGAGAAATGTTTGCGCCCCTCTCTCCTTCCGGGCTATCTATACTCGTGTGCTTTGTTTTGATTGTAGGTTCGCTATTGTTTTTTTTTGTCGGTTTGGTTGTTGGTGGTGTTGGTGTTGGTGTTGGTGCTGGTGTTGGTGTTGGTGTTGGTGTTGGTGTTGGTGTTGATGTTGATGTTGGTGTTGTTGTTGGTGTTGTTGTTGGTGTTGGTGTTGGTGTTGGTGTTGTTGGTGTTGGTGTTGGTGTCGTTGTTGCTGTCGTTGGTTGATGTTGCTGATATTGTCTGTGTTGTTGTTGATGTTGCTGTTTTAGTTTTTTTTGTTCGTTTTCCTCAACGCTTTTTAACCCGTTTTGGCCATCCCACTCCACCTCATCCCATCCCACCCCACCCCATGACACCGTACCGCCTCCCCTACCTCGGACGGAAACACGTGTGTTCTCAGGCGGCCGCTTCCGGTCTGTACTACCCACTCAGCCTCGCGGCAAAGCCCTCTTCCTCCTCCCCTGGGGGCGGTTCTGGCGGCAGCCCGGACAAGGTGGCAGCAGCTGCTGGTGCGGGGTCATCCTCCTCCACGACTTCCCCGGGAAGCGCCTCAACAGCAGCAGCAGCAGCAGCGACGACAACAACGGCAGCAGCAGCAGCGGCGGCAGCTGCAGGAACATCAGTACCAGTAGCAGGAGGAGGAGGAGTAGGAGGCGGGGGAGAAGGAGCGACGCCTGAAGGCGCCGCAGGGGTTGCTGTGTCCGGGGTTAACGGAATCACTACCGCCGCCGGTACTGCTTCTTTTTCTGCTGCTGCCGCTGCAGGAGCAGCCGCACCAGGGGGGGCAGCCGGAGCGCAGGGAGACTCGCCAACAACAACAGCGGCAGCGGGGGGCGGGACTGGGGGGGTGGGCATCGTGGGACCGATGGGTGGGACTATGATCGTACCTACCGGAAGCGTTGCGGCCGCTGCAGCGAGGGCAAGGGCGAGCAGGGTGGCCGCGGCGGCGGAGGTCACGGAGGCGACGGCTAGGCGGTACGGGGGCCTGCGGCAGAAACAGGTATGCAAATGCGGGGACAGGGGGGCGGGGTGTACTCATTTGTTGCTTGCCGTAGGTCATTTGACCATTGACCACGCATTCCTTTCGAGACGGAGGAGAGAGGGGGGGGGGGGAGGGGGGGGGGGTTGGACGTACTCATTCGTTGTTTGCCTTAGTCATTTGACCTTCGACCACGCATCCCTTTGGAGACGGGGCACCGTTCCTACTCCTACTAGAGACACCTTCAACAATTTTGTGCGCTTGTTATGTTTCCATATATCACATAGAAACTTTAGGCTAATTTGATCCCCTTCCTGTTTGGTCGACTGTGGCCACCATCTATCTCCTACGACATGGGAAGGGGGGGGGTGGGGGGTTGGTAGTGGGGGTTGGCGGGGGAGAGGAAGGGGTGGAGTGGGGTGATCGGGAGCGGGGGTGCGGGATGGTGAGTTTGGGGGGGGAGGGCGGGAGGGTTGGGCGGGGTGGGGTTTGGTGCGGTGGGATAGTTGGGGGGGCGGCCGACTGTGGGGTGACCTTTTCGGTGGCTCGCTGTCGGATGACCTTTTTGTTTTGCGCTGTCATACGAGGGTGTTGTCGCTGGTGGTACGGTTGTTAAGTTGGATCATGGTAAAAAAGGCGCTTCGCGTAGCGGGCGGTTACGCCCGCTCCACTCGCTTACGAGGAAGAACGGAACGGAACAGATGGCCCAAAAAAGCTTAAGTGCAAACAGGCGACTTGCGAGTACCAAGAGCCCCATCGAAGAAAAACGACCCGGACGCCGCATGCATGTACGTACCTATATATAGAAACTTATTTTGATATGCCCGCAAGAGAATGCGCGCACGGCACAGCTCCGCAATGAAATGAACGATCAAATGAAAAACGCACATTTAAATTGGGAAGAAACAATCCCCGTCCGCTCTGGCGTTTTTTTTTTTTTTTTCCCGTCTGACTTGAACACCTTGCGCCCGTCAAGAAAAAAAAAATCCAACCGCAGTGTTTCTCTCAACCTCGTACGCTGCCCGTCCCTCTCGCGACCACCTCGCCACCGACTCGGCCCGGGTAAGCTTTGCTCTTCTCGAACACAGTGAGCCCCGTCGCCCGCCTCGCGCGAAGCCTGGTGCTCACCGTCACCTTCGTTCGCCAACTCGACGATGTTGGTGTTTAGACTCCCGGGCTCTCTCTGCGATTTTCAGCTATGGTCGCTAAAATATGCACCGCTTGAACGTCCTTTAGGACACCCAAACGACTCTTGTAGACTCGTACATGAGGCATTCGACCCAACACCAGGAGACCGGACAGAGGGCATCCGTGCTTCCCTTACGTCTCTGTGGACATGCGACGCCTAGGCACGAAAACGGCGACCGCGCTCCTTGCAACCCCCCCCCCCCCCCCCTTTGCCCTCCTCGGCCGCGGTGCCGTGCTCTGGGTACACGCACGCACACGAAACAAAACGAACAAACAAATGTAAAAAGGCTCTCGCCGGCGAGCAATAGAAAGGAGGCGGTGCCCAAGTGGGAGCTCCAGACGCCTGGGATGTACCAACCGAGCACGCTCAGGAGAAATATATCTATTAAGTAAGTCTATGATACGTATTGAAAGCTGTGTCCGGGCTGATATTCTTCGGTGGGAACCGTCAGCGGAGAGAAGGGGCCACGATATTTATCTTTTGCAACCACGATTGCGGAGTTATTGTTACGGGGGACCATAGTTATTATCTGGTACCAGGTAGGACCTGTGGTATACCTACAAACCTGTATATTTAACCATTTTTACTAACAATATTTGATCCTATTAGCTATGATCCCCCGTAGTAGCTCCCAGCGGTATTTTCTACCAGGTAGCTGGTTTTACCCCCGGTTGTTGTTGTTGTAGTTGTTGTTGTTGTTGTTGTTGTTGTTGTTGTTGTTGTTGTTGTTGTTGTTGTTGTTGTTGTTGTTGTTGTTGTTGTTGTTGTTGTTGTTGTTGTTGTTGTTGTTGTTGTTGTTGTTGTTGTTGTTGTTGTTGTTGTAGTTGTAGTTGTTGTTGTTGTTGTCACGTTAACTCTTCGCCACAATACAATGCAGTCCGTGGTCGCAGGACAGGCTCCAATAACTCTGGAGTGGAAGAAATACCTCGGTAGTAAAACAGAGGCAAAAACAAAAAAACAAGCATACGCATTCCACCACTAATAAGGACACCAGGGAAAAAAATAGGAGACTATCAATAGCAGACAAACCACTAAAAAAAGAAGACGATGCGAAGCAAAAAAAACAAAAACGATAACAAAAGCAGATATCAAAACGCATAAAAGCAAAACGGAACATACAAGCAGAGACACAAAGCAACCTTTGTCAGTCCCTGCACCACCACGAGCTTCGTCACCAAGGTATACTTTGCCTCCTCGTCGTGTGACCCCCACCCCCTGTCCACGCGTGCATTGGACTACCTCGCGGGCTTCTGCAAAAACAACACACACACAAACGCCTCCCGGCGCCTCCCGCCCGCTCCCACCGCTGCGCGACGCTCGCACCTATTTATAGTATGGACACCGAAGAAAATCAAGTTACTGGCCGAAGGTACCCATATTTTTTCCCACTCCGCGTGCCCCCCCACCCCCTTCCCCGGTCTACGGTTTGTGTGCTACGCCTCATCAACGTCTGGAAAACCGCTTTAACGCCTCTTGACCCCCTCCCTTAACCCCCCCCCCCCCCCCCTTCCGACGCCACCCTCGCCCTCACCCCTCGCTACCCACCCGCCACCCGCTACCGCCCAGGCTCCACTCCCTACCCCACACCCCCCACCGCCGACCCCCATCCTTACCCTGCGCCGTATTTTATATTTTCACTAAGCACTAAAAAGGCTCAGCTGTGAAATCGAGGATGTCGTTGAGACTCCCCTGCTCAAGCTGCGTGAGATATTTTTGGATCACTCGTATCATATGTTGTTGTGATCCCCCACCCCCCGGTTCTTGGTAGGATGCAGCTCACCCTTCATGCGACTCGCCGAGCACCTCGCGCTTCGCTTCGCGCTTGGTGCGAGCAATGTCTGCCTGATCGGTGCAAACCGGACATGCTCCATCCTGGCATTGTAGGGATTGGAGGGGAGGGTCTATGGCCATGCGACTACGGCCATGCATGAAATCGAGTACCCCCCCAGCCCCCCCTATATTATCTGTCTGGTATATATATATATAATAAATATATTTTATATAGGTTGTGTTGGCGTCGGTTGGCGACGACGATGTTCAACACGGCTCTCAGGCCGTTTTCCTATGCAGTTCGATTTTCGAGCTTCAGATTTTGACCCCATCGCATTTTCAGATGTGATCTTGGCAAACCGAAACAGTCTTCCTATGCGGATTCTCAAATCGAAAAAATTCCGGTCGGATTTTGCATATCTGAACTGCATAAGCAGGGTCATTCTTTTTCGAGATCGAAACATACGATTCTGAAGCTCGAAATCGAACCGCGTAGGAAACAGCCTCACTGCGTGGGCTAGACAAACCAGGGTACCGTTTTTTTCTTTTTGGCGGTCACCACGGCTGGCGGTCGAGTGATATATATATATATACCAGGTATATATATACCTGGTATATATATTGCGGGTAGAACCTTAACTCCGCACAAGGGGGATGATCGTATCACGCAGTGTGTATGCGGCACGGCCCCCACGAGGCAGTTACATAGGAAACCCATTGAATGTCTCTGGAATAGGACACACCTGAAAATATATCAATTTATTAACCTGTCATCCATATGCAGGAGAATCCGGCTCGGAAGCGGTTGTTTGTAGGATCCAGCTTACCCTTCATGCGACTCGCCCAACATCTCACGGCGTTTCACGCTTGGTACAAGCAATGCTTGCCTGGTCGGCGAAAACCCCGACGTGCTCCGTCCCGGCATTGTAGCGATGCCGGGGTCTATGGTCATACGACTACGGCCATGCATGGTAATGAGTACACCCCCCCCCCCCCCCCCCCCCCCCCACACCCCGATGCACCGCTTCTATATATATTTTTTATTTTTGTATTTGTTTGTTTTTGTTTTTCATGGCGCCTTAGGTGAGCCTGCCGCAGAAGCCGCCGCCTCAGCCAGACCCTTCTGAGAACTGGCCCTACCTCAGGCTGGCGCTCCGTCCGCTGGACCCGAGCATTCTCAATGACACCCTCTCTACTCCAGAGGGTGAGGTCTTTTGGATTGTTCCATTGGTTGGCACGTACGAGCATCAATAGTTCGTTTTCGTTTTTCCCTGCTGTGTACGAGTATGGCGAATTTTGTTTTCCTCTGGCGCTTTGCATCCTTTTATACGAGCGTACTCCTGACACCTGGAGGTCAATTGCCGACGTTGATGCAGGTTGGGCTTGGTTTTGTTCTTGGTCTGGTTTGGTATGGTAAGTTGGATTTGTGGGGGGGGGGGGGGGGGGGGGTGGTTCAGTTCGGTCCGGTCCGGTTCGGTTTGGTTTGGTTTTGATTTTGGTTTGGGCTTTGGTTTGGATTTGTTTGGTCTGGTTTAGGTTCGGTTTGTTCTTGATGCTGGTTCGTCCGGTTTGGTTTTTGGTTGGTTTTGCTTTGCTTTGCTTTGCTTCGGTTTGTTTAGTTTGGTTTGGTTTGGTTTGGGTTGATTCTGGTTTTGGGTTTGGTTTGGTTTAGATTTATTTGGTCTGGTTTCGGTTTGGTTTGTTGTTGACGTTGCTTTGTTTGTTTGTTTGTTCGTTTGTTTGTTTGTTTCTTTGTTTGTTTAGTTCTGCTTGGCTTTGCTTTGCTTTACTTTTGGTTTGGTTTGGGTTTGGGTTTGGTTTGGTTCGGTTCGGTTTGGTTCCCCATGGTTCAGTGTTTGATCTGATAGTTTTGTTTGAGTTTGGTTTTAGGTGCATGTGTCGCGTCTTGTTCCTTTTCGTTTTTCGTTCCATGTTCGATCCGTAATTTTGTCGTTTCATGTTCCGCTTCGTTTCCTTGCCATTCTTACCTTTCGCTTCATCCTTCGTTTTTTAGGGCTGTTCACAGTACTGGCAGTAGTAATCTACTGTCTGGGCCTGCCAGTATATCCTTCCACTAGGTTTCATGTGACGAACGTCGAAGCAAAATGCCATATTCTATCACGGAAAACCGTCGAAATGCGTTTCGGGAAGGTAAATGAGAGAAGAGCGAGGGAGGGAGGACGAGAACCCCTGTCTTGTGCTTTCTTTGCTTACAACCCTGAGCCCCAAGCGGCGGGAGCCAATATAGGACAGTATGCGAAGAATAGGAAGGTGTTGAATGATGCCTCTGCGAAGACCATCACATCATCGCCCCCACACGCTCCCTGCATTTCTTCTTGATTTTTTTTTGTCTTCTTTTTAGTGTGTCGGTGGACGCAACCATCCCCGGTCAATGCAATTATCACTATACTGATGCCTTCCAGTACAGTACTGATGGCAGACGCAGTCAGCAGCGCATCTGCCGATCGAGGCTGCCAGTGCCCAGCCCCGTCGTCGCGTGTTTCGTTTTCGTGAATGCTCAGTATTCAAGTAACAGTGTTGCGTTCTGTGCCAGGACTGGCGGTGTTTTTTTTTCGCGGGGGAAATCTGGAAATAAATCCTCGTTCAGTTGACTTTTCCCGTCGATGGCTGGCGTTATGCTTCTTTCATGGCCGTGGTTTTCATACCTACATTGTGTTCCGTTTCCTATTTCGGTTCACGTTTCGTTTTTTTTTCGTTTTGTAACTCGGCATCTCGGCGTACTATTAATACCGGTTTTCGCATGATATTCCGTGTCCCGTTCCGCATATCGGTTCATGTTTCGTTTCGTCTGGTGCCGTTTCGATGTTTCGTTTCGTCTGGTGCCGTTTCGATGTTTCGTTTCGTCTGGTACCGTTTATATGTTTCGTTTCGTCTGGTACCGTTTATATGTTTCGTTTCGTCTGGTACCGCTTCGATGTTTCGTTTCGTCTGGTACCGTTTCGATGTTTCGTTTCGTCTGGTGGTACCGTTTCGATGTTTCGTTTCGTGCGGCTTTTCGTAACTCGACGGCAGGCGGAGCGCGGCCGTTTGTGGCGAACCCTCTCTCCCCCCACGTGATGATGCTGACTTTCTTCAATGCGCTCGACACGCTGTGCTGCTTGAAAGCCCACCAGGGACGGCATGCAGGTGAGTGTTGCACCCCCTGGGTGTTGTGGTGGCAGTGATTTGGTGTAGGTGGTGTTGGTACTGATGTGATGGCGGTGTTGGTCTTGGTGTGATGTTGGCGGTGTCGGTGTTGATACGGCAGTGTGGGTGTTAGTGGTTGGCGTTGGTGTTGTTGATATTGGTTGGTGTTGGTGATGGTGTTGGTGGTGGTATGGCGGCGGTGTTTGCGTTATTGGTGTTGGTGGCAATTGTGGTGGGTGTTGGTGTCTTTGATGGCGGTGGTGGGGGTGGTTTGAATGGTGATGTGGTTTTGGCAGTTGGTGTCGGTGTTGGTGTTAGTGTAGGCGTTGGTGTTGGTGTTGGTGTTGGTGTTTGGTGTTGGTGTTGGTGTTGGTGTTAGTGTAGGCGTTGGTGTTGGTGTTGGTGTTGGTGTTGGTGTTGGTGTTGGTGTTGGTGTTGGGTGTTAGTGTAGGCGTTGGTGTTAGTGTAGGCGTTGGTGTTGGTGTGGGTGTTGGGTGTCGGTGTTGGTGTTTGTGTATTTTTTGCTGTTGTTGGTGTTGGTCCGGGTATTGGGGCCACATGCTGTTGCTCCGCGACGCATCGCTATCGCGCATCCCGGGTATCAATAGCCAAAACTTAATGGAGATGATGCTATTCGCTGGCTGTCGCCCCCCCCCACCCCCCCCCCCCCCCCCCCCGCCACCACCGTCGTCACCACCACCGCCGCCACCACCACCCCGCCACAACCAGCACCATCACCCTCATTTTAGGAGCCCCATTAGCGGGATATATATATATTTTGTCAATACTCGCCCCCGACCACAACACGAAACGCCCACTGCCGTTACCTGTCTCTGGCCCTCCGTATATAGAGCAACCACCGCCACCGCCACTAACCTTGACCACCACCACCAACCATGGCCACCACGGCCGCCTTCATCACTGACAGGTGGCCGCGGGGTTCACCGACCGAATGGTGCGCGCATGGCGAACGGCGCCGAACGCTCCGTACCCCCCCAGCGTCAGACGAAGTAGCCGTCACAAACACGCCTCCCTCTCTGACGACTCCCGACGAAACCGTCGGCGTCTGCGGCGGCGGCAGGGGCCTCCTCCTCGACAGGAGGGAGTTCCAATCGCTTTCACAACCAGCACCAGTTTCCGCCGCCGATGTAACCGTCGTGAACGGCAGCAGCAGTGGTACGGGCGGCCGCAGCGGCAACGGGGCGGGGAACGGGGTGGGAGTTACAGCGGAGGCGTCGGCGGTGGCCTTCGGGGGGTGGTAAAGTTGGGGCGGGGGCAGAGGCGGGGGGGGGGGCAGGTGACGCCGTGCGATTTGTTGGCCACTCTCAGCCGGTGTATGGGGTCTCCTGGTCTCCCGATGGGCGTTTTTTGCTGTCTGCCGGCGGGGATGGGGAGGTACGGCTGTGGGATATGGCGAGAGGGAGGGCGGGGAATGCGGCTGGATACGTCCGTTATGATGGGCACTGGTAAGAGTCGGGGATGAAGATGGGGGGAGGGGGGGGGGGGTGAAGGGGGAACTTTTAAGGTTTTACCCACCTGTGACGTGAGTTTTTTATGTTACGTTTTTTTTTTTTCCTTGTATTGTTCGTGGTGGTTCTCGTTCGTTCGTTGTGGTTTGACTTGTTTCGGCTTCAAATGGTTTGGTTTTTATCTTCCGTGTTGACCTGACCTGTTACATATATTCATATTGTGTGTGTTGTTGTTTTTTTCCGTCGTTTTGATTCTTTGCGTTGTATCGTTTTTTTTCGATGTATATTTATTTCCCAGTATTTCCGCCGTGTTTTGTCTTGGCGCGTTTCTGTCTGTGTGCGTATTTAGTAGGTGTGCGTGCGTGCGCGAGCACCGGTCGCTTCTGCGTACTGTATTGTTAATGGTGAACGTCCGTCGCTCGCTCCATTTTCCTCTCTCTTCCTCTTACTC